>JAHZTW010000002.1:88757014-88890373 GCA_020283515.1 Alliaria petiolata
GGCTTGTCCATTTCGGTTTAGTTGATTGATCTTGAAGCAACGTCTTGCTTCATATCAGGATGAGGTCGTTGTGGCTGACCGTGGTGGCTGTAGAAGCCTTATCTTTTGCTCCTTCTTGCCTTGTCTGCTCATTAGTTCTTCTCCCAAACTCCATAGAACCTCCACAGGCTCCAAAAGTACCTGCCAAGTACTCCAAACATGCAAAATATGCAATGCCTATCCTAAAACTAATATGAATGGAAATGGGACAAAAACTAATGAATAAATACATAAAAGAGACCGAAACCTATACTAAATGCATGCTAAAAAGGTGTAAAATATGGAGTTATCATCAAGCTTAGAGAAATCGTTTTAGTCTCGTTTGCTTTCGATTGATTATTTAATCTCTTGTATGAACCCCCTAAGAATTCCTGGATGATCCCATTGTTTTCTCCTTATTGAGTTACCGTACTTTACGCACTTCAATATCGTCTTTTCAATTACACAATTTCGTTTATGCATTTTCAATACCTCTCTTTCAATATCACAATTTCGTTTATGCATATTCAATACCGTTCTTTCAATTTATTTGCTTTTCGTCGTTACTTTGAATTTCCATTTCGCTTAAAAGTAAGTTTTCCTTTTTTCCGTTTGATATAGGCTCAGGTGATAACCAAGTCTATATAAGCGTGGATCATTTTCAACCTTTTCATAAACTACAACCTCAAAACTGTGACAAACAAACCCCCTTTTCTTTTACGTCTTTGGATGCTCTAACACATCTTTTGTTTTGTGGTAGATCTTCCCTGTGGATCGACCCTTAAGTACTTGACGCACAACTGTGCACTTTGCAGTTTAGGGTTATAAATTTAACCTTAGATAGGTCTAGAGGAAGCGTCAAAAACGATAGCCTCCTTAGACATCATCAAAAGTTTGTCGCCGTTACCACCGGGGATAGGATTCCGCCGTTCAAACCAAAAGGTTAGAACCACAACTCAAAGACACCCGTTTCCTCTAACTCTATTTTCGTTTACATGAGTTTTAGGAACCCGCGTGATATGGAGAACGCAAGGATCGACCCTTGTAAACCTCCAAATTCTCGCCCACAACACTTCCTCCGGAGACCAACTCCGACGATGCTATCCCACGAGCGCTTCATGCCTCGACATGGAGAAGGATTAGCACCACCACCACTTCTTGAAGACGGGATTTGTAGCATCCGTATCCCGGAAATATGAAATGGTCGAGCCAGACAGGACGTGGTCCGAGGAACTAGTAGGCTCGGTCGAGTAGATATACGAACGGATGGGACGACTGGACGTAGTCGAGTGACGACTGTAACGTAGTCGAGTAATGACTGTAACGTAGTCGAGTGACGACTGGAACGTAGTCGAGTAATGACTGGACCTAGTCGAGTAGTGACTGGAACAAAGTCGAGGAAATGACTAAGTGTTGAGAAAAAGGGCTAGGCCCGTGGGCCTTGAGTTTGGTCGGCCAAAATAGAGTTTTCCTAGTGGAAAAAGGAATTCTCGCGAGTTAGTCGAGCGGTTTGGAAAATAGTCGAGAGAAAAGGAAACTATCCGGTTTAAGTCGAGAGAACATTAGAATGGCCCGACTATAACCGAGAGAAAACCCAAACGCGTCAGATAAGTCTCAACTGGGCGGTTTATCTAGGGTTTTTTTTGCGGATATAAGCGAGATTAATCGAGAGTTTTAAGGGCCGGGGGGGGGGAACATTAGGTCCAGAGCCGCATCTGTTCTTGGGGAGAATCAAGAGAGAAATAACCCTAAGGCGATTCTAGCCGCGAAGAAGGGAGTTTAGTCGAGAGATTGAAGGCAATAGTCGTTCGGTTTCCAGAATCGCCGACGGATAGGCGATTCTAGTCGATGCAGTCGCGAGGATCGTGACTGCGATCGAGAGAAAAACGGTGATGATCGAGAGAATCATCGACGGAAAGGAATTCACCGAGAGAAAAGAGGCAACGGGTCGTCTAGTCAAGAGATCGGTAGAATTAGCCGTGCGGTTTCAAGGTTAGCCGACGAAGATGCGATTATAGTCGACGCGCGGTAGAATCCAGTCGAGAGAAGCGTGACTATGATCGAGCGAGATACAACTGTGATGGGATATCCGAGCTACGGATACATGGAATCCAGGGAGATTCGAAAGATAAGGGTTTTCACCGTGAGATAGCCGAGAGATCTTACCGTGTGCGAGAGTTATCCGAGAGGAGATGAGCATGGCTATGCGATAGCCGAGGATGGATGTTTGTATATGCGGAATAGCCGAGACCGATAGTAGAGCGGTTCGGCTATATCCGAGAGTAAGCTGACTGGATAGGGATTATTCAGGGAATCCGATCAAGGCTGTGCGATAGCCGAGAGATTCTGGTCGTATTGGTACTATAGCTGGAGATTACGATTAAGGTTGTGCGATAGCCGAGAGATAGTCAAGAGGATTTGACTATCACCAAGCGTCAATCGAGAGGAATACGACAGTGGTCAGAAGAAACGTGGACATGGTCTGAGAGATCATGGATATGGCTGACCGGACGGGCAAGGATCGAGCCGTCCCTCTTCGTTACTTGGTCATGCGGGGCTGGTTGGTTGAGTGACTGAGTAGCGGAGGGGGGTAATGTGTTACTGAGCTGAGAGGCGGTCAAGTAGATCGTGTCTGGCGGTCAAGCGGATGGTGTCTGGCGGTCAAGCGGATCGTGTCTGGCGGCCAAGCGGATCGTGTCTGGGGGTCAAGCGGATCGTGTCTGGCGGTGAAGTGGATCGTGTCTGGCGGTCGTGTGGATCGTGTCTGGCGGTCAAGTGGATCGTGTCTGGCGGTCAAGTGGATCGTGTCTGGTGGTCAGTGTGGATCGTGTTTGGCGATCAGTTGGATCGTGGTTGGCGATTATTTGGATCGTGGTTGGCGGTCAGTTGGAAAGTGGCTGGGCGATCAGAGTGGATCGTGCCAGGCGTGTAAAGGATCGGGGATCCGAGCCGCCCCTCTTCTATACTTGGTCATGTGGGGATGGTTGGTTGAGTGACTAAGTATAGGGGGGAGTGTTTCGTACGTTGGCCATCATGGTGGATGAGTCAACAGGAGCGTGGATTGAAGTTGTGATAGCGGTTTGGACGGTATAGGACGTTCATGGATCTTGCGGAGCAAGGTTTTGTTTAGCTGGCACTGGATTATGTTTAGGTGTGTAGCTAGTTAAGCCGCGAATGGAATCATGCCATGGGTTGGACTGTGTTAGGTTGTTAGCAGCTAAGGAAAAAGGCGAAAATTTCCTAAGGTTCGGTCATGGTATGATCAGGGTATGGAGACTTCGGCTGCTGGTTAGGAAAACTGGGTCGGGGCTCTACAAGTTGGTATCAGAGCATATACGGTTCTAGGACAGAGTCTGGGCGTGAATTAGCCTTGTCTAGAATGACGTAGACGCTGAGAAATAGGCGAACGAGCTGTCCGGGTAGTGAGACCGGGAGTTCCGCGGGAAGATTGGAATTTAATTGAGAGAATGAGCAAAGGCAAGAAAGTGTTCTAGAAGCGGGCAGGCTGTGGAAGCGGCCGAGAGTTTAGTTGACTCCGGGCTAGAGATGTATCTGTGGATAAGGTAGAGCGAATCAAGGCGCAAGCGACTGCTGCTACGAATGTGGCTGCACATGTGACGGTGCATGCGGCTACGAATGGTTTGTATAACGTGGCTGGGAAGGCTGCGGGTTCTCCGTTCCGGACAGACTAGAGGCTGTGCTGGGTTTGCGAATATAAGTCGAGCAGTGGTTCTGTTCGACAAGAGTTAGCCAAGGTTGACCGAGGATTAGTCGAGGTGTGTCGACTGGACCCGAGAGACGCGTAACTATCTCTGGGATATTTCTGTTTTGGGTCGAGTTTTCACCGACTAACAACCGACCAAATCCGTTTATTGATTGGCTAAGGTAAATGCGTGACTTTGGCTAATGTCTAGAATCGGTTGATTGCTAGGTTATCGGATTTCCATTGATTGCTTGTGTAAGTTGAATATGCTTAGCAAGGTCAATGTGATGGTGATTGGTATTGGATTCCGTCTGGTCAAAACGTGGTGTCTAACTAGATATGTGAATGTCCGGATCGAGTTGCTAGCTCAAGGGGATGTGTGATTCTCGCTTGGAGTAGAACCGATGCCTTGTGAGGCTTCACAAGTAGTTGAGATGATCATAGGACCAAACTGTTTAATTGCTGGTTAAGTGATCATATAGTACGAGTGCGGTTCGAGAGTTGAGATCAAAGAGAACAAGAGATTGGGAGTCAAGTGTCCTCGCCAAATACTTGTTTGATGATCAAGAGACTTCTCGGAGGTATTCATGACGATGATGAATCGGTTTTGGTTTAAAATTAAGTGGTATGTGTGATTACCAAGGCTGGCATGATGTCTAACAAGCTCGTGATCGAGGCAGGATCGTTTCGTTTGCCTAGGTGATGTGTTATTCACGCTAGTGCGGAATCGAGTCCGTAAGACTTGATTGTCAGAGTTAGGGTAGATGATCATTCTGTTTATGTGATTGTACATGGTGTCTAATTGGCTCGTGACTAAAGGCAGGATCGTGTCTCTTACCTAAGTGATGTGTGATTCACGCTAGTGCGGAACCGAGTCTATAAGACTAGATGGTCAGAGTTAGGGTAGATGATCATTCTGTTTCGTTCTGCTTGTTAAGCAAAGACACGCTGGTTAAGTGTAGTAAGACTGGGAGCCGAGATTATGCTCTGGGAGACCGTGGCCATTGTGTGTCGAGTTGGGTCAGTGTGACCGTGGCCATTGTGTGCCGAGTTGGGTCAGTATGACCGTGGCTATTGTATGCCGATAAGGGTCTGGGAGACCGGGGCCATTAAGTGACGTAAAAGGCTAGTGAGCCGTGGTAAAAGTCGGAGTGACTTGTAAGGGCTTGTGAGCCGTGTACTTCTTGGCGTCTTTGGGAACTGGTTATGTTCGCCAAGGCGTGACTATTTTGTATCACGACTGTGGAAACCATATAGGTTTGCCAAGCGTGATTGTCTGTGGATTACGACTTTGGAAACCCGATGGGTTTGCCAAGGTGTGACTGTTCTATGTTACGACTTTGGGAACAGGATATGTTCGCCAAGCGTGACTGTTCTGGGTTACGGCCATGGAAACCAAGTGGGTTGTCCATGCGTGACTATTTTTGAGATAAGTCCTTGGAAACTAAGTGGGTTGTCCAAGTGTGATTGTGTTTGAGAGGCGGCCATGAAAACTAGTTGGTTTGCAAGGCGCAAGTAAGGTACATATTTGGGAATTTGTTTATTCGCCAAGATGGGACCGTGACATTGTTCTTGGGAACCAGAGAAGTTTTCCAAGGTAATAATGCTTGTAAGGATCAATGTGTGATCCGAGGATCTGAGGCCACATAGGTGGGTCGAGATAGTCGCTGACTATGATGTGGATATAGCTTATCATTTGGGTAGGGCTATTCTGGTTGTAGATGCATTGAGCCGGAGGAAGGCTAGTGTATCATCTGAAAGGAACGTAGATGGAGTGGTAAATCTACTAAGGACATTGCAGTTAAATGTCTTGACTGAAGAGTTGGAACCGTTGGGTTCGGGAGCCGCGGATAAAGTAAATTTGTTATCAAGGATCCGACCGGCTTAAGGGGAGGAACTTAGGAGAGTTTTGGAAACTCGAGTAAGGAATCAAGAGTGATTCGTTAGTGGTGTTAATAAGGATCTGTGCATCTTGAGTAACAATTATGATGGTGGTCAAAGGTAGTTGAGGCGAGAATGAGACAAACGCTTAGGAACTCGGAAGTTCGCTAAGGCAAGTCGATGGGCCAAGATGGACTGACCGCAAGCATGACCTATCATCATGGATTACTGAGCTGTTGGAGAAAGTTCAAAGCTAACGGATTATGCTAAGCATTCTGATTAAAAGAAAGTTGAGGTGGGGCGAGTGGAAATACTTAGAAACTTGAGAAGTTTTCTAAAATATGTATGCACACCAAGAGACTGTCCAGAGAATGAAAAGGTCTTGAGTAAACTAGTGTTCGTCCAGATGTGGCGTACACAAATTCTAATTGGTAGTGGAAACCCGGACCAAGGTTGGGATGGTCTAAGGTCAAGTATTTGGAATCGAGTCTTAAGAAGGTTGCCATTGGGAAACAGAGTTTAGTACAGCTAAACTAAGAGCGGGAGTGCTCGATTAGGGTGGTAACGGGGAGAGTTATCTGCCTTTGACTGGGGTGCATGGAGCACCGTTATGTTGAACCCAAGTGGGGGAGTGTAGTGTGAAATGGCTAAGTGAGTAGCTGGATGTTCGACTTGCCAGTGGTTAAGGCAGAGAATCAATATCCGAGTGGATATGGGACATGATCACAATGGATTTTTGTGATGGGACTGTCGAGATCACGGAAGAAACGTGATGTAATTTGGGTCATTGTGGAAAAATCGACAAAGTCTGATCATTTTTAGCAATGAGGAATGACATAGAGTGGCTAACTAGTGGGTTCGTATGTTGATACGACCGGGAGGTGGCATAAGGTTCTGGAAAAGGATCAAGATGATCCGAGTAGTTCTGGAAAAAGGGCCAAGGATGAGTACAAGTTCCCAAACTGGTTTGAGAAACCTCAGGGAGAAGAACCGGATTCGAGGACGAATCCAAAATGAGTGGGGGAGAGTTGTAGCATCCGTATCCCGGAAATATGAAATGGTCGAGCCAGACAGGACGTGGTCCGAGGAACTAGTAGGCTCGGTCGAGTAGATATACGAACGGATGGGACGACTGGACGTAGTCGAGTGACGACTGTAACGTAGTCGAGTAATGACTGTAACGTAGTCGAGTGACGACTGGAACGTAGTCGAGTAATGACTGGACCTAGTCGAGTAGTGACTGGAACAAAGTCGAGGAAATGACTAAGTGTTGAGAAAAAGGGCTAGGCCCGTGGGCCTTGAGTTTGGTCGGCCAAAATAGAGTTTTCCTAGTGGAAAAAGGAATTCTCGCGAGTTAGTCGAGCGGTTTGGAAAATAGTCGAGAGAAAAGGAAACTATCCGGTTTAAGTCGAGAGAACATTAGAATGGCCCGACTATAACCGAGAGAAAACCCAAACGCGTCAGATAAGTCTCAACTGGGCGGTTTATCTAGGGTTTTTTTTGCGGATATAAGCGAGATTAATCGAGAGTTTTAAGGGCCGGGGGGGGGGAACATTAGGTCCAGAGCCGCATCTGTTCTTGGGGAGAATCAAGAGAGAAATAACCCTAAGGCGATTCTAGCCGCGAAGAAGGGAGTTTAGTCGAGAGATTGAAGGCAATAGTCGTTCGGTTTCCAGAATAGCCGACGGATAGGCGATTCTAGTCGATGCAGACGCGAGGATCGTGACTGCGATCGAGAGAAAAACGGTGATGATCGAGAGAATCATCGACGGGAAGGAATTCACCAAGAGAAAAGAGGCGACGGGTCGTCTAGTCAAGAGATCGGTAGAATTAGCCGTGCGGTTTCAAGGTTAGCCGACGGAGATGCGATTATAGTCGACGCACGGCTGAATCCAGTCGAGAGAAGCGTGACTATGATTGAGCGAGATACGACTGTGATGGGATATCCGAGCTACGGATACATGGAATCCAGGGAGATTCGGGAGATAGGGGTTTTCACCGTGAGATAGCCGAGAGATCTTACCGTGTGCGAGAGTTATCCGAGAGGAGATGAGCATGGCTATGCGATAGCCGAGGATGGATGTTTGTATATGCGGAATAGCCGAGACCGATAGTAGAGCGGTTCGGCTATATCCGAGAGTAAGCTGACTGGATAGGGATTATTCAGGGAATCCGATCAAGGCTGTGCGATAGCCGAGAGATTCTGGTCGTATTGGTACTATAGCTGGAGATTACGATTAAGGTTGTGCGATAGCCGAGAGATAGTCAAGAGGATTTGACTATCACCAAGCGTCAATCGAGAGGAATACGACAGTGGTCAGAAGAAACGTGGACATGGTCTGAGAGATCATGGATATGGCTGACCGGACGGGCAAGGATCGAGCCGTCCCTCTTCGTTACTTGGTCATGCGGGGCTGGTTGGTTGAGTGACTGAGTAGCGGAGGGGGGTAATGTGTTACTGAGCTGAGAGGCGGTCAAGTAGATCGTGTCTGGCGGTCAAGTGGATCGTGTCTGGTGGTCAAGCGGATCGTGTATGGCGGTCAAGCGGATCGTGTCTGGCGGTCAAGCGGATCGTGTCTGGCGGCCAAGTGGATTGTGTCTGGCGGTCAAGTGGATCGTGTCTGGCGGTCAAGTGGATCGTGTCTGGCGGTCAGTGTGGATCGTGTCTGGCGGTCAAGTGGATCGTGTCTGGTGGTCAGTGTGGATCGTGTTTGGCGATCAGTTGGATCGTGGTTGGTGATCAGTTGGATCGTGGTTGGCGGTCAGTTGGAACGTGGCTGGGCGATCAGAGTGGATCGTGCCAGGCGTGCAAAGGATCGGGGATCCGAGCCGCCCCTCTTCTATACTTGGTCATGTGGGGATGGTTGGTTGAGTGACTAAGTATCGGGGGGTGTTTCGTAGGTTGGCCAGCATGGTGGATGAGTCAACAGGAGCGTGGATTGAAGTTGTGATAGCGGTTTGGACTGTATGGGACGTTCATGGATCTTGCGAAGCAAGGTTTTGTTTAGCTGGCACTGGATTAGGTTTAGGTGCGTAGCTAGTTAAACCGCGAATGGATTCATGCCATGGGTTGGACTGTGTTAGGTTGTTAGCAGCTAAGGAAAAAGGTGAAAATTTCCTAAGGTTCGGTCATGGTATGATCAGGGTATGGAGACTTCGGCTGCTGGTTAGGAAAACTTGGTCGGGGATCTACATGATTCTTCATCAACAAACGCCTTATCCAATCCACCGTGATTCTCAAATCACGCCTGCACTCTTGCACCAAAGAGTGGAGAATCTCATTGAGATGATAACAGCCATGACGGACTACCAATCAAAGTCCAAAAGATCCTTGCACGCTACTCATTGCAAGCCGAACTTTTCATAAACTTCAAGAAGTTTCCAATGGCATGAAGATGCTGGAAAATTGCACCTTTGGGAACATCAACAAGTTATCAAGGACCTCCGAAGACTTGGCGGATCACAAGTGCACTCTCAACCGCGGCTTGTGCGATATCCGCACTTTGAAGTTCAAATTAGGAGAAAGCAACGATGCTATTGATAACATGCATATTTTACCCATTTTTATCATCATAAGTGTATGTTTTAATAAGTATTTCACTAAGGTATTAATGTATATTTAGTAGTTTTCGAGTATTTGTGTGTCAAAGACTCTTTTCAGGAAATCTTAGAAAAAAGGATGCAAAACGGAGCAAAACGGATATTTTCGGAACATGAGCTTTTTGACAGAAGTTTGCACGAGACGGAGACCTTCCCACCACGAGATCAAGCTGAATTTTGGTGACAAGATAACCTGATCTACTACCTTTCACCTCGAAGTTTCCTTCTTGATTCAAGACTTGAACACGTCTTGAAGACCGCAAAAACAACTTCCACAACCGCGGTACGTTCAATGGACCTGTATCTCTCTACATACTTCATCCTGTACGTTCAACGGACCTGTATCCACGAAGACGAAGAAGAATACAATGGTCTCATCCTCCAGAACTGTTGTGCAAGCTCTAGAAGGAGGAAGATGCAACTTCCTTCACCAAACCGAGAAGAGAAAAGTTCACGAAGACTAGTAAGGTACATGTGGCATTGACCTTCTGCGACCGAGACCTTTACCGAAGCTAAGTAAGAATTTCATGTGGCATTGAATTTCAAACTAGCAACACCTATCTTCCGGGATCCCGAACACATCGCCGGATAGGCCAGCATAGACCTAAACTTCAAGTTTCAGAGGTGACATAATCTTCAAGACGCAAGGACGGAAGATTTTCCATCTCTCATTCAAGGTGTTTTGCAAAGGTTAAGGAACCAAGACGAGTACTCAACAACCAGAGTACATGTTCTTCTCAACAAAGGAGAGCCAATCATGACCACCAAACGCCTGTCACCACCACCATCCATCACCACCACACACCCACCGCCGCCAAACGAAGCAAGGAAGCTCAAAACGCGCAACACAGTTCCTTTCGAGCTAAGTTTTCGATTTCTTTTGTTTAATTAAATCGATTCTAAGCAGGGACACAAGGAGAATGATTAAGTCCTTAGCTCAATCATACCACACGCCCATCCACCCATACCAAACCCAACGCCACTTTCAAGTAAGTCTTCACACACTTGTACTTGAATTTACCTATCTTTTTCACCTCAACTCGATTTAAACAAACTGGGGACAGTTTGATTTAAGTCTGGGGGGTTTCTTATATTACTAACTATGCTTTGATTTGATGAGTCTTAAGCATACACACATCATTTATCGAGTGGTTTTATAGAGTCAAACTTTTTTTTCTTTTAGTCGGAAACTATGAACTTTGCAAGGTACAAGTCGCTTCGAACAAGGAACCTTAATGGCCATTCTCACGGGTTTAGAAGCAAGGTTTACTAAGTTGAACACTGCGAGTGGATCATTCCAACGGAGAATGTTCTAATCTCTAGAGTACTCGAAGGATCTTGCGTTGACTCCGCACATAATGAATCAAAACTTCTCGTCAAGGGGCTTGAGGTACTTCGAACTTTGCTCCTCTTTTAAAATCTAGCATGACTAAGTAGATAAAATGCAACCTCTCCTTGATCTTCCCTGATTATAGAAAAGAAAAAAAAATTGAAAGAAAAGTCTTAGTTTGAGAATGGCAACTCGAGTTCCACAAAGGACAATAACGGTTCGCAGACATCATAAAAGCTTCGAAGAAGTGATCATTCTCAAGCTAAGAAGGAAAAGATGATAGAAAAAATAAAATGATACCCTAGAAAAGTAGGAGAAATCGACTTAGGGAAGAGAAAATAGGAGGGTTGTGTCTGAAACGTCTTTGTCTAGATGTTTGGAAGAGAAGAGTATAATGTCTCGTCGACTCATACTCCCTCGAATGAGACTGCACGCCTAAATGACTAAAGGAGTCAACAAGAGAAAGCTCTAAATACTAAAAGGGACCATGAAGCGTATCCGGGAAGGGTGAAAAGCTCAAGGTAATTAGACCCAAACGCCTTGAAGCTAGATTATGAGTTACGTGACTCAAACAAGTCGATTGCTAGACTTGATGAGTTCCCAAGTATTGGTGAGTTTCCACGTTTTCAAACCTCTTTTCCTTATTTAGATTTCTGTTTTGTTTGAAGACAAACAAAGGTTTAAGTCCGGGGGAGTTGATAACATGCATATTTTACCCGTTTTTACTATCATAAGTGAGTACTTTAATAAGCATTTCACTAAGGTTTTAATGCATAAACACTAGATTTCGAGTATTTGGTTGTTCAAGACTCTTTTCAGGTAATCTTAGCAAAAGTCGCATATTTTGGAGCAAAATGGACATTTCCGGAAACAGTGCTCGAGGACATAAGTTCAACATTAAACGAAGGCCTTCCCACCACAAGATCAAGCTCATATTTTGAGACAAGATAGCCTTATCAGTTGTCTTTCCCCTCTAAGTGGTTTGAGAACAATCCCACGGTTGGATCTCAAGTTATGGAAGAAACAAGAAGATCCGTCAAGCACCCATAAGACCAAGCTGGCCACGCCACGGCCTGACCAGACCACCAATGGCCGCACCAGTGCCAGTCACTCGGCCAGCCAACAACTTTACGGTTCCCGAGCCCATTTGAAGCCCAACTTAATCCTGCAGCCGTCTTAAGCAAGTCTAGACCTAATGGACGACCAAGGGGACTTGAAGACCTATATATACTCGTTGTTTAGGGTTTTTTTAAGCATCACGAAACACACAAACTCTTTTTCTCTTTCGGTGGCCGCGAATATCTTATTCGCGGTTTCACTTTGTTCTTCGAGGGAGATTGATTTCTTCTTGAACCCTCTTTACTTCTCATCGATTTATACAACTTATGCATTCATCAATCACGTTTTCTACTCTTTCTTTCATGTCTGAGTAGTTTTTTTCGTTGGGTGTTCTTTAAGGGGATCTATGGGGAATTTCATTAACTGTGTTTAAACAACTCGTTTAGGCTGTAGATTAGGGTTTTCTTTCTTATCAAACTTGTTCTTATTGCATGAGTCTAGCGTCATGAACAAGATGTCTGATTTTAGGATCTTCGAAAGCCACAATCGTGCTGAATTTCAGATCCGAACCTAGTTTGGTGGAGCGCAACGCTTCTTAGGATGACCACGCATACCTAAGAAGAAGTCGTGAACATTTAATGTCCCGATCACTTACTGTGTGTTTGCCTAGGACATAAGATACAACAATATACCTGTGAAGTTTGCATAACATAGATCGATCTTGCTAGTTAGAGTTAGGTCGTTAAATCCAGTGATTCCAATTTAGGGAAAATCGTCTAGTCTCGTTTGCTTAACTTTTGTGAGTTTGATTTCTAGTTAAAACCTCATAGATTTTCCGAGAAGATCCCCAACGTGTTTCCCCCATCTGCTTTCCAACTCGATATTTACGCACTTCTATATTTACTTTTTCTGCACTGCTCACCTGGTTTTCTTTTTACAAGCACTTAAGTTAAATTTCCTTTTTCCGTTGGTTATAGGATTGATTGACAACCTCTTCTATATAAGACATGATTCTGCCTTCTTCCTTTTCGGCAAAAACCGTGACACTTACCCCAAAACCCCAGTTCCCTGCATCTTTGGTTGACCTGATTCTCTGTTTTGCAGTTGACCTCCTCCCTGTGGTTCGATACCCTAGGTACTAAAACGCACGATGTGCACTTGGAGCTTAGGGTCCTAAAAATTCAAAGCTCGACGAGTCCCCAAAGAAATCCTCCAATCTCGAACGACTATTTAGACCCCATCAGTTCTGGAAAAGGAAAAGATGCATATCTCGTTTGGTGAAGATAGCTACAAAATCGAACCTCTTTTAAATCTAATTCAGGCCGAAAAAGCCAAAAATAATCATTTTATTTTGTGGTCCATGAATAGTGACGGAAATGGAGTCAAAGAGTCACTTTGGAGTTCAAGAGTTATTCAACTCTTTCTTTTACTTTCTTTTAACTTTTCACAAAACGCTTAAACTTGACTCTTCGAGTTTCTTTGCTTTCGTTATAATCTTTGTAATCTCTTTTGAGAAAACACAACCTTTTTTTTATCAAACCTTTGAGAGTGATTCTCTTTGTTACTTGTGAACTTTCGATCTGTCTTGGTATGTCATATCCATGGGATCAAACCGGTTTATTAAGTGTTCTTCATCACACTTGTGTGGCCATTCTATCGACTGAAGTGTTAGAATTTGTTTTTAAATTGTTGATGTGAGGTGTTGGGTTTAATATACTCAATATTACTACCACGCGTCTTCTATCTAATAAGGTTCCACTGCCTTGTTCTTTGGAATTTCACCATGCCAAGAGATTCATGGATTATCCAAACAACTTTGAGTGAAAGATCTTGGGGGATCATATCAAGTGGTATCAGAGCAACACTTATAAGTTCGGTAACACAACTCATCATCTTCTCATATGTTCATCTTCTCATCATTTTTATTTGTCAACTTTTCATCTTCTTTTCTTTCTATTCGCTAGGCGCAAATCGGGCGATGGGATAGCGCCTAGCGCCGAATCAATTAAGCGGGATATATTGAGGATTAATCGGGGCTTAGTTTTCGTAATTTTATCTGAAATTAATATATATATTATTTATGTGAGTAATGATTGTCGAATTAAGTTACCCAAGTTGGTGAAGTGTCTTTGCATTTGCCTTAAGGTAAGTAGTTCGAGCCTATCTCTAAGAGTTTTGCTCAATTTTTTTTTTTTAATATCAGCCAAAATTACGAAAGTAGCCTCATCTTCTTCCTTGACAAAACGAGATCTGAAACATTTCCATGACTGCCTCTTTTTTTTTTGCGATTTGCTTGATTCTGAGCTTGATTTCTTTATCATTTATATCAAACTATGATAGATTTATGAATGATTTATCGATTATGCACTTAGAATGATCAAAATATGAGTTTTTTTTTCTCATGTTGTGATTTAATGACTGATTGTGTAAAATCCTGGTGGATCTCCGCCGCCTAGCGCCTCCTCGCCGATAAAGCGGCCGCCTTGGCCGAGTTTTCGAACGAGGGCTGTAATCACTAGTTGACCCAACAAAAAAAAAAGATCCAAAGAAATGAAAACAATTAAAAAAAATCAATCAAAAATCAAAAAATAAAGGGAAAAAATGGATCTGGCTGGTAAATCGACTAGCCAAATTTAAGAAACTATCTATCTTCTCTTCTTTACTTTTCACTTGATTTTGCTGATTGGTTCATTGGGGAAAACACAACTTTGTGATTGTTAGGTCTATTGGAACTAAGATAATTCGCTGAGTGTATATTCGTTTGAGTGAAACACTTTTAAGAGTTAAAAACTTTTGAGGGTAAACACTTGAGAGAAACACTTGTAAGGACTTTTACTTCTAATATATCTGCTGAATTTTACAGGAATAAATCATGTCTAACAACGACGGATCTAATAACAATGATGGAGGGGAACATCAGTTCCTAATTTACATATGGAACCATTGCTTGGAGAAATGCAACGAATGTTGACAAATAAGATGACTACTGTCTATGAGAGATTAGAAGAGGTGCGAGTTGAGGCACGACAATGGCAAGATGTGCCTGCTGTAAGAGAAAGAGATCAACATAGACTGGTGAGGGTCAAAGTGGATGATGACTATTATAGTCGTGATGATCACTCATCTAGGGGAAGCCAAAGAAGATGTAGACATGTTGGAGACGCAAGAGGACAGGCTGATAACAATTTGGGTGGTCTTAAGTTGAAAATTCCATCTTTACATGGAAAAAAGACCCAGACGCGTACTTGGAGTGGAAGAAGAAGATTGAGCTAGTCTTTGATTGCCAAAACTACTAAGAAAACAAGAAGTTTAGAGTAGCAACTACTGAATTCTATTACTATGCTATTAACTGGTGGGATCAATTTGTTACTACCAGGAGAAGAAATAGAGAGCATCCTATTGAAACAAGGAATGAGATGGAAGCGATAATGAGGAAGTGCTTCATACCAGGACATTACCACAGAGAGCTGCACAAAAAGCTAAGTAGATTAACTCAAGGAAACAGAAATGTGGAGGATTACTACTAAGATATGGAGACTCTTATGATAAGAACTGATATTGATAAAGATCGAGAAGCCACCGTGGCAAGATTCTTGAGTGGTATAAACAGATATCTTAAAGATCGAATGGAGATACAACATTATGTAGACTTGGAGGAAATGTTACACAAAGCTATCTTGATGGAGAAACAACTTAAGAGGAGGGGTACAACTCGTCAGGCTTATGGTGCTTGGTCATCTAATGCAAGACCTACTTATTCCAGAGAAGAAAAGACAGCCCAAAACCAAGGTTTGATGAGAAACCATCAGCTGTTAGTCAAGAAACCAGAGGAAGAACTGAGCCTACGAAAATAAGGAACCGTGATGTACAATGTTTCAAGTGTCATGACAAGGGACATTATGCAAATGAGTGCTCAAACAAACGAACCATACTGCTTCTAGACAATGGCGATATTGTTACTAAAGAAGACGATGGAGTGGTTTCTAATTTGTTGCCCTCATCAGATGAGTGTGAAGAACTTCCACTTAAAGGTGATTTGATTGTCACTATAAGATCTTTGAGAGTTCAAACCAAGTAAGAGGAGACGGAACAGCGAGAGAACTTGTTTCATACGAGATTTCATGTTCATGAGAAGGTTTGCAGCCTCATCATTGATGGAGGAAGCTGCACAAATGTTGCAAGTCAGACTATGGTTCAGAAGTTGGGTCTACAAACATAGAGACATCCGAAACCCTACAGCCTTCAATGGTTGAATGACAATGGTGAAATGGCAGTGACGAAGCAAGTAAGAGTTCCTTTTTCTATTGGAAAGTATAAAGATGAGATTATGTGTGATGATTTGCCAATGGAAGCAAGTCATATTCTTTTGGGGAGACCGTGGCAATTTTATCGCAAGGTTACACACGATGGATTCCCAAACAAGCACACTTTCGAGTTTAAGGGAAAGAAGTTCACTCTAGTGCCATTGACACCATCCGAGGTACATCAAGATCAAAAACACCTGTGCAAGAAGAAAGAAAAAGAGAGTCTGAGCGACCCAAACACAAATCACCACAAAGAGAGTAGAGTTTGAGTAAAATCAAGAAAAAAGCCTTTGAGAGTAAACCCATGAGGAATTCAAACTTCTTTGTGAGATCTAGTGAAATTAAGAAAGTTCTTATCTTTAAACAAAGTGTGATTTTGTTTGTTTATAAAAAAGCTCTCATGAGCTTAACTGACTTTGAACCGGTGCTACCGAGCGAAGTTACTTTTGTTTTGCAAGATTTTGAAGATGTATTCCCTGAAGACTACCCGAGTGGTTTACCACCAATTTGTGGGATTGAGCATCAAATAGACTTGGTGCATGGAGTTTCGCTACCTAATCGATCTCCCTACAGAACTAATCCAGTGGAGACCAAGGAATTGCAAAGACAAGTCAGCGAGCTCATGGAGGAGGGATACATTCGAGAGAGCATCATGAGTCCTTGTGCTGTGCCAGTTTTACTTGTTCCCAAGAAGGATGGGAGTTGGAGAATTGTACGTGCTGGATTTCACACAATAGATTTTCAGTTAAGAATTACAAAAGAGGACGCAAAGATTCTAAGTTAAAACCAAAACAGAGATCCAAAGATGGTGATTGTGCACGGTCTATGTACGGTTCGGCTCAGTTTATGCACAGTTTGTGCACCGAGCCGAGCCCGGATTATGCTCGGTTCGAAAATTAACCTCCATACTTAGCCGTTTCCTCGATTGATCTTACCCAGGTGAAAACCGACCCCAACAGTTAGCCCCTCAGCTCGTTAGACACATGATTGCGTGTGACGTGGTGTTAAGTCGGAAAAGATCAATGTTACGAGGCGTTTCGTTATATCGCCGAGGCGATTAGCTTAGTTGCCGAAGCGTTTGAGCTTGTCGCCGAAGCATTTGAGCTTGTCGAAGCGTTTGGCTTAGTCGCCGAAAAATTTGAGCTTGTCGGCCGATGTGTTTAAATCGCGACCGAGGCGTTCGAACTCGATGACTCGGTTTTTATATTGGAGTGTCAAACTTGTTTAACGAGGCGAGGCGTTGACGTATTGGCTCGGTTTTTAGCTCGTCTCCAAGATTTATGACTTAGCGCCGAGGCGTTCAGACTTGTTGCCAAAGCGTTTTGCTTATTACAGACGTTTTCCACTCGATGGTTAATCTTTCGCCTCGGTTTCTTTTAGGAGATCTTTTGTTCGCCTCGATGCGTTGCGCAACTTAAACACTTAGAAGAATTTTATAACACTCTCCACATATGGGCTTGGTTCAATGACATTCGGTTTGAGCCTACAATCATCCTTAACAGGCCCAATATACGTTTGCAAAACTTGGGATCACCTTGGGAATTGGAATCGTCTCGCGTGTTCCCGAGGCGGCGTGCCAGCTTGTCTATAAATACCGAGGTTTCTCCTAGCTTTCTCATTACCTTCACTTCTCTAAAAATTTCTAAAGGCTTGTTCTCTTCCTTTCCTCTCCCTTTTTCTCTCGTTTATGCTTAGATTTTGATTAGAGTTCTTCTGATATCTCTCAAACCACCGCTATCCGTCTTAATTTTCCGATCAATCTTCAAGTTTTATGACTGTTCTTGATCTTTCGATCTATCCTTGTTATCGATAATAATCTGAGGCGAATCTGATGTCTCCTTTTTCGACGCCGAGGTCTTTGCTGGAGTTAAGGGCCCGTTTCGGAATTAACAAAGGGGTTGTGTTCAGGCTTCCTTCCGGAACGGACCGAGCCGACTGTCCTCAACCTGGCGACTTCACAACGTACGAGGTACTTTTTGATGAGTGTTGGCTGTGGTTTCCGAACCCACACCTGATCTCGGAATATTTATGGTCTTACGAATTAGCCCTTGCTCAATTTACGCCGCGCTCGATAAGTGATAAACATGTTTTTCACCCTTTTAGCAATGTCCCAACTGCTATCAACCGAAGTAGTACAGCGTGTGGGGGTATCAAACCATTTTGGGAGCGTTAGTGAACATAACGGTCATATCGGTGTTACAAGTCAAGTTCAAATCGGGTAAAGACTAAGACTTTACTACTAAAAACTACTTAAGGATTGATCTTGTGTCACTCAAGACCATAAATAAGAAAGCTTTAAAGACACTAAGCAAGAAATAGATATTTAAACGGTAAAAAGATAAGCTTTCAAGATAAAGGAAGGATCTTGATGAGTATTATGAACTTAGGTAACTCTCGGTTCGGCTTATAAAGCTAAAGCTTTTGGATAACATCAAGACTTGGTCTTTTGATGGTGATTCTTAGGTAAAGGGATCCTCAAATCGTTTAGCCCATGATGTTTGGGTCTAAACTCTTTGAATCTCTATCACCATAGACTAGATCTCGCATAGCGGTAAAATAGAAGAAACAAGCATCTACAACGTCCCTATTGAACCGTAAGATTCTTAGACAGATGGTTAGTCTTAGCCTAAGAGATCGAACTCTTGTTCATAGATCCAGCTAAGCAAGCACGTGATGTTCGTGTCAAGCCACCTAAGGACTTTAGCCTAGATGGCCAAACTAGACTAAGCTTAGGGAATGATAAACAAGAAAGAATCTAACTTTATGTTTTAGCTAAGCAAGAAATATAAATCCGAGAGTCCCTTGGTCCTTTTAACCCATCAAGGTCCTAAAAAGACTACTCACAAGCCATTTGAGAAACCTCAAAATCCATAAGGATGAGAGAGTAACTCATAGGCTGCAAGCTAATCAAAAACAAGAAAAAGGAAGAAGCATTAAGAAAATAAGACAAGCTATATAACTTAAAACTTCAAGATTGCATAAAAATCAAAGTTTTAAACAAGCTTCAATGGCGAAAAACAAAGTCTCGGTTCTTTGAAGAAGAAGAAGACAGAAAACTAAAAGTAGAAAACGTGATGAAGAGATAAGAGTGAGGGAGTAGGTATTTATACACAAAAAGGGAAAAACATAAGCGTTGGGACCACTTTCCCGAAATGGTACATTTTTGTCTTTTAGCGTTTCGGGCTCACGTCGTTATAGACGAGCCGAAACGCTAACTCTTCTGAATCTTCGGGCAGGCTGCATATCGGGTAAGGATTTCGGGGTCATGTCGTGAAGGCTTCCCTTCCTTGGTACTTGAATCTGGCACTTCCCGTTTCCTTGGTCCGATATCCGTTCCTTGGGCATCTTGTTGCTGGATCTTCACACCGAGGTTCTCCTTTCGGGACTAAGCCGCTACTACTCGTCCAAATCGCCCTTGGTCATGATCCATCCTCGATATCGCTGGCTTATCCCCCATTTGTGACCTCTCTCCTTGGTCTCTTCTTTGGATCATCCTAAGCACCTGAGAACACACTCCAAACATGCAAGACTATGCAAAAACCTAACCTAATGCATCTAATCCTAACATGGGTGAAAATGTGATGCAAGCTATTACTAAAGTGCAAGAATGAAGTCCTAACTATCATGAAACATGTACTAAAATCATTCAAATTACAGAGATATCAACACTCCCAAACTTGCCTTTTTGCTTGTTCTCAAGCAAAAGCCAACCGGAGGGGTGAGGTTTTAAAATAAAAGATGTAAGTTCGAATCCAAAACGCCATTTAAAGGAAATCAACTCAATGTCTAAGTTCAGGTTTCTAGGATGCAAGTAGAATTCTACCTATCCAGAAAGCCTTAGCCACATTTATCACAATAATCAAGCGAAATCAATCCTAACTTAGATGCACATTCAAATTCCCAAATCCCTTTCACATTCATTATGAAATTTAAAGCGTGGGTCTCATTCATGCCTGTCAACTAACTCATTTGGCTCAGGGTAAGGTAACGAGCTAAATATGAACTCGTGGCGCGATATGGTTAAGTGTTTAAGTGGGATCACTCATGAAAGGAACTGTAGCATCCGTGACCAGGAATTGTAATTATGGTCGTGCTGGGTCATGGGATGGTCGATGTAAGTACGTACTGAGTCGATGGAGGTTCGTCTGTTTTGTAAATAAGTACCGACCGTGGTACGAGTGTGGTACCAAGATGTGGTACGTGTGTGTGTGGACTGGATCGTGTCCATGAAATGGACGGTACAGTGGCTAAGTCCGAGAGAAAATGAGAAATTGTGGAAATAGCGACTAAGTGTCGAGAGAAAAAGGGCTAGGCCCGTGGGCCTTGAGTTTGGCCAAAGAAAAATTGGAGTTTTCCTAGTCGGAATAGGATTTCTCGAGTTTGGCCGAGCGGTTTGGGAAACTGCCGAGAGAAAAGGAAAGTTTGGCCGGTTAGCCGAGAGAAAATTAAAACGGACCGATTCTAGCCGAGAGAAAAGGGAAAACACGCATAATTAGGCGGTTTATCCCTAGGGTTTCGCGTATATAAGGAGTTTTATGCGNAGTGTTGACCCGAGATATGAGCCAACGTCTACATGGAGATCTAACCAACGTCTAGGTCTAAAATGTATTTATAGTGAATAGTGATCGGACCGGGTCAACCCGGAACAAACCGGGTATTGACCCGGTTTTCAGGTTCGGCTGGTGTTCGCATCGGACTGTTGTCCGATGCACTCCTGTCCGATGCGGTCCAAGACGAAATGAGGAAAGTTCGAAGGTGTGTGCATCAGTTTGTCTGACCGATGCGGCTGGCCGATGTGAAACTCTGCGCGCCTTGCATCGGACTGTTGTGCGATGTGCTGTCCGATGTCCATTCCAGGGCGCTTCGCATCGGGCTGTTGACCGATGTGTCTGTCCGATGCAGCCCTCGTCGCCACGCTCAAGGAGGCTCACATCGGTTTGTTGTCCGATGGGCCACAAACCGATGTGATGCCAGACGATTCTTCATCCTTGTTATCCAACTCCTCCTTGTCTCCAAGTTGTCCACCAATCTCCAAATAGTCTTCCTAGTCTCCAAAGTACCTAAAATAAACTCCAAATGCAACAAAACATGCAAGGACTATGCAAAGATACTCTAGGACTCTAAATGATACAATGCAACACAATGAAGCTATATTAGACTCCTAAATGATGGGAAACTTATACTAAATGGATGCTAAAATGATGCAAAATATAGATATATCAACTCCCCCAGACTTGCCTTTTGCTTGTCCACAAGCAAATGAAACACAAGCTAAGGAGAGAGGTTTGAAAGTGGGGACTCAAATCCAAAGGTGTTTAGCAAAAGAATCAATTCAATGGTCCTAGTTAGTAGTTCTAGGATGCTCTTTATGCAAATTTCTACTCCAAAAGGTCTAGCCATACCCATACTCAATCAAGTGAACCCAAGCTTTAACCTACACAAGCATCCATTTTCACCAACTCTTTAACATTCATTAATGGTAACCATGGATCATGAATCATACAATGCTAGAGAACTTATTTGGTTTTTGGGTAAGGTTTTGAGATAAAAATGATCTCAACTTCATGGGGTTCCAATGCAAGGGATCTCTCAATGAACATGTGAACTTTGGCAAAATGCTAAGAGTAAAAAGCAACCTATGCATACAAGGACCAACTTCCATCTACCCTTTGTAACACAAAATGCCTTCACTCTCATTCTCTTTTTAGCTCACTCACCAAGTCCAACCTAAGCTACCCATTGCAAGGCAATTCGCCAAACCCATAAGCTCAAACCACTTTCTCCTTTTCTCTTTTAAGTACTTGGGGAAAACTCCTTCTACAACCACAAGTGTTGGCACACTTTCATTTCAAGCTCTTTCTCTTTTCATTCACAACTTGCTATCCTCTTTCTTATAACAACTTAGCCATATTTTTTTCTTTTTCTTGGCTATCTTACTTTTCATTTCTAGAGGATTTCTTTTCTTTTCTTAACTCTTAGAGCACTATACAAAGCCAACACTTGTTCAAATTTTTTTTTTTTGTTTCCCCCCCCCCTTCACCAACTCAACTTCGCCCAAATCACTTGTTCCACATCAAATATCAAGCCAAAATTCCCACCCAAGAATCCTATCCTATCATCTAGCTCATTTTTCTCGAGCTAGCTACATGGAAGCCTATCCTTGTCACTCTAAACTCAACACTTTTTGCTAAGTTCACAAGATGAAAAAGGCCTAATGCACTCAATAAGGAAGAGGTTTCAAAGGAAGCTTAGTTAGGGAGTTCGTTTTTAACCGCTCTAAAGATGAGAGTCGGCTATTTGGGTTAACAAGAGTGGTAAAAAGAAAGAAGATAACCCAAATATGTATGTGGTATCCACAAGTTCTCTAGCAATGCATAACCATGATAATTACTTATTCAAATTAGGTTCAAGTTCAAGAGAGTTGGTTTCTATTCAAAGCTTGCTTCAATTAAAACCCAAGTTGCAAATGGTGAGGTCCAAGTAGGGTTCAACTTTTACTTTCAAAATTTGCACAAAAAGCATCAAACAACTACTAACTAGGGCCTTGAACTAATTAATGAGCTAAACACCTTACAAGGAAAAATCATCATTGTCCCCTATGCATGAATGCAATCCTATATGAAAGCTAGACTCAATCCTACTTATGCTAAAATAGCAAATGCAACTACATTCTATTTTTTTTTTGAAATTTTCGAAATTTTTCCAATTTTTTTTGGTTTTTTTTCTATTCCATAGATGTATGTATGAGACTCAAAAATGCATGAGAAAGAAAATAAGAATCACAAAACACAAGATCAAATACCATACTCCCCCAAACTTAAATTACACAGTCTCTTGTGTAATCCAAGCTTAGAGAAGATTTCAACATGCAAAAAAAAAATCTAGATGGTATTTACAATGGAGTTTGGAGTGTTACCTAGAATTGGACTGAGGAGGAGGAGGATTCCTACATGGAGTAGGAAACGTTGCTGGATTCCGGAGTTGGTGACCGCATTGCTAACCTCTTCCTTAGAAGAGTCTCATAAGAAGAAGATCGTGGTGGAACTTCATGAGAAGTTGTCCTCTCTCGCGCATGGAAAGAGTGTCTTCTATCAAGCTCCATGGCACTCTCTTCCATTCCTTCCTCATGCTCAGCCGCTTGGTGAGCTCGTGATGAAGAGGCGCCTCCCACTTTGGCCTTTAGTTCCTTCATTTGGTTTTTCACCCCTAACCGTCTTCACCAACTTCCTAATGGTCCTATCTTGCCATTTGTTCCACCTTTGGAGGATGTTGATGCGATGGTGAGCTTCCCGCAAAGCTTGACTAGGGACGGGTGAATCATAGGCATCAAAGTAGTATCTTTGGCTTCCATATGTAGGGCTTGGTGGCGCTTCTTCTTGCTCTTCTAGAGGCTCTTCTTCTCTTGCTGCACCAGTGGAGCTTCTTGACCTTCTTATACTTTGAACTGGAAGTTCTCTTGTGGGATCATAGAGATCAGCAAGGCGAGGGCGGAAATCAAAGTTCCTTGGCGTGGTGATGGTTGTCAAGCGTGGGCAAGGGAGTTTGACTCTCGCTTCTTCTGAGGCGCTGTAGGAGAACTTGTAGACATAGCTCTGTCCTAACTTTCCATTGATGAACCTTGTCCTGCTAAGGTATTGGATGTCCATCCACTTAGGCTCATATGTAACTTCTCCAAGATCCGCTCCACAAGCAAGTAGAATGGGTGTCACAATTCCTCCAATACTGAGTTGTGACGTGTGATCTGTAGTTGTTGTTGCCCACTCCTTGTAGCTCAGCAACCTCTTCATAAGTAGGGTAATCAATCCTATTCCCGAGCTATCACCTCTCAAGATTGTTGTGTCCCCGTGAACACATATGCTCCTTAGAATTGGCGTGATCCCTATATCCAAGAGTTCCAGCTCGTCTTCAAGAACATACCCACACTCCTTCCTTGCAAAAAACGTGTGGACTAGCACCTTTTGTGCGTATCTTACTGCTGGATGAGTAATGGCGCCACCCTTGCTCATCCCGGGCCTGAACTTGCCAACTCCAATGTAGCTCCACAATGCTGTAAGTTCTCCTCTTGGGAACTCCAAGAACTTCCCACTTCTCCATCCTTCCGGAAACCCAAACACTTCACTAAGCTCCTTGAAGGACATTCGGTAGCTCTTCCTCCCTTCCTTGAATTTTATATAACCATGCCCATCTGCTTTTTCCTCTTCGGTCGGTTCAAGACAAAGGGGATAGAACTCCACCTTCNCATTGATCCAGTGCTGCGATCCAACATCTCGCATCGTGACGTGGCGCAGGATCTTTGGGATCATCTGAAGAAGAGATTCTCTGTCACCAATGGGACACGAATTCAACAAATTAAGGCAAAGCTTGCCTGCTGCAAACAGAGGGGTCTCGCCAACGAGACTTACTTTCGAAAACTGACTCACATATGGGACAGTATGTCCACCTACAGACCGTTGCGTTTGTGCAAGTGTGGAAAGTGAGAATGTGATCTTGGAACGATTCAAGAGCAAGATCGTGAAGAGGACAAAGTGCATCAGTTCTTGTTCGGACTTGATGACAGTATTTTACATACTGTTAGATCGAGACTAGTGTCGCGAATTCCAGTGCAACCAATGGAAGAGGTGTACAACATAGTGCGCCAAGAAGAGGACTTGGTTCATAACGGAACCAAAAGCGTGGAAGAACAGCAAGATGTCACGGCTTTTGCGGCTCAAATGAGTTACCGTAAGGATGAGAAGGACAAAGGTGTGTTATGTAAACATTGTAACCGCTAGGGGCACGCATCCGAGAGTTGTTACGCCGTCATTGGATATACAGAATGGTGGGGTGATAGACCAAGATCTCGTTCAACAGCTGGACGTGGACGTGGTGGAGCTGTTGCGTTATCAAGCAATGGGAGAGGTCGTGGTGTCTCCTATGACAATGATGTGCACGTCACTACTCCGGTTTCTGCAGAGCACGCTAACTATGTGCTCACTGATAAAGACCGGGATGACGTATCTGGTTTGACTGATGAACAGTGGCATGGGATCATGAATTTGCTGAACGCAGGCCGAGCCTCCACCTCCAACAACGAACGTCTCTCGGATAAGAACTCTTGTCCTTCCTGGATTTTAGATACAGGAGCATCTCATCATTTAACGGGACGTTTAGAGATTTTGACTGATCTAAAAGAAATGGCAACTGTTATGATAATATTGGCTGATGGTAGAGAGCGAATATCTGTTATAGAAGGAACAGTTGTGCTTGGTTCTGGTCTGAGTTTGCGATCAGTTTTCTATGTTGAGGACTTCACTTCTGATTTGATATCTATGGGACAATTGATGGACGAAAATCATTGTGTTGTTCAAATGGCTGATCACTTCCTTGTCGTGCAGGACCGCACTTCGAGGATGGTGATTGGAGCGGGTAAGCGTGAATCTGGGACCTTCCACTTTCGGAGCACAGAGATAGACGGTTCAGCGATGGCACAATCCAAGGACACTTACGATATGTGGCACCGACGAATGGGACATGCTTCTGCGAAAGTTGTTGGTCAACTTCATGATGTTTCAGTTTTTGTTTCTTCTGAGAATTTGAATAAAGCGTGCGATGTATGTCTCCGCGCTAAGCAGACTCGAGCTCCTTTTCCGAGCAGTATGAATAAAACGGTTGAAACTTTTGAATTAATTCATTGTGACTTGTGGGGACCGTATCGTACTCCGACGTATTCCGGAGCTCGATACTTTCTTACAAATGTTGACGATTTCACAAGAGGAGCCTGGCTTTTCCTTCTGAATGATAAGACAGAAACGTCTACACAAATCAAAAATTTCTTGGCTTTGGTTTCACGACAGTTTGAAAAACAAGTCAAGAAAATACGAAGCGACAACGGCACATAATTCAGGTGTTTAACGAGCTATTTCAGAGAACAAAGAATTCAACATGAAACATCGTGTGTTGGTACTCCCCAACAAAACGGACGAGTAGAAAGAAAACATCGGCACATCCTTAACATTGCTCGAGCACTGCGTTTTCAATCCAATTTGCCTATGAGATTTTGGGGAGACTGCGTTTTAACAGCGGCATATCTTATAAATCGTACTCCAAGTTCTGTTCTGCAAGGATCAACGCCTTATGAGAAGCTGTACAATTCAACGCCACCTTACGAACATCTGCGGGTCTTCGGTAGCTTGTGCTACGCTCACAATCAGAATCACAAAGGCGATAAATTTGAATCCAGAAGTAGAAGGTGTGTGTTTTTGGGTTATCCTCATGGAAAGAAGGGATGGCGTCTGTTTGATATTGAAAAAGAGGAGTTTCTCGTATCACGGGATGTTGTATTCTGTGAAAATAGCTTTCCTTTTGCAGAATCCACATCAATAATTGAAGAAGACGAAGACGCCGACTCTGAACTTCATCTTTGGGCCCCTATTTCGCCTGGATTAAATTTGGATTCAGAAGATTTGCAAAGCCCAAGCCCAATAACAGTCCACAATGTTATTGCAAAAACACACACCTTTGTTAAATTTGAGCCTACATCTGATATTTCTGATTTTGCAAACAGCCCAGAAATAAGTATCGATACCAACGAAGCTCAATCTCCGACGGAAAGCATATCGACTGCAATATCTCCTTCTCCATCCGACACAGCGACGACTTCCACAACACCGGCGACTTCCACAACACCGGCGGTTGAACCCACTGCTGCAGAAGCACCGCCAGTGGAAGTCCTCGGCCGTGGTCACCGAAAGAAGACGACACCAGTGACTTTGAAGAATTTTGTGACCAATTCAGCAACTGTGAAGACATCACTTATTACCTCTGATTCTTCTACAGTGCTATATCCAATTTCAGAATACGAAAGCTGTTTTCGTTTTTCTACTCAACATCAGGCGTTCATAGCTGCTGTTGCAGCTGCAATTGAACCCAAAACATACCGAGAAGCGGTCCGTGATTTTCGCTGGCGCGGTGCTGTGAGAACTGAAATTGTTGCTTTGGAGGATAGTGGTACTTAGACTTTGGAAGATCTACCACCGGGAAAAACAACAATTGGATCGCAATGGGTATTTAAAATCAAGCAAAACTCTGATGGCTCTGTTGAAAGGTACAAAGCTCGATTAGTCGTGCTTGGGAACAAACAAGTGGAGGGCGTTGATTATGGAGAAACCTTTGCACCAGTAGCAAAGATGGGTACTGTTCGATTGTTCTTACAAGTTGCTGCAAGTAAAGGCTGGGAGGTACATCAAATGGATGTGCACAATGCATTCCTCCATGGCGATCTCGAAGAAGAGGTCTACATGAGACCACCACCTGGATTTAAAGCTCCAGCGAATAAAGTTTGTCGCCTGCGAAAATCTCTCTATGGATTGAAGCAAGCACCACGATGTTGGTATGAAAAGTTCAGTAAAGCATTGAAGTCCTATGGGTTCAAACAATCGTTGTCTGACTATTTGCTGTTTACCTACAAGAAAGGATCAACAGTTCTGAACGTCCTCATCTATGTTGATGACCTGATCATCTCGGGCAGTACAAAGGAGGTAACAGCGAGTTTTAAAAAGTATCTCTTCTCTTGCTTTCGCATGAAAGATCTTGGTCCTCTCAAATATTTTTTGGGTATTGAGGTTGCTAGAAATTCAGAGGGTATATATCTTTCTCAGCGAAAGTACACGCTCGACATCCTCACTGAAACAGGCTTGTTGGGATCCAAACCTGCAACATTTCCTCTGGAACAGAACCTCAAACTCGCTCTGTCAGACTCTCCACTTCTCGATCGACCTGAGGCTTATCGTCGAATGATAGGTAGACTCATATATCTTGTCCAAACCAGACCTGATTTAGCATACTCAGTTCATGTTCTTGCTCAGTTTATGCAAACACCACGCGAAGACCATTGGACAGCAGCTCTGCGAGTGGTCAAATATTTAAAGGGAACAGTTGGTCAAGGAATTTTACTTCGCAGTGATTCTGATTTACGGTTACATGGTTGGTGTGATGCAGATTGGGCAAGCTGCCCCATCACTAGAAAATCGGTCACTGGGTATTTTGTTCAGCTTGGCACTTCTCCGATATCTTGGAAAACAATCAAACAGCGCACGGTTAGTCTTTCTTCAGCCGAAGCGGAATATAGAGCAATGCGATTTTTGACTCAAGAGCTCACATGGCTAAAACGCGTATTCATTAGTCTTGGAGGATCACATGATCAATCTATGCTTGTTCATTGTGACAGCAAATCGGCGATTCACATTGCAACAAACCCGGTATTTCACGAAAGGACGAAACATGTTGAGACGGACTGTCATTATGTCCGTGACGAGGTTACGACAGGTGAGATTTCTTTGTCTCACGTGGCATCAAAGGCTCAACTGGCAGACATATTCACAAAAGCTCTTGGTTCAAACGAATTCTACAATTTCCGGTCCAAGCTGGGCATACAGAATCTGCATGCTCCACCTTGAGGGGGGATATTAGAATATCTTGACAATCACGCTCAATCCCAATATGTCAGGGATGTGATTTCCATTACATAGAAGAGTTGATTTTGTATTAATTGTATAGATTCGATAGTTTAGAAAACTCTCTCTGTTATATATGTATCTTCTTCTTCATTACTGACAATACGAACATATTCATCGATTCTCTTGGTCTCTGAAATTCTATAAAGCTAACTCGATCTTCTAGAACTTTCATGAAGGACGTTGAACCTGAATCGAAATGGAAAGCCTTCGTCCGGACCAATCTTTCCACAACGGGTTGTCTAGTGTGGTGCTAGACATCGTCTGGCATCAAATCGGGGTAAGGTCGTTGTGGCTGGTCGTCGTGGCTGGAGAAGTCTTCTATTTTGCTCCTTAATGCCTTGGCTTCTCATTGGTTATTCCCTCAAACTCCATAGAGCCTCCACAAGCTCCAAAAGCACCCGAAATGCACTCCATATGCAACAAAGTATGCAACTCTAATCCTAAGACACTCTAGTCCTAATGTGAATGCAAATGAGACACTTATATGCATGAAATGATGCATAAATACTCTAAATGCTGCATAAAAATGAGGTAATTATGCAAGCTATCAACACTTCCACCATCTCCTCTATTAGGTCAGAGAAAATTGACATCATACATCTTTGGAAAGTGGCTGGTGCATTACATAACCCAAATGGCATCCTTCGATATGCAAAGGTACCATATGGGCTTGTGAATGTGGTTTTCTCTTGGTCGTTTGGGTGTATCGGTATCTGAAAGAAGCCACTACAGCCATCTAGAAAACAGTAGTATGGATGGTTAGCTAGCCTTTCCAGCATTTGGTCTATGAAAGGGAGGGGGAAGTGATCTTTTCTTGTGGCCAAATTCAACTTCCTATAATCAATACACATTCTATGGCCTGTTATGGTTCGTGTGGGTATTAACTCGTCTTTCTCATTCTTAACTACGGTGATTCCTCCCTTTTTTGGCACACAATGGACAGATGAAACCAAAGTGCTATCCGAAATTGGATAGATAACACCCGCATCTAGAAGTTTAAAAATCTCTTTCTTTACAACTTCTTTCAAGTTAGGGTTTAGCCTCCTTTGATGTTCTACAGAAGTCATAGATTCATCTTCTAGATGTATCCTATGTGTGCAGAGAGAAGGGGATATGCCCTTGATGTCATCCAAGGAATAACCAATTGCTCTCCTAAACTTTCTTAATTCACATAAAAGGAAGGATAATTCTATTTCATTTAAGTTTTCATTAACGATGACTGGGTAAGATGAGTTAGGACCTAGGAAAGCGTACCTTAGTCCTTCTGGAAGAGGTTTGAGTTCGAGTTTCAGGGCATCAAGTTCTTGAATTTTGACATCAAGACAACTCAAGAGAAGAGGCTGATAAACCTACACGAGCTGGAAGAGATCCGTTTGGAAGCATTCGAGAGCTCGCGGATCTACAAGGAGAAAACAAAAGTTCTCCACGACAAGAAAATCAAACCGAAAGAGTTCGCACCAGGGAATCAAGTGCTGCTATACAACTCGAGACTGAGACTGTTCCCCGGGAAGTTGAAATCGCGATGGTGAGGGCCATACACCATCAAGGAAGTATTGCCATATGGAGCTGTGACACTGGTTGGAAAGGAAGGAGCAGATTACACAGTGAACGGACACAGACTGAAGCCGTATTTGGGAAGTGAGAAATACCAAGTTTTGGAAAAGACCGTGGTTCGTCTCCAAGACCCCATCAAGGCTTAAACGACCTGGAAAAGTCAAGCTATGAGACTCTAAACAAGCGCTCTTGGGAGGCACTCCAAGCTTATCCTTTTACCTTATTTTGTTATTTCTCTCTCTTTACTTTACATTCTCAAGAATAATTATGAGTGGATCGATGATTTAGATATCAGGACGTGGGATATCGGAGAGCCGTAACGGGAAGAAAACTGGAAGAATCGTTCGTTACGAGCATGAGACCCATGTACCGGCCAGTGTGAAAGACACACCCTCAAATATCGGGTCGAGATTACGGTCTGAAGCCGTTATAGAAGCATAACCTGGCTGGGACAAACGGGTTCACCCCGTAACGATCGCCCAGATACAGTCGCGCCCGCTTGCAAATTACTGAACCGCACGATACCGGACTCCTCCAACGGTCACAGCCCGACATAACCAAGGGTAACACTTTCAAACCATTGTACATAACCTTTTTCTTCATTTTCGCTCTTGGTTAGAAACTCTGCATTTTCCTAGGGCAGTATTCTTCCTCTCTTTTATCACACAGGGACTGTGTGATTTAAGTTTGGGGGTGTTGTTAGTATGTAGTACATGCACTCGCTTAGATTAGACATCATGCATTCATCAAATTTGCATAGAAAAACACACAAAAACAAAAATTGAAAAATTTTGAAAATTCATCCCACAAAAAGATTCATGTAGTTGCATTTCCATATTAGGATTGAGTCTAGATGCATTTATTTAGGATTCATAAGTATTTGCATAGGGTGTTAAGTATGATAAATCCTTGTAAATAGCCATTTTTAAGTCATGAATTCAATACCTTAGTTCTTGTTTGTTTGATGCATTTGGAATTAGACTGAGCTTAAGGCAGCACCACATTTGGAATTTGTCTTGTGAAATTCGGTTTTAGCTTGATGCATTGCGATTTGAACCGTTTCCCTATTGAAATTGAACTGTTGAAATGAAAATCTAATTATCTCATTCTTGTCTATCGATCAACTCATAGATTTCACTTGGACTCTCTTTCCTTTTTACCACTCTTCTGCTAGTCCAAGCACCAGACCATACCCTAAGCCCAAACCTTTGTTTTAAGCCATAAACACTTTTGTGAGAGCATGTGAGGCCTTTGCACCATTTTCGAATCTTCTTAGGCAAAAAGTGTTGGGTTTAGATCGACAAGGTTAGATTTCCATGTAGACGTTGGCTCACATCTCGGGTCAACACTAGGTTAAGTGGTTTGGTTACTGAAACGGTTTAACACTGAAATCGGAGGCCGATATTGCTGGGTAGACTAGGAAAAAGGGAGGGATATTCCAATTTGATCATGCATTGACAGAAGGGAAAAAAAGGAAACCAAGGAGTCAGACGGGGACACGAATAAAGGAGATGGCAGCACCAAAAAGGCTTGGAAACAAAGAAGAAAAAGGCGATTCCAAAAGAAAGCAAATGAAGGCCAATCAACAAAGTCTAAATCCGGCCAGCAACACCAAAGGTGAACGCAAGGAACGCAACAAAGAAGCCAGAAAGCTGAAACCGATCTCCAACAAAGAAGAAGTCCCCAGAAATGACCAGGAAAGGTAATATCGAAGAGTAATATCGGGTATAAGGCGAAATGCCAAAACAAAGGGTAGCTTAGGAGGGAGCAGTTTAGATTAGGGTAGGAAACGAAATAGATGTTCTGGGTAGATGGAAGTCTAGCCTTGTATGCATCCATTGGTTTTTACCCTTAGCATTTTGCATTAAGAAGGTTCCTTTCATGAGTGATCCCACTTAAACACTAAACCCGTTTGCACTACGAGTTCATATTTAGCTCGTTACCTTACCCTGAACCAAGTGAGTTGATTGACAGGTATGAATGAGATCCACGTTTTAAATTTCTTAATGAATGTGAAAGGGAATTGGGAATTTGAATGTGCATCTAAGTTAGGATTGATTTTGCTTGATTTTGCGATGAATGTGGCTAAGGCTTTTTGGATAGGTAGAATTCGACTTGCATCCTAGAAACCTGAACTTAGACATTGAGTTGATTTCTTTTAAATGGCGTTTTGGATTCAAACTTACACCTTTTCTTTTAAAACCTCACCCCTCCGGTTGGCTTTTGCTTGAGGACAAGCAAAAAGGCAAGTTTGGGGGTGTTGATATCTCTGTAAATTACATGTTTTTAACACATATTTCATGCTAGTTAGGACTTCATTCTTGCACTTTCATCTTAGTTTTCATCACATCTTCACCCATGATAGGATTAGATGCATTAGGTTAGGTTTCTGCATAGTCTTGCATGTTTGGAGTGTTTTCTCAGGTGTTTAAGATGGTCCGAAGAAGAAACCAAGAAGGGAGATCACAAATGGAGGATGAGCAGGTGATATCGAGCATGGATCACGACCCCGTAGCCGATATGGACAAGCGCATGATGAACCTCGACGAGTAGCAGCGACTTAGTCCCGAAAGGAACACCTCGGAGCGAAGATCCAGCAAGAGGATTCCATGAAGACGGATATCGGAGCAAGGCAACGGGAAGTACCCGATTCGAGTAACAAGGAAGGCGAGCCTTCACGACATGATCCCGAAACACTTGCCCGACATGGAGACTGCCCGAAGAATCAGAAGAGTTAGCATATCGGCGTGCTCACCACGACTTGAGCCCGAAACGCTAAAGTCCAAAATAGTACCATTTCGGGAAAGTGGTCCCAACGTTTTAGGTTTTTCCTCTTTTATGTATAAATACTTGTCCTCCACTCTTATCCTTTCATCACGCTTTCTAGTTTTACTTTTCTGTCTTCTCTTTCAAACCGAGAACTATTTTGTATTTTCACCATTGAAGCTTGTTTCAAAGCTTTGATTTTTATGCAATCTTGAAGTTTTAAGTATTATAGCTTAGTGTTATTTTCTTAAAAGTTTCTTCCTTTTCTTGTTTTTGACTATCTTGCAGCCTATGAGTTACCCTCTCATCCTTATGGATCTTGAGGTTTCTCGAATGGCTTGTGAGTAGTCTATATCGGTTTTGGGGCAAGGATAGGGAAAATAAGTTAAAAATCCCAATCTTTGATGCGGATCTATGCTTAATCCATCTTAATCCTTTCTTATTTGACATTATTAATGCTTAGTCATCTTCGCTATTTGAACTTTGCCATCGAGCTTCTTCAAACAAACGCCATGTTTGAATGATTGCAAGGACCAATCTCATAAGAGATCCGCTCATCCTAGCCTAAGGGATTAGATGCCTAGGGAGCGTTTTGGCATTAGTAGAGTTGTCTATTCAAGCTTGCTGCTTTCATGGATTACTACGTGATGGTTAGGTCGTGAGACAGCAAAGAGACTTATACCACGACAGTGGATTCGTCCAGATCCTGAACTCTACGCTAAAGGATTAGCCTTATAGGAAGTAAATCTAACATCAAAGGAAAGATCTTTAACGTATTAGACCAGAAGAACCCCTTGTCCCTTGAACCGACTCTTATTTTCTTTTGCAAGTTCGTATCTTTAGCTATCATATTTTCATTTCTTTAGCAATACTTAGTTTCAATACCTGTTTCCTGCTATTTTATAATCTAAGTGATAGATTCTCACCTTTTCACCCTTTTTAATCTCTCTTAGCTTGTAAAAGAATTCTATAAATGCAATACTTGAAATCTCCCATCGGATTGATAAGACCCATAACCTATACTACATTCGGTTATAAGTAGTGGATCATTGACTGAGTAGAGCCCATGGAAATATCTACTTATCAATTGACAAATAGGGTTTTTGCCCCTTTTAGCAATGTCCCAACACTATCAACCGAAAGCAGTACAGTGTATGGGGTATCAAACCATTTTGAGAGCGTTAGCAAACAAATCGGTCATATCGGTGTCATAAGTCAAGCTCGAAATAGATAAAGGTCGAGACTTTACTACTAAAAACGACTAAAGGATTGATCTTGTGTCACTCAAGACCATAAATAAGAGAACCTTAAAGATGCTGAGCAGGAAATAGATATTTAAACGATAAAAAGATAAATTTTCAAGATAAAAGAAGGATCTTGATGAGCATCATGAACTAGGTGACTCTCGGTTTGACTTATCAAGCTAAAGCTTTTGGATCACATCAAGACTTGGTCTTTTGATGGTGATTCTTAGGTAAAGGGATCCTCAAATCGTTTAGCCCATGGCGTTTGGGTCTAAACTCTTTGAATCTCTATCACCATAGACTAGTTTTCGCATAGTGGTACAATAGAAGAAACAAGCATCTACAACGTCCCTATTGAACCGTAAGACTCTTAGACAGATGGTTAGTCTTAGCCTAAGAAATCAAACTCTTGTTCATGGATCCGGCTAAGCAAGCACGTGGCGTTCGTGTCAAGCCGCCTGTGGACTTTAGGCTAGATGGCCAGACTAGACTAAGCTTTGGGAATGATAAACAAGAAAGAATCTAACTTTATGTTTTAGCTAAGCAAGAAATATAAATCCGAGAGTCCCTTGCTTCATTCAACCCATCAAAGTCCTAAAAAGACTACTCACAAGCCATTTGAGAAACCTCAAGATCCATAAGGATGAGAGGGTAACTCATCGGTTGCAAGATAGTCAAAAACAAGAAAAAGGAAGAAGTTTTTAAGAAAATAATACTAAGCTAATAAACTTAAAACTTCAAGATTGCATAAAAATCAAAACTTTGAACAAGCTTCAATGGTGGAATACAACAATGGTTTTTCTCAGTTTTTTTGAAAAGGGAAGAAAGCCAAATAAAAGTGAAAAACGTGATAAAAGGATAAGAGTGGGAGAGAGGTATTTATACACAAAAGAGAAAAAACATAAAACGTTGGGATCACTTTCCCGAAATGGTACTATTTTGGACTTTAGCGTTTCGGACTCAAGTCGTTGTGAGCAAGCCGATATGCTAGCTCTTCTGATTCTTCGAGCAGTCTCCATATCGGGCAAGTGTTTCGGGATCATGTCGTGAAGGCTCGCCTTCCTTGTTACTTGAATCGGGTACTTACCGTTGCCTTGCTCCGATATCCGTCTTCATGGCGTCCTCTTGCTGGATCTTCGCTCCGAGGTGTTCCTTTCGGGACTAAGTCGCTGCTACCCGTCGAGGTTCATCGTGCGCTTGTCCATATCGACTTTGCGGTCGTGATCCATGCTCGATATTACCGGCTCGTCCTCCATTTGTGATCTCCCTCCTTGGTTTCTTCTTCGGACCATCCTGAGCACCTGAGAACACACTCCAAACATGCAAGACTATGCAGAAACCTAACCTAATGCATCTAATCCTAACATGGGAGAAAATGTGATGAAAGCTAAGATGAAAGTGCAAGAATGAAGTCCTAACTAGCATGGAATATGTGTTAAAAACATGCAATTTACAGAGATATCAACACCCCCAAACTTACCTTTTTGCTTGTCCTCAAGCAAAAGTCAACCGGAGGGGTGAGGTTTTTTAAAAGAAAAGGTGTAAGTTTGAATCCAAAACGCCATTTAAAAGAAATCAACTCAATGTCTAAGTTCAGGTTTCTGGGATGCAAGTCGAATTCTAACTATCCAAAAAGCCTTAGCCACATTCATCGCAAAATCGAGCAAAATCAATCCTAACTTAGATGCAAATTCAAATTCCCAATTCCCTTTCACATTCATTAAGAAATTTAAAGCGTGGATCTCATTCATACCTGTCAATCAACTCACTTGGTTCAGGGTAAGGCAACGAGCTAAATATGAACTCGTAGTGCAAACGGGTTAAGTGTTTAAGTGGGATCACTCATGAAAGGAACCTTCTTAATGCAAAATGCTAAGGGTAAAACCCAATGGATGCATACAAGGCTAGACTTCCATCTACCCAGAACATCTATTTCGTTTCCTACCCTAATCTAAACTGCTCCCTCCTAAGCTACCCTTTATTTTGGCATTTTGCCTTATACCCGATATCACTTCTTGATATTACCTTTCCTGGTCATCTTCGGGGGACTTCTTCTTTGTTGCGGATCGGTTTCGGCTTTCTGGCTCCTTTTTTGTGTTCCTTGTGTTTCACATTTGGTGTTGTTGGCCGGATTTAGACTTTGTTGATTGGCCTTCTTTTGCTTTCTCTTGGAATCGCTTTTTTCTTCTTTTGGTTTCGAGCCTCATTTGTTGCCGCCATCTCTTTATTCGTGTCCCCGTTTAACTCAGTGGTTTTCTCTTTTCCCTTTTGTTGATGCATGATCAATCGGAATACACCCCCCCCCCTTTTTCCTAGTCTACCAAATAATATCGGCTTCAAATATCGGTATCAAGCCGTTTCAGCATCTATACCACTTAACCTAGTGTTAACTCGAGATGTGAGCCAACGTCTACATGGGAGTCTAACCTTATCGATCTAAACCCAACACTTTTTGCCTAAGAAGATTCGAAAATGGTGCAAAGGCCTCACATGCTCTCACAAAAGTGTTTATCGCTTAAAACAAAGGTTTGGGCTTAGGGTATGGTCTGGTACTTGGACTAGCAGAAGAGTGGTAAAAAGGAAAAAGAGTCCAAGTGAAATCTATGAGTTGATCGACAGACAAGAATGAGATAATTAGATTTTTATTTTAACAGTTCATGTTCAATAGGAAACCGGTTCAAATCGCAATGCATCAAGCTAAAACCGAATTTTACAAGACAAATTCCAAATGAGGTGCTGCCTTAAGCTCAGTCTAATTCCAAATGCATCAAACAAACAAGAACTAAGGCATTGAATTCATGACTTAAAAATGGCTATTTACAAGGATTCATCATACTTAACACCCTATGCGAATACTTATGAATCCTAAATGAATGCATCTAGACTCAATCCTAATATGGAAATGCAACTACATGAATCTTTTTGTGGGATAAATTTTCAAAATTTTTCAATTTTTTTGTGTTTTTCTATGCAAATCTGATGAATGTATGATGTCTAATCTATGCGAGTGCAGTACTAGGTGTCGCGGGAGATCAAGTCCAACTCTTTATTTTCTTGTTTTGCTCCGTTCGCGAGACTGCATAACATGTCTTCGTAAAAATATCATAACTCCAGATCTAACCATTAGTTTGCCTTCAAACCACTTGGATATGAAACCTAATATTCTCCTCTATCTTGAGACGAAAATTTTGAAAGATCTCAAGGTGGGAAGGTCTTGATCTGGTGTCAAAGTTCTGGCAGTCCGAATCTGAACGTCTTGCTCCGTTTTGCACCCTTTCTCATTAGTTTTCCTGAAAAGAGTCTTGAAGATACGAATACTCAAAATATGTTATTTATGCATTAAAAAACTTATTGAAATGCTTATTAAAGCATTCACTGATGATAGCAAAAAGGGCTAAAAATGCTTGTTATCATTACCTCATTAAAAATCTTGTCAAAAAAACCCATTGGGACAAAACTTGACAAGGGAAAAAGAGTATAACTGAAACACTTTTCCCATTTGTTTAAATCACTTAGCTTGAATTAAAAGCAAAGTGGTTTGACAAGCTTTACCTCCATACTCGCTGTCTTGATCATCTTGACTCCATATTCGACTAAGCAATCCTCCAGTGGCTTCATTAAGTTTCTTGACTCTAGAACAAGTCATGGGGACAACTGGTGCTGCTAAAGCTTCCTCAGCTACAAGTTCATCCTCAGCTACAAGCCCTGGTTCAAACTCCAAGTCTTTAGTGCTGTAAGTGATCATATCACACACAAAGCTATAACTTCGGTCTCGTTTGTGTATGCTAGCACTTCGGTTGTAGGAACTTGTGTCACACTCGGAACTACGAGTCGATGCTCATGTAATTTCAGAGCGTAACTCGGTGACCACCTGGGCTAAAGCTTCCTGGTCACTGGTTACTTTCTATACTTGTTGAGTCACGGTGGCCATATAACCCTGTTAATCTTCTCGTTCATATCATTGTTGGCTCTGTTTTGGTCACAAAGGAACTTGTTGAGAGTTTCCTGATTGTTTTAGTTTTCCGACATCGCAACCTTTTGTATATCTCCTTCTTCTAACGTCAAACTATTGCAACATAAATTACAAATATCAGAATTTGTAAATAAAAATAACTAGACGAGCGGGTTCGTCTTTTCAAAACAAAGAATATAATGACGTTTTTGGCAAATAATCTAGAGTTAAGATTAAGAACAAGATGGATGGTTTTAGAGAAGAAAATAAAAGTAAATGAGCTTAGTATTTCACCTCGAGAGCGTTATACAAGAATAAGAACAGAGAATTGTAAGTAGAAATTAGTGTTTAGTGTAGTGTGGTGAAAGTTGGAACTCCATCTCGCGTGTTCTTCCTCTTGCTTTATAGCATGAGTCTACGTTTAACGTTTCCATTTACTCAACATGATTTGCCATTAATTGCATTTATTCATGTTGATTTAGCCATTTTTCGTAAAAGCATTAAATTGCTCTTTTGAATGTTTTTTCAATCTATCCCGGTGTCGACTTCGAGTTTGACTGCTTTGATTTGATTTTGTAGTTCACTCTGGGCTAATCCGAGTTTGTTGCTTGACCTTGATTTACACCTTACACTTCGACTTCTTCTTTGAACCACTATTGTGCTACTTAGTAAGCCCTGATTTTTGGGCTGCCATTTATCTTGCCAACAATATTTTACATAAAAAAATTTTTGATTTACCACGGACCAATTATGAGTGTGGGTCCAGTCCATTGTGCAAACTTGCTAGCAAAACTATCAATAGTTATTGAGACATCTTTAGTTAAAAAGGGTTGGGGGTACAAATGACCAAAGCTGGATTGGACACAAAAAGCCCATCACAACACCCCTAAGTCCCCTTCAAAAAGCGATGAGAAACGTACATCGCTTCCTAAGTCAAGTACAATTCCTGTATTGGATGAATATGGTTAGTATGATCAGTTGGAAATCAAATCAACAAAATTAGTAGCTGGATTATCAATCACATGAATCCAAGTATATTTACCCAACTCATAAACTTACACGTTTGCCAAATATTACACCGATCCAAATGGGTAATTTTAGTTAATATTACCCAAAAAAGAATAGATGATCCGAATGGGACATGCATGTAGTGATCCGACTCAAGAAAATGACATAACTCAAAATGATAATAAAAACTCATCAATAACAAATGCATGGAAAGAAAAGCAAGAATTTTGAATTACAAACAATTGAGACCTCGAGCTGAGATCACTTCAAACTATATGATTACTTTATCCTCTCTCACTATAACCTCGCAAGTCTTGGCAAGAATAACATATTACTTATACTTGTATCGATACGATTTTAACATGAGCTTGTACTTACTCTCTTAAAAAGGCCTAGTATGTCGTCCTTTTGCTCGGCCGCATAGACGCGAGTTCTTCGGGATAGGGTACTCATCCCTCAAAGATGTAGATGTCGTGAAGACACGCAAGTAGAGCTGTTGTCCCAAGTATTGTCTTGCCCAAAACTCTGATCTTAGATTCCACATTCCCACGTTGTCTAAAGCAATGTAAATGGCTGTCCATGATTTTGGGTACACCTAAATCCCCAAATAATTAGAACATAAAAATAAAAAGCAAGCGTTAGATTAAGAAAGAAGCGGGAAGAAGAATGCTTTACTTGGACAGTGCAACGCGAAACTGCATCACGTAGATTGTACCCATCTCTGCTCCCTGTGTTCCACTGTCCACCATCCATCCTTCATTTGATCCGAACACAACACACTTTTGTCAAGATAAAACTCATTAAATATATATATATATATATATATATATATATATATATATATATATATATATATAATGCAATAACAATATCTACACAAGATTGGAGTTCGAAAATATGTAGTTCTTCTATCTTTGTAATTGCATAATCCAACTAACTAACACCGTTTGTTGTGGGATTATTTATTTTCCAAGATGTATATATTTCGCATGTGAAAGTTGGTGGATTCTTGTATGTTGGAGTACAATGTCTTCCATTATAATATAGGATTTATTGGAAAGTTGGCTAAAAACCATGTTTCAGTTTCTCCAAACATAAGTTTAAAAGGTATTTATTGGAAAGTTAGAAATTTTTTTTGTCATTTCCTGATTTCTAAATGAANAGCCACTTATGCAAGAAAGACTACCTGATGGCTCGTGCTTGGTTCAAGGACCAATCGATCTGAATGGTGGGACCACCGGGGATTGGACCAGAAGCTGAGGTAGACGAGCCGCTGTAGCGGAGAACACCCGTGGTTGTAATGGTTTTATCGGTGAACCGGGAGGAAGCAACCACGTAGTAGACACGAGGAGATTGGTCAGCAGTAATGAGAACGGAGTAAGACTGGCCAACATGAATGTCAAGTGAAGAAAACATCGTTTGAAGCGTGTGTGTCCCTTCGACTTCGACCAGCTTCATCTTATGGTTTTGGATTCTGAAGTTTAGAGAATGTTCTAATCCAACGTTTGATATCCTCAACCTGTATGTTTTTCCTATATTACATCCGCCAAAAAAGGATATTAATAAACATAATGAACGAGCAAAAGACTGGAAATAGACAAAGATCAAATATCATCATACCTTGCTCAACGTTTAAGGTAGCACCGTTGCTTCGGCCATTGATAAGAATACCATCAGGCAAAGGTAATTTCTTTCCTCTGTCAAGACGAGATTTCAAATCCTGAGGAATAGATAAAAACATTAAGAGAATTTTAATATTCGTAAAAATAAATGCTTGATTGTTTTTCAATTAAAAAAAAAGAACATTTGCATGAGGTTGCAAAATAATTCTATATCTAGTTCATTGTAAATGTTATATTTTGTTTCATAAAGAATATGTTTCAAAAATAATTACCGTGTGATTAGATTTGTACCAATCTCCGATGAGGACAGTGTAATCTCCTGCGGGATCAGCGAATGGAACTGGGATTCCTGGACGGCTAAGGATTCTGATGCCTCCGAACCCACCAGCAGCCTTGTGAAAGGCAAGGGATGGAAAGTAATAGAAGCTTCCAATTTGGTCTTTCACTTGCAAAATGTATGTGTAGTTTGTCCTCGGTGGAATTGGACAGGTTGTCCCGTACATTCCATCGACATAAGAATTTCTTCTGTTCTGTACTCCATTCCTGTTTTATCCATTATTTTAACTATTAAGCAATAACGAATACATTTTAATTTTTCACCCAAAAAAAAAGCAACAACGAATACATATAAGAGTATATGTACTAAATAGCCGCCAATAATTCTAGAATGCTATTTAACTTTTTTTTATTTCCAAAATAATTTGCAGTGAATGAGTTTTTGTGCGGGTTTCTAACTTCATGTTATATTTATTCGGAAAAAATGCAAATTTATATAATACTATATTAGGATATGAGTATACAGAAATTTATAATTTAATATTTTTGGGAAAAAGAAAGTGAATAACTGTAAAACAAAAATTAAATCATTCATGTATGAAATAAAATAAAACATAATAGTTACATGTTTAATTTTTAGTTTTTATTTTTTATAATTTAGTTTTTATTTTTTAGTTTTCAATTAAAATTTATTACAAGTTTTCAAATAACTTTTTACTTTCTATATATTTTGACGAATTTAGTTAGTAGAAACTTTTTATATATGACGAGATCTAATTAATTTATTTAAATTATATTTACTTTTATTAAATAACTACTTATATATAGTTTTACTGATTTGACAAGTGATACTAATTTTGAAACATTACATTTAATATAATAAAAATATTTTTTTATAGAAATTTTGTGCGATAACTTACACAATTTATTCACGAAAATGCTATTGTAAAATTTTGTCAATTTTAACTCTATAAATGAATTTTTCTCCGTTTTACGAAAAATATCATTTTAAAATTTAATTCTTATTTCACAAAAAGTGTCGTTTGAATTTTGAAAAAAAAATAAGTTTTAACCCTATAATTTTATATATTAATTAGAGAGAAAAATGTATTTAGCATATTAATAAATGATAAAATAAAGTTTTTAATAAATTTCTTAATATATGTAAAATAATCTCAAATGACACCATATCTTTACGAAATAGATGGAGTATAATCCTAACAAACTCTACATAATTACCAAAACTAGGATTCGTTAAAACTTACTCTGATGACACTTTCAAGACACTTTTAAGTTTTAACAAACCATATGAATTTAAATATTAAATGTCTTGTGACTTTTCTTATTGGTTTGTTAAAAGTGTCATGAATATGGCCTAGTTAGTGGAAATGGTTGGGACCCTTCAAAAAGACAACGTAACTTCAACGACATTCTGATGCCGCCGACATGTTTCGCCGAAAGGGCTGGTCCGGGTGGTAAACAGCTAATGAATTCGGGAGACAGGTGGCGAAATGTGGACAACAGTATAATTGTTTTTTTTTTTGAAGAAGAAGGCATCAACAGTATTATTGTTGTGCAGCATATAATCATATCGTTATCAATATCAGAACAACTTCTACACATGGTAGTTTATTATAGTATATCATGGTAGCGAAAAAATCATTTTTATTTTTATTTTTGAAAAGGAAAATCATATTTTTTTTTGAAAAAATCATATTATTAACAAGACCAAAAGAAAGAGCCTCTCATAAATGGCAAAGCCAAATCCCTCGATTAATCTTTCTTAGAAAGCTGTTTTCATTATATGTGGTTCCGTTAATTGTTACAGTTGTATGCCATAAATCATTATTTACCCTTTCTACTTGCCCCCAACTCTACATTTATCACATCACATGCTTTGTTTTCGTGATAGCACGCTTTTCCAGAAATATTTATTCTATTTTATCTAACTATATGAGAAAGCGGCGTCCCAAATTCAGCCTTTAATTGTTTCATGTCAATTTTAAAAATGTCTGTGTAAGTATTTTTCCTGAATATTCTACCCGTGATTTTACAATTGGTATCACATATCTGAACCGCTAAAATTGACCTATACACAGATCTAAGTGAATCGGAGATGATAGTAGGAAACTATCTAATAAAGTCTAGCAAACCACAACTGTTAATTTAGGGTTTTCTCAAACAAATAGATGAAGTGGCTACTCAAAAGAAAAGAAAACGTGGACCAAAATTAATGTTCTTAGAGGTTTTTTTTATATCATAAATTTCATGTATAATCTTCAATTTCAACAAGTCAACAGCGTAAGGTGAAGAGGACAAAGTAGTCATTTTGAAAAAGGAAGAACGAATCGTTACCATGAGATTAAGAAAGGCTCATCTAAGCTGTTGTGTACGTTAATGACGAGATTGTCGTTTGTCACACTGTAAATGTCGGGTCCTGGAAATTTTCCATTAATCAATATTCCCTGTTTTTGTCATACCAATAAAAAAAAAACAATTAGCATCATCGACCGACTCAATCCATCGGATCTAACCTTCAAGGTTATGAAAAGAAATAGTAACTTTTTTTTTCAACCAGCCGGTAACGCGATCCAGGCAGGAATAACATTGTTTACAAAAGAAATAGTAACTTATTATTTACCAGAAAAGGAAAATAAACACTAGTAACTTATTTTTGGGAAAATATATATTATATAGAAGTTACTAGTGCCAATCAAATTGAAGACCTGTTGACGAACACCGAGTGGGTAAATGTCACCGTATGTTACATTCCAGTCAAAGTATCGGTATGGACTCTCGGCGGTGACGGCGGCCAAGAATGAGAGGCAGAGCAATAAGGCGGTGCCTGCGGATCTGCCCACCGCCATCATTAATGAACGACAGCGTTTCTTATGGAAAGAGAGAGAGAGAGGGATTGTGAGAAGGTGAAGGAGAGAGAGGAATGAGTGATATGAGTGGACGACACACACTAAGTTATGTAAATTTAAGTGCGTAGGGGGGAAGAGTGAGAGTGGTTCCTAAACTTGGCCCAACAAACAAAAAGTATATATATTTGAAAATTTGAATTTACTGCGTTGATTTTAGTAAAATAAAAAGAGTTGATTCTTCTTTTTCAGCTGATTAATCAAAGTATAAATCAGTTTCTTCGTAAAACAGCATCGAAACCTTTTACAAGCATGGTTCAGAACTTTATTATCTAAATCATTGTTACCGATAATTAGTGTTGTTTCGTTGTTAATGATAATTAATACTACCTCCGTTTCAAAATAAGTGTCATTTTGACACTTTTGACACATATTAAGAAAAGAGGTTAAAATTCTTTTATACCTTCAAACAGTTTAGATAATTACATTTTTCTATTTCAATAATACTCAAACAAATTAAACAAATTAAGAGAATAATCTCAAACGATCAATCTTTGTTCTTTAATGTAGTCAAATATTAATTAATGTCTTTCTTGGATCAAAGCAATTTTACAATAAATTAAAATTTTAGAGGCAAACTATTTGTCTAAAAATTTCTAAAACAACGTTAGATCAACTTAAAAAAATTTGGAGCCAAAATTTGTAATGAAGGCAATCAAACAAAATTTTAAAAATTAGGAGTTTATATATTAGATCATCTAGACTTTCCAAATACTCCATCTCTAATCTATGACTTTTGGCCATATTTGTGTTCATGACTTTTGGAGATAACTGAATATATAATTTGATAGGTAAAAGAAAGTCAAATAATTTAATACAGAGTTAGAACGTTAACTTAGTTGAGATTAGGAAGGTTTAATTATTGTTTGTAACAAAAGGGTCTCTTGACATTTTTTCATAATTTAATTTTTAATATCTGATCAATTTAAGTTGAGGTTAAAAAAAAGAATGTTTTGTTAAAAATTGTATTGAAATCCGATATTGACACTTTTTTATAACAAGAAAAAGTGTCAAAATGACATTTCTTTTGAAACATAGGGAGTATTGTTTAAGTCTTTAAAACTAGAATTCGTAATTCAATGGTTTGCTTATAGTGTTTTTGCATTCGTACCATAATTTATAATTTGGATTATAATATTTTCGCATTCGTACCAAACTAATTAGTTGTAAATAATAACATTAATAAACCAGTGCTTAAGTTTTTAAAATTGTACCATGATAGTTAGACTAAATTTAATTACTCACTAGCACATTATCCATGCTATACACAGATGTTATTTTAAGTTCTGTTTTGTATAATACATTTTTAAACTTTAAAAATATTTTAACTATTAATTTTTTCATACGTTTTTAATGTATTTATATTTTTTTATTTTTTTGATATTTTTAATCTCTTGCATTATAATATTTATTTATTTTTCAATTTTCATACTTTTTCATTCATCTAAAATATAATACTATAATAATTATTAACTTTCTCAATTCAACATTTTGAGTTTTTCTTTTTATATATATTTTTTTGATTACATCTCTTTTTCCCTGATTTAAAATCTTTATATTTTTATCCATTTTTCTTGGGATGTTTGTAAAATTGACTCAAAATTTGAGGTCAATTGCAAATATAACCCACCAAATTCTCCATTTTAACATTAACCACTTTCTCTCCAAATCATCTTTCTCACTTTCAATTATTTACGAAATTGCCATTAATTCAAATTAATTTTTTTAATTTTCGGAAATCCAATTTACCAAATAATCCTCATCTTCCTCACTTATTCACGAAAATGCCATCATCATCAATTCACCCAACCACCATTTTCAACCAATTTGAAGCTTTAATTGCACCAAAAACCCATTTTTGAGCTTGGATAGCTCATTGTCTCTTGCCTTATGCTTCTATTCTTCCATTTTCTCTCTATTTTCTTCCCAAAAACTCTATAATTTAGCTATTAAAAAATTAAAGCTCTTAGATCTTGCTATATCCGCTGAATTGGTCGTTCATTGCGATTGGGCTTCTTGGTGGTGGCAAGAATCGAAGATATCAGCTAGAAAAGAAGCTAAAGACGAGTGGTAAGTCAATTTTTCAGTAGAATTTCGTGTTTTCCAGATTTGTGCTGCGAAAGTAGACTTCATCTGGCCTTCAAGAAGTCTACTAGTCAACGAAAAGGTTAGTTTTGCAATTGACCGCGTGAACAAAATAGACTTCTCCAGGTCAGATGAAGTCTACTCCATTTCCTTTGAGAACAAAAAAAGTGGAGTAGACTTCTCGAGTAGACTTCTTTCAAAGCAGGTCATTTTTGCAATTGACCAAACTTTGACTTTTTGGAGTAGACTTCTCCGAGATAGTAGACTTCTCGAAGAAGTCTACTCCTAAAAGTAGACTTCATACAGGTCACTTTTGCAATTGACCAAACTTTGACTTTTTGTAGTATACAGCTGGAGAAGTCTACTCGGCTTTTTTTGGGTGACGAAAAGTTGAATTAAAAAGTAGACTTCTTTTGGCCTCAGAAGAAGTCTACTTTTTAATTAATTCAATGTTTGGTCAACCCCAAAACTAACCCATAGTAGACTTCACCAGGGTTCAAGAAGTCTACTCCCAAAGTCAAACTTGGTCAATTGCAAAAATGACCTGTATGAAGTCTACTTTTAGGAGTAGACTTCTTCGAGAAGTCTACTTTTAGGAGTAGACTTCTCCGAGAAGTCTACTATCTCGGAGAAGTCTACTCCAAAAAGTCAAAGTTTGGTCAATTGCAAAAATGACCTGTATGAAGTCTACTCTGAAAGTAGACTTCTCCCAGGAAGTCTACTTTTGGAGGAGAAGTCTACTCATCTTTTGGCAATTGCAAAACTGACCTGGGAGAAGTCTATTTTTTCGAGTAGACTTCTCTGAAGAAGTCTACTTTTAATGACGAAGTCTACTATTAGTAGACTTCATTAACCGTCTTATAAGTCTACTTTTTTCATATTTTATAAAAAACGCTTTTTATCAAATATATAATGAATTTTTAAGATTTTCTTGGTCATGAGCTTGTGTTAGTAAGTGTTCTTCCCTCTATATCAGTTATACGTGTTTATAGTTTATAGGGATGGTGAAATCAGGTTTTATGTTTTACAAGTTACTTAGCTTATTAGTCGTAGACTTCTCGAAGAAGTCTACTTAGTAGACTTCTCCGTACTTCAGATGAAGTCTACTTCTTTAATTTCTTTATAAAATTCTTTAATCTGTAATTTATGAAAAATAAAAATTATTTTTTGACTCTTGAGTTTGTGTTATTTATTAGTCTTTCTTATGTATGAATTTTACATGTTTGTTTAATATAGTTGAGCTTTAATTAATTTTCTTCTGTTATTAGGCATTTAGCATATTAGTAGTAGACTTCTCGAAGAAATACAAGAAGTCTACTTTTCAATGTTTATTTATTTCTAATGTGTTTTGGATTTTGTTTTCTTACAGAGAATGACTCACATACCAGCGGTTTATGGAGAATGGGTGATGAAAGAATCATTGTGGCATTTCGAGGTGGATAATAGCAAAGGAGGGCAAATGTTTTTTTTTCAGAGATGGTTGTACACATGGTGAGCTTCTTGAAATGGCACAAGAGGATTATATGCTGGAAACAGAAACAAAGTTTGTGGAGTTATCCTATCCATGTCAGAAATGATAGACACGTTCACACCTTGATTGAGTTGAGTAGGATCCATGGTGTACGCCTTTGCGTTTCGAGTAGGATAATAGACCATGAGAATGCTGATGTAGGTGGGGATTCGGATCCCTGCTCTGATGATGAAGAAGAGTGGGATGAAGACGATGAAGAAGAATGGGGTGAAAACGCTAAAGATGAGGATGAAGCTGATAATCCGAATGTGGAAGTGAAAGATGAGTTGGATGATTCAGATGTGGATTACAGTGAGTACGGGAAAGTTAAAGATGAGGATGAAACTGATATGTCTTTTGTTGTTGAGGGTTTGAAAGAGCATTGTGGTGGTTTTGATCGATCCAATGCTACTTGGTCCTCTAATATATTTGTTGGTCAAAGTTTTTCTAGCAAGGACAAGCTTGTATCAGAGTTGAGATTGGTGGCAGTGATGAGAAGATTTGCTCTTAAAGTATATAAGTCTACGAAGATTCTGTTTGTAGCAAAATGTTATGTCAAAGGATGCACATGGAAGCTTAGAGCGAGTGTGAAAAACGAAGCACGCACATTCTGGGTGACAAAGTATATGAAGGATCATACTTGTTCTGTGGTAGACCGATCAGCTCACCGTAGACATTGTACACCCAAGTACGTTGGAGCTCTGTTTATAGAGCGGGTTGGCATAATCGATGGAATTGTGCCAAAACATATCAAAGATTCTATGAAGGTGATGTTCGGTCTCAACCTCGGTTACACCACATCTTATCGAGCTTTGATATATGCCCAACAATTGGTGAGGGGAACAACAGAAGATGGATATGCAAAGCTGCCTTCTTATTTGCGTCAAATTGTGAGAGCCAATCCGGGAAGTGTCACCGACCTTGTATGCGATGAGATGAATCAGTTTAAGTACCTATTTATATCTTTTGGAGCTTCCATAGCTGGTTTTCAGTACTTGAGGCGAGTGATTGTTGTTGATGGGACTCATCTAAATGGAAAGTATGGAGGTGTTTTGCTAGTGGCAGCCGGACAAGATGGTAACTTTCAGATATTTCATTTGGCTTTTGCAGTTGTGGATTCTGAGTGTAATGCTTCATGGAATTGGTTTTTCACCAAATTGAGTAGATGTTTCTCAGATGAGTATCCGCTTGTCATAGTTTCTGATCGGCACGACTCCATCGCTGCCGCATGTAGGAATGTGATACCATGGGCAACACGGGGCATATGTTACTATCATCTTCAGCAAAACATAGTGACAAACTTTCACGGGAAGCAACTCATGTACTTGGTGAAAGGGGCTGCATACGCGCATACGTCTTACGATTATAACCGATACATAGATGCAATCCGAGATGTAAACCCCGGACTTGCTCAATATTTGCAGGATGCGGACCCGAGGTTATGGTCACGAGTTCATTTCCCTGGAAACAGGTACAACATAAAGACTAGCAACATCGCAGAATCGATCAATGCGGCTGTTAAGCAAGCCAAAAGATTTCCCATCACATTTTTGCTGGAGTTTATTAGAGAGAAACTCAGGAGATGGTATAATAAAAGGCGTGAAGATGCTCTAAGTCTCACAACGAGCCATACCCGGGGGGTAGAATATCTATTGGTAATACGAGATTATTATGCTGAAAATCTTAAAGTAGAACGTATAGATGGTTGTCGTTTCTTTGTTAAGGGTGGAGCACGGGATTGTATTGTTGATTTGGAACAGCGGAAGTGTTTGTGTGGTGTGTATGATGTTGAGAAAATCCCTTGCTCACATGTCATTGCAGCCGCAGTAGAGGCCAACGTGCAACTGTCATCAATTGTGTGTCCATCTTACTCGAAGGAGTCGTTATATGCTGCGTACTCCCATCCCATTAACCCTCCGATTTCTGATGAAAACGAAGTCAAGAAAGAAGAACCATGTGGTGTTCCGGTCATGAAGATTGCTCCTGGAAGAAAGAAAAAGTCGAGGTGGCAAACTTGGCTAGAAATGTCAAGGAAAAGAGGCACAAGACCGAGGAAGATGCACAAGAAATACAGTTGCTGAAAGTGCAAGCAACATGGTCATACTCGCCCCCATTGTGTAAGTTAATCTCTACTCGGGAAGTCTACTTTGTATTATAAGTCTCATGTCGAGAAGTCTACTTTGGAAGTCTACCCGAGAAGTCTACTCGGGAAGTCTACTTTGTATTATAAGTCTCATGTCGAGAAGTCTACTTTGTATTATAATGTCCCTCTGATTCACCTTTAAGTTATGTAATACATAAGAAGTCTACTAGATTGAGAAGTTATGTAAGAAAAAACACAATCCTTGTTATATATTAACTGATGGGTTACAACAAAAACTTTCCAACCACATCAAAATTTACTAAACCTTCACCACCATAATTTGTTTGTTACAAGTGGGGTACAAAACATTCACCACCATAATTAGTCTGTTCAGGAAGTCAGGTACCTTCATATAAGTCTAAATCCCCCCAGTCGCGGTCTTCAGACGGTCCTTTGCAGCCGATCTCGTGGAATAAGTCAATCGCAACTTTCTGTCTATGAACTTTCATGTTGGCTAGACACAATGTCGAAGGAAATGGCAGTCCAAGAGCATGATATTCAATAAATTTCAGGCAAAAAACTCCACAATCACCACCGATCTTTTGTTGTGGCACCCATTCTCCGTCTACCCGTGTGTGCGTGAAAGCTGTATAAGGGAACTTATCTTTCTCTTCTCGGGGAGCCATATCTCGAAGCAGATAAGGCATCATGACTGCGAAAGGCTCAACTGCTTTCGCTAACTCTTCATCATCAGCATGACCAAGAAAACTGTCCCAAATGATAATGTGCCGATTAGGTAATGAGATACACAGAGCAATCCAATGATCTTGTTTTATATTCAAGGGCAGGTATATGTCATCGATATCGATCCACCATGACTTGTTCGTTCTGCAGTACACCGGTGCCTCACCGTTGTAATAATCAAAGGCACCAGGCGGCAGCATTCTACCTGAGCCATCGGGATTTGGTTTGGTGGCACGAAAATCAGCGTACTTGTTATTCCACATCATGCCGAAAATAGTATCAAGGAAGCAGATACGATCACTCCTAAACCATTCCGGATGTTTCGTAAAGCGATGTCTGAGCAGGTTGATGGCGGCATCCATGTGCTACATTGAGAAATAGATAAGTCAGCAAAGTATGAAGTCTACTCGGGAAGTCTACTCGGAAGTCTACTCGGGAAGTCTACTCCTTAAATAAGTCTACACTCAAGAAGTCTACTCGGGAAGTCTACTCGGAAGTCTACTCGGGAAGTCTACTCGGGAAGTCTACTCTTTATATAAGTCTACACTCAAGAAGTCTACTCGGGAAGTCTACTCGGGAAGTCTTCCCGAGTAGAAGTCTACAAATATAAATTACCTGTTTCAGCATAGCCTCTTTGATGTATTTTCGTCCTCGACAACCGCCGTAAGCCAGCACCGGTGGAGTTGGGTTGTTGGGAAGCGGATTCCCAAAATCGGATCCGAAATCTGGCATGGCATAATACGCCCAAACCTGGAGCACTTCAGCAAACCCATAAATCCAACATGTCTTCGTCAAATCAGCTTTTTTGACAGACTCTATGAGGAACTTGAAAGCCACTCTTCCCCACGGATAATTTGCAAATGACCTGACATCCATGACTAGCCTTCCATAGTCCACCCGTGTGGGTGAATCCCTTTTCTTTGCCTCAATGAATCCAGCGTAGATGGATAAAAATCCTAACCTAATCCTATCATCCCTTGTCCAGTCCCCAGCATGCTTACACGCTTCTGTAAGATCGTTAACGCTCGGACCAACATCTACACTGACGCCAAGCTTTTCCCAAAAAACTTTCATCTCAGGGGTAACTTCTTGCTCCTCCAGTGCCGGAACATACTCGCAGTTGAGACCAGTGAGGTCTTTAAACTCATTCAGTGAAAACCTCAAGGGGTTTGAATCTACCAGACTCCATATCTCGTACTTTTTATTGCAAACCAGCTGAAAACCGAGTATATACTGAACCACCCTCGATGCCCAGCCAAATTTCAATTTGTAGAACTTCAGAAAAATACCCAGCTGTGAGTCCAAAAGCTCTTCCCATTCATCTTCTTCTAATACTTCTTCCAATGCCGGAATCAGCTTACTATCGTTGCTGTAGTAGCTTATACTTTTGCCAAAATGTGGCTCCTCGCCCTTTGTGTATAATCTCCTTGGAAACATGGCCTTCTCCATCCTGCAAAACCCACAAGTCTAGTTCAGAAGTCTAGTTCAAAAGTAAGTCTACTCGAGAAGTCTACTCGAGAGAAGTCTACTCGAGCAGCCTACGCGAGAAGTCTACTCGAGAGAAGTCTACTTTCGAGTTTTACTACATAAAGAAGTCTACTTCATACAGAATTATACTTCATAAAGAAGTCTACTTTACAAGCCTACTTGAGAAGTCTGATATGAAGTCTGAAATAAACCACTAGTTACACTTAATCTGACCAAAGGAGCCGTATAATTACCTTCGAGAACACTAAAATCACTGAAATCCGGAGGAGACAACCAATGGCGTCGCAGAGATCTGTAAATCCAACCAGAAATTTTAAAATTTGCGGCGATGATAATAAAATACCAAAATTAACATATGCCCGACAAAGACAAAGGAGGATAGAATTACCACCGGCGGCGACAATGAAGAAACATCCAGCAGGGGCAAAAAAGCGGCAAGGATGAGAAGAGATAAACGAATTCGATTAAGGTATATATACAGAAGAAAAAGTGAGAGAAGTGAGAGAGCGGAACAAAGATTACCACTGTATGGCGACAGCGATGGCGACGGCGACGACGAGAGTGGCGACGGCGACAGAAATGGCCAAAATCTCCCTTTCCAAAATCTCCCTTTCAGAGAAACTAGGGTTTTGTCCGATAAAAAGTAAATGCACAAATGGTAAAATGAAATATATAGCACGGTTAATCATGGGTTAGTAAAATTGCTCGGTTAAACTGATGTGTTTTTCGGTTTAGTGAGAAGTCTACTCGCGAAGTCTACTCTGCAGTATAAGTCACACGAGTGAAGTCTACTTTGGAAGTCTACTCGCGAAGTCTACTAGAGAAGTCTATTGTATAGTATAATTCTATTCGAGAGAAGTCTACTCGAGAAGTCTACTAGAGAAGTCTACTTACCCTAAACCCTAAATAAAATATTTTCGATAAAAACTTATATCAAAACATTAATTTACTTAACATATTCACAAATTACCGTTAAAATAATAAAGATATCAACGCTAAATCATTAACCAAACCATAAATTATGAATTCATATAAATGTTTTTCTTATCCTAACAATTACACTCTTATACCCTATACTTTAAACCTTAACCCTAACCCTTTTAAACTGAATACTCATGAAACATATAAATTGATTCATATTCATGAAATTTTATTTTATATAGATGCCAATTGTCTATGTTTTAATTGTGTTTATAATTTTTTTACCAAATTATTTTTTATAATTTTTATTATTAAAATTTGAGATTTAGCGATTTAGTAGACTTCTCTAGTAGACTTCTCTAGATGTATTGGTTTCTAACCTAATTTGGCTAGTTTGATTTAAATTGATACATATTTTTGAAATTTTATTTTTAATAGATGGAAAATGAATATGTTTTGGTTATTTATCAAAGTTTTTTATAAAATTAATTTTTTATAATTTTTTATAATTATTTTTAAGGAAATTATTTGAGAGAAGTCTACTCTGCAGTATAAATCATAAGCGAGAAGTCTACTTCGAAAGTAGACTTCTAGGAGAGGTCAAGAAGTCTACACGGAAAGTCTACTCTCTCGTAGTAGACTTCTCTAGGGTAAAACCGTCATTATCACGAGCGTTTTTTGTTTGGTCATAAGGGTGAAGGTTGTAATTTCACTACCCCTGTGGGTTACTTTTGCCAAACATGCAATAAAAAATCTAATTTTGGAGAAAAAATCAAGTTTTAGGTCATTTGTAGCAATTCTCCCATTTTTCTTTGTTTTTTCATCTTTTCTCTCTTTTTTGTTTATATTTTATTTTATTTTTTTATAGTTTATTCAATATTTGTTGTCTCTTACGGATTTGTATGTTATAATTTTATTTTTCATTTGTTTAAAACTTTTAGACTTATTCGGTCTCATAATTTTTTATTCTTTTCATTTGCATTAAAATTTTATTATTTTATTACTTTGAAAATAATGATTAAATAACTTCAAAAATAAAATGGAAAAATACATTTAAAATATTATATTATATAATATTTATATGCTTATACTGTTTAAAATTTATATAATATTTATATGCTTATACTGTTTTAAATTAAATTTTAATTTCATTTGTTTTATATTTATGTTCTAATAATTTTTTTAATAGTAAAATTCAAATTAACTAATTTTTAAATATATTTAATTGTGAACATATGTAAATTTTTCATTTATTGAGAAATACTGAAGTGTCAATGCTCAAAAACCCCTCTTTAACTATTATGTATTAGATATTTGAGAAAAATTGAAACAAAAAACAGTAAAACAAATGCATTTGACGTTTTTAACATTTTTTTACGTGAATTAACGAAAAAACAAATATCGTATGATACAATTGAAAAAGCAAATAGACTCGATCTTGGCGTTGTTCCAATTATATTTATTTATATTAATTTTATTAGAGATAAATTAACAAACACTAAATAAAAATAATTTTTTTTTTTAAAACTATCTAAACAGTTGTAATTTAAAACTAAACTAAGATTAAAAAGAAAAATTGTAACGATAAAAAAATCCAAGCCGCACAAAACCAAAAAGATATTAAAGAGTATGATATTATGCCTTTAAATAATCTTGGGTTTACAAATAAATGAAACAAAGCGTGGAATTATTTTACCTTTCGTTTTGACTATCTGTTGATGTCTTAAATCTGTTGACGTCTCAAATGGCAAGAGTACCCGAATTTCCACGGACAATAGATTTTGTGGGTTTCGATTTAAGATTATTCCAATGAAAAAAAATAGTAAAAAATAAAAAATAAATCTAACCAATTTTACAAATATGAATCATCTACCTTCAATAAATTTTATAAATATATGAATCCGTCTTTATGAGCTTACATGTCAATACTTAGCATAATTTTAATTATTAAGTTTACAAATGGAATTTTAGATCTTCCTTAATAATTGGTGAATATACGGTGATAGATTCGTTCACTATAGAACTAACATGTGTTATGATCCAGAATAATACTTCTTTTGGGTTCTCTTTTCGGGAGTGTGGTGGATATAGTATACAAAATGAATATGGGTATCTTCCCGATGAGTCTCCAGACACTTTAGTTAAAAAAAAACATCGTTACTAGACGAAGAGCCTGGTTTCTGAGAGGAAAAAAAGGTGGTAGTTCGAAATCTTTGCCGACAAAAATCTAAGGCCTAATATGATATTTTTGTGAAAGGGTACAAAAAAAGAAAGTATATCCGCCAAAGGAATAATCCCGATGGACAGTTGATATTATTAGAGATCTCAAATATTGTAAAAGAAAAAAGCATGTATCCCTCTGTCTTGAACCAAAACCTATAGAATGAGCTTTAGTGTGACTTGGTCATGATGTTGCAAGTTTAGGCTATTTGCTTCTTTGTATATATTTTCCTTCCAAGTTCAAGGCATTGGGGCCTTGAACCATTTTAGAAAGCATTCGTCCGGTCTAGATCTTCCTTGTCATTTTTTCATTATCGCTATTTTTCATTTTCTTTTGACTCGTTCATTCGTTCATAATCTTTTCTTTTATGTTTCTTTCATATCGTGTATTTTTTCAATCGTACGTTGTCTATCATGTCTCGCCTCTTTTCATATCTCTCTCTCTCAAAATTTTTATATGTTTTGAAAAGAATTTCATATTTTTTTAGCGGATCGTCAATTTGTTGTTCTAATTTTTTTTTTTGAAATCAAGCATAATTTGCTTGTATCTAAAATAAAAAAAGGTTAGAAAATATTATTCAAATTAAATTAATATATATGAAAAAGTGTGAATAAAAAAATAATATATGTTCTTCCTTTTTCATTTTATAATTAGTGTGCAAGTTGATTAGGTAAGTGGTTTAAACTTTAAATGATTAAATTAAATATTACAAGCATATATTGTCAATGCTGTAAAGATGTCAAACAGTAAAAAGGAAATACAACGTGGTCCTATATTTAATCATCCATATGAGGTCAAGGATGTACTATTTGAATGGGCTACTAACTAAACAAGCAGAAAAAATCATCTTAAACAAAAAAATATTCAAACTATTAAAATTTTTTACTGTTTTTCCCGTTGTTATCGAGAATTACACTCAATAATCATATTAGAAAGATGAAGTAAACAAATAACTATAATAAATGAATAGCTAGAATATTCTATACATAATGTGTATTAGTGACAAAACACCCTTTTCTTTAATCGATTATTATCAATAAAAAAAAACAGTTATTAAAATCGGGAAATTAGTGTCGGTGGTAATTGGTGAGGTTCGGGCGGATCTGTTACCCATGTGGTTTCGTTGGCTGCTTTTTATTTTCTTCGTTTTTGAGCTTTGTTTGTTTTGACGTCGTCGTGTTACTTGATCTATTCATCTTAAATAATCCATTATTATTGTGTCAGACAAAAAAAATATATATGATTCTCAGATTCTGTAAAAATCATAATTTTAAAGCTTCATAGCATTACTAACTAAGTCGGTGGATTTAAATGTTTCGAGTCTCGTGAATTTTCGCATGTGCTTCGCTACATATGTTAAAAAAAATATGTACGTATTGTTACTGAAATTAGTGTTGAATTGGAATATCACTTAAGCTTTAATTGGTGATCAATATCACTTAAGCTTTAACTGGGACCAATAGAATGATGAGCAATAGTGAATTCTTCTTTATTTCTTAAATTTTTACCATTTATGAATAAAATATTTTCCAACCATTTCTTTTTATTTCTTGTTCTAAAAAGAATTATAGAACAAAAGCATTTTTTATCAAATTTAGGGAGGAAACATGTTTATTTATTTTCTTTTATGTATTTCATTCCCACTCATTTCTATTATTTTGTTCATTTTGTTTTTTTTTCTTTTCATTCCTATTGTTCCTTTAATGATCACCAGTTAGAGTCTGAAAGAGATAACCGATACAAAGTTGTGAATTTAAGAAAATAAATCTTATTAATACTTTTTAAAGGTGTTATAGAGCGGTGAAGATGCAGATTCTGTGATGCATAAACAGCTGATGCATCAGACGAATGAGACGCATCAAATGCGACATCAGACATGTCATCAGGAGGCAGAAATTTATGAAAAGTGTATATATTCAAAGAGAGACGCCTTGAATATACTACTTGGAGATAAAGCTCAAGGAAAAATAAAGATTGAAGCTACTTGGAAGACTTGATAGGATATGGAAGTATTAGTTTGATTAGGATCAATCAAAAAGTAATATTTCCTCTTGGCTTTAGAAAACTTGTTAGGATGGTAACTTGGAGAGTAGGCACAAAATCCTATAAGTTTAAGGCGTTTAGAGTTGAGAAAAATACCTCTTGAGACGTGAGATTGAGTTTGACAAGAGTTGTAGCTTTTGCCATCTTTGAGTGAAACAAGTGAAAGGTTATCACAATGTGATAGTCATGGATGTAGATTAGTGTGGCTAATCTTAGGAATCTCATAGTGAGTGAGGTCGATCTAAGAGGTTCTTAGAGTCGTTTAAATTCTAAATTGGATACTAACTGTACTTGTATTCAAGAATATTCTTAATAAAGATTTGAGGTTGTGACACGTTGTCAAGACTTGGTGTAAATTGTTGTGTCTTGCGAATTCTCTGCACTTACAATTGGTATCCGAGCCTAACCTAGGCAGAAGAATAAATTCTATGTTAGGGAACGGTCCTGCAGAGAACACAAAGACACAAACGATGATTTTCGGTGCAATAAAAGCGTTGGTGTTGGGCTCAGAAAACTATGGCCTGCCATTGGAAATTGAAGAAGATACATGAGTTGAATGGAATTCATGAGGATGTATGGACAGTGGTCAAATCTGGATGGGAGCCACCAAGACAAGCTGTTGCAAGCGCTTATAGAGAGGTCTTGATGTAGTCGCTGCTCCAAAGGCAAATTTAGAGTGATCAACACATGAGAAACAAATGTCTAGATTCAATGTTTTGGCACTTTCAACAATATATTGTGCTGTTTCATAAGATCATTTTGAGATGATCCAAGGTTGTACTTTAGCAAAAAGGCGTGGGATACTCTGCAAAATATTTTTGAAGGAACATCAAGTGTTAAACGCACAAGGTTAGATATTCTCGCTTTTAAATTTGAACTTCTGGAGATGGATGATACTGAGGATATTTCTGAATTTAGTGGTAGAATATGTTCCATGGCACATGAAGCACATGTTCTTGGGAAGACATACAAGAATAAGAAGGTTGTCAAAGCTGTTGAGAGGTTTACCTCAGAGGTTTCATCTGGTGAAGATTGTGATGGAAGTCGCTCTTGATACATATAGTATGTCTTTTGATGAGGTAGTTGGAAGGCTGCAGGTTTATGAGGTGAGTTTACCTTCTGATGGATCAAACAACTCACCAGAGATTGATGTTTGCTCAAATATTGGTAGTAAACATGGCTTAACGTCTTACAAGATAGAAGACCACATGGATCTCGTGGAAAAGAAAGTTGAACAAGTTCTGAAAAGAATCGACAAACGAAAGAGGGATAAAATTCAATGTCATGAATGTGAGAGTTTTGGCCATTATAAATCAGATTGTCCTACAGCTAAGAAAAAAAAAATCAAGACTGGTTTTTCCAAGGATTATAGACCTCATAACAAACTTGTGGCATTATTTGGATCATCCAAAGAAGCTGGTATTGGTTATGATACTTCATCTGATGTGGATGCATATACATACACAAGCTCAGCCAGCTGTTCAAAAAGTAAGAAAGGTGACTCTCAATCTGTGATGCGAGATTTATATGAAGATCTTGTGGAAACTTGCAAAGTAAACATGGCTCTAGTACATGAGAAGAAGAGGTTGCACATCAAAGTTGAAGAAATTGAAAAAGAACTTGATGATGAGAAAAACATGCTAAGGAGTTAGAAGATGTGTTGAATGCGAGGTATAAAAGTATTGGTAGAAAGAAAAACACATATGTGAGTCTCGGTTACAGGCCAAACAACTCAGGAAAGGAGACAATTTGTGATTCCAAAACGTCTCAAAAATTTGTTGCAAAGGAGGATGCTACATGTATTGTAACGTCTCAGAAGTCTGTTGCAAAGGAGTTTACATGTATTGTATCAGACGCAAGTCTTATAACAAAATCGAGAGCAGAAGGTGTAACAAGCACAGAGGCCAGAACACGAGCTGAAGTCAGACAGAGTACCAAGATGAAGTTTGACACACGTTCACATACATAATATATAAGAAAGGGTGCTCATACGAGTGTTAATACAGCTAAAGCTCAGACAAACATATCAACCACCAGACCAGCTTGGCATCGATCTATTGAATGTTATTGTTGTGGTAGTCTTGGTCATATCAAGGCACATTATTACACGTTTTTACAACGTGCAGATCAAATATGGAGGAAAAATCGATATGTTCCACATTTTATGCAGTCCAAAAGAGGGTGGATGAAGAAGTCTGAACATCATGCATGTACTTCTTCAATCAACGGTTCAAGAGGTGTGTTAAGCTATTATGGTGAATGCTCAGGGCCTGTTAGAAGTAATCAAGGGGTCTTTCAACATAAGAACCTTGACAGAAACATGAATGTGAGATGTTACGATTCAAGTAGGTGGAGGAATCGTTGGATAAGGAGATGTTGAGGCTGTTGAGTCATCCACAGACAAGTAAATTGATTAAAATAGAAAAGAAGATGAAAACTTGTCTGTGTTGACGACTGATGGATGTCCTGTGCGAAAAGCTGTAACAGGGCATATAACAAAGTATGCAACACCATGTAAATATTAGTTATTGGTGATGCACTGATGCGGTGGGATTTGTTACTCAAAGTTTTACCCATAAGATAGCTGCAAGTGCACAACAATCACAGTAGTATATTAAGGGATCGAATCCACATAGATTGTTGTTTCGCGAAAGATCTAGGATTTCTAACTTCTTTAAACCAAAAGGGAAGATTGGGGGTTTGTGTGTCACGGTTTGCAGTAATGATAAGCAACAAAAGAGAATTAAACGGTTGTAAATCAGTAGGTAAAAGGCGTTGGGTTCAGGAGTGTTCTTCGGGGTTCATGGATCAGATCTAACTAGCAATAGATTAGGTTTTAAATGACTTAATGGGCTAGGTTCTTAATCTGAAACGGTCGACTATGATTACTCCGCGCTCGCGGATCTAACCACCTACGTTTGCTTCACTCCGCGGATATGAGTTATCATCCCACGATGCGAATCAAACGCGCAAACATATCATTCACCTACTTGTAAACACTCGCGGTGCGGTCCGTCGATATTTCTAAGCATCCTACGGTGCGGTCCGCTCGTTAACCTCTAGATCCAGACAATAGACTCACGGTCGTGTATCTAGTTGTCTTGGGATCAGTTGCTAATTGATCAGAAAAGCAAACATGCAATAAGAGCAAACCAAGAATTTTCCAATAAATCGATTTTGTCAACTTATTCTCATCAAACTTTGGTTCTTAAGTCATACCTAGCATGAGTCAAGTACATGGAAGTCTACAGGTACTATCTTGTTTCCGACAAGAAGCTGGATGTTCTGCACAATGCCATTCGTTTTCTTTCTGGACAATTCTCCGAATACTAGCTGCATATGCGAGGAGAAATAGGTCGTTATTCCTTGCCTTTCAGCGATTGTTGTGGACATGACATTGACATTAGCTCCCGTGTCGCATTAACAATCATCGAATCTAATCCGCGTGATCGAACATGGGAAGACGAATGCTCCGGGATCTTCTTTCTTCTTTAGTCTCCCGAACGTGCAATTTTCTGGAATATCAACGGGTGGTTCAGCCGTTCCTCTCTTTATTGTCGGAAAAAATGGGACGAAACTGCATTTATCTCCCACAACTAGTTCTGGCTCTTCAGCTTCGTCGGTGATCGCAGAGATCACGTTACAGAATCCTTTCGGATTATCCTCTATCTTTTCGGGAAAGACTCCTGCTTGTCTCTTGATGGTTACAGCAGTTTGTGAGACCTGCATGTCCAATTTCTTCACATGGGAAGATAGGGATTCGAACTTGCCGTTCAAATCGTTGTACATGCAATCGACCTTGATATTAAGATCCTTGACCGATTTCTGGTGATACAACAGCAACTGTTGCATCAAACCTTCGAGTTTTTCTTCTCGTGATGTGCATTCGATGCAGCTTTTGGTGCTCCTTGTTGATTGCTGTAGGGTGCGGGCTGAGAGTTGTAAGGTGGTTTCGGTTGGTAGCCTCTGTTACTTCCGTAGTTCACGTTTTGGAACTTGTTCTGAAAGGGTCTTCCTTGAGATGGATAAACTTGGTCTCGCGGGTTCTCCACGTTCGGATTTCGGTAAGAGAAGTTGTTGTTGTTCCTGAAGTTGTTGTTGAATTTGTTGTTGAAGTTTCGGTTCGGATACGAGTTCTGGCCTCCCATAAAGTTTATTTCTTCTTCTCGTGGTAGGGTTCATCTCATTTGTCTCCTGGGTTAAGTTCTTCTCTTTCTCCCACGGCCTCACACGCATTGATGTTGCGTTGTTGTCCTTTGAGCAGCTGGTTCATCATATTCTTCAGCTCGACCATCTGCTTGGAATCGGAGTCTCCGGTTCGCGGATTTCTATCATAGTCTGGACAGTTGTTGCTGTTTCTTACAGCGAGGTTCTCGATAAGTGCGCGTCCTTGTCTCTCCGTCTTTGTGGTAAAATCTCCATTGCTGGCCATGTCGAGTGAGAGTTGGTACCTACCTTGCAATCCATGGTAGAATGTGTTTAGCAAGCTGGCTCCAGAGAAACCATGGTGAGGGCAATTGCGTTCGTAGTCTTTGAATCGCTCCCATGCTTCAAAGAATGACTTGACCGGTCCTTGGTGAAAGCCTTTGATCTTGTTTCTCAGCAGATTGGATCGTGACTTCGTGTAGAAGTGATTGAGGAAGGCAGATTTGCATTCCACCCAGTTAGCGATCGATCCTGGTGGTAAAGTCTTCAACCATCTATGAGCTTTGTCACTCAAAGAGAAAGGAAATAGCTTACACTTCAGATAGTCGGGAGGGATTTGGCTAGTCATTGTAGTGCTGCAAATCTCTTCAAAAAATTCGATGTGGTACATCGGATGCTCGTTTGATAGCCCGTGAAACTGGTTTTGTTTCACCAAAGAGATGATTTGCGGTTTGATCTCCAGCTCGTCCTCATGAGGGACGTTCACTTGAATCGCAGCTCGATTCTGAAAGTGCTGATCAGGAGTGTCGTGATCAGCTATGGTGCAGTTCCTTACTCGCCTTAGTTGGTTGGCTGGTTCTGAAGAGCGGCCTCGTTTCTGAAAGTGCTGATTCTGAAGAGCGGCCTCGTTTTTGGCCATGCTGATCTGTCTTCTTAACCTTCAGATTTCTTTGTCGTCCCTGTCGATCTCGATGTAGCTTGGTAAAACATTAGAAGCGTTCCTCCTAGTGGTCATACACCTGAAACATGAGAAGCAGATACAAGAGAATCGTGAGTAATGAACGGAAAAGTTTAAAATTCAACGTGGTCTAAAAGAGGAATTAGAAGCTGAAAATTCGCAAAAGCAAACAATCCCCGGCAACGGCGCCAAAAACTTGATGCGGTGGGTTTTGTTACTCCAAGTTTTACCCCTAAGATAGCTGCAAGTGCACAGCAATCACAGTAGTATATTAATGGATCGAATCCACATAGATTGATATTTCGCGAAAGTTCTAAGATTTCTAACTTCTTTAAACCAAAAGGGAAGATTGGGGGGTTTGTGTGTCACGGTTTGCAGTAATGATAAGCAGCAAAAGAGAATTAAACGGTTGTAAATCAATAGGTAAAAGGCGTTGGGTTCAGGGGTGTTCGCCGGGGTTCATGGATCGGATCTAACTTGCAATAGATTATGTTTTAAATGACTTAATAGGCTAGGTTCTTAAGTTAAAACGGTCGACAATTATTATCCCGCGCTCGCGGATCTAACCACCTACGTTTGCTTCACTCCGCGGATATGAGTTATCATCCCACGATGCGAATCAAACGCGTAAACATATCATTCACCTACTTGTACACTCGCGGTGCGGTCCGTCGATATTCCTAAGCATCCTACGTTGCGGTCCGCTCGTTAACCTCTAGATCCAGACAATAGACTCACGGTCGTGTATCTAGTTGTCCTGGGATCAGTTGCTAATTGATCAGAAAAGCAAACATGCAATAAGAGCAAGACATAAATGAAGATACCTAATAAACTTTATCTCTATCGACCTAGCGAAATCGATCCATGATTAAACCCCTTTGAAAAACCCCCTTAAAACCCAACTAGATGACTACTCGTTCATGGGAACGAGTGACATCCTAGAAATATGAAAGGTGTGAATTGTATTGAATAAGAAACAAGGTGAGAAAACTTCTTCAAAGGAAATCGATTGAAGAGATCTTCTTAAAGCATTGAAAAACAAAGAACTAAGAACAAAAGATGAAAGGGAAAGGAAGAAGAAGTGGGCGGCTGAAGAAGAATTCTCTATCGAGGTCTTCAACTCCGGGGCCGTCGAACTCTCTCTCTCTTTCTCTCTCTGTGGCGTGAAAGTGTTTCTGGAGAAGCTTTGTGTGAAGTCACACCTCTTTTGAAACCCTAAGGTCCCTTTATATAGGCTCTCTGTCTTCAGAAAGTGGGCTTCGCGTTTTAACCTCGGGAAATATCGGATAAGTGCAAACGGGCTCGGGATGGGCCGGAGTGGTCTGGCCGCGCGAGCGTCCAGGCGTGGCGCGGCCACTGGTCTTCTGAGGATCTGTGGCGCGGCCGTCCTTCTTCTGGGGATGTGTCTGACAGACCTTCTTGCTTCCTTCTTACTTTTAGATTCAACCGTGGGATTGAACTCAAACCACCTTGGCATGAAAGACAGCTGAAAGGGCTATCTCGTCTCCAAATATGAGCTTGATCTTGTGGTGGGAAGGTCGTCATCTGATGCTGAACTTATGCCTCCGAGCACATGTCCTTGAAGTTCCCGTTTTGCTCCAAAATGTGTCCTTTTTGTCTAATTTTCTTGAAATGACTCTTAAGACTAGGAAACGTGGAAATCACTTTAAAACAGTTGAAAACCGGGTTAAAACACTTGTAAACGATCTTGAAATAATAGCTTTTAGGAGTAAAATATGAGTGTTATCAATAAGCTGCTCTTTTGACAAGGAGTCATTGATAGACTCATAATTTAGCATGTTTAGCACTCATTTTAGGTAGTTTTGCATCCACTTGTGCATTCATTTAGTCACTTTTGTTCTAGTTTGCATCTATTTTAGAGTTAGTGAGTCTTATACTAGGCATTGCATGTTTTGCATGGTTTGGAGTCTTTTTCAGGTATCTTTGGAGCTAAGGAGACTTATTGGAGAATGGTGAATGGTGTCAACCAGAAGAACAGAGCTGAAAGCATTGGAAAAACTCGTTCAAGACTCATACCGTTGAGGTGACCCGTGGAGAACACATTTTTCCTGTTCGGTGCAGCTGGAGGTGCGAAATGTATGAGTCCGGACGAAGGCCTTGCACTTAGATTAAGACTCCGAAGCCTTTTTGAGAGTTGTAGAGGATCCAGTGAGCTTTCCAATGGCGTTGGAATCAAGTCATTCGGACCCTGGGTTAGAAAGTTACGGCGATTTTACTGCATATCGACCAGATACATCGAGCTACATAGCTCGATACAGATCAAGAAGGACGAATTTGGATGGCATATCGACCAAATACATCGAGCTATATAGCTCGATACAGATCAAGCAGGATGAATCTGGATGGCATATCGACTAGATACATCGAACTACATAGCTCGATACAGATCCATGAAAGATAAAGATCGGGTCAGAAGAAGGCTTTCCATTCCGATTCAGTCTCAGAGCTCTTCATGAAAGTTGTAGATAATTGAATCAGATTTCATTTAGAGGTTGTTTCATGTCATTACGAGTAGTGGTTAGGGAGATAAGGCGATTTTCGCAAGACAGTCCGAGCGGGTCAAAACCCGGTTTGTTCCGGTTGACCCGGTTCGCCTTCCTTCCTTATAAATACACATTTAGGCCACAAAAAAAACCTAAGTTTTATTTTCTGTAGAGTTGGTTTTAGATGCAAACTCTCTTTTTTGATATTTTGGATTGATCTTCATCTATTATGCCACTCTAGTGAAGGATTCTTCACATTTATCTTTTATATTATTACTTATGTCTTTTCTTTTGCTTTTCTTCATGGGTAATGCTAGATTAGGACGAATTGATGGTTAGATGATGATGATTTAGGTTGTATCTTTGTTAGATCCTTCATTTAGGTTGCTCTTAATGGTTGATTAGCTTTGAGAAAAGTTATTTAGACCTTATGTAATTTCATGCCCGGAAGGTGTTCGATGAAATGCTTGAACCAAACCTTTTATGAGCTTTACATTCCTAGCCAATGAGAGTTGATGTCTAGGGTGTTTAGTGAACTAATTGAAGTTGTTTCTTAATGCTCATTGATTACTTTAATTACCAATGAGAGTTGATGTTAATTGGGTAATTAATGAAGTGATTAATGCCGTGAGAGTGGATTAGTCATAGTTGTGAATTTTATGTACTAGGATGGTGTTTAATTCAATATTTGAATTCATTGTTTTATTGTTATCTAGATCTCATGATAGTTGAACCCATGATCCAATGCTTTTCATTTATTTTCTTTCTTGATTTCTTACATTTCTATATTAGACAAAAACCCAAAAACAATTTGCTCTAGATTAGTTTGTGTCTTGTATCTTTAGTGTTGCAATCTTTAGTCCACGTGGATTCGATCCCCAGATGGTACAATGATATGAGTAGTTGGGGTTAATTGATATATTAGCATGTAAAAATCCTACTATCAGAAGCAAGGTATTGCTGTACAACTCACGGTTGAAGTTGTTTCCCGGGAAGCTGAAGTCAAGATGGTCCAGACCGTTTGAGATCAAGGAGATTCTTCCTTATGAGGCGATCACTTTGATTGATAAGGAAGGAAAAAACTTCACAATGAATGGGCACAGAGTCGAGCCCTACATGGCTAGTGAAAGCAACAAGGAGAGAATCACATCGTCTCTCCAAGATCCGGAACCAGCCTAACCCGGTAAAAGTCAAGCTTAGAGACTTAAAACAAGCGCACTTGGGAGGAAATCCCATGCTTATCCTTGTATATATTATTTTTCATTCTTGTTATAGATTATGCTTTCAAGTATGTGTGAGCAGGGACAAAGGGATGGAGAATCAAAGTCTTGTTATTGGGAGTAAATGAGCACGGAGTGGCTGAAGTAGGCAGAAGATCGAGGTCAGGATCGACCCATGTTGGATCGATCTTACTGAGATCGATCTTACTGAGATCGGGCAATTTTGCTCGATTTTCGGAGCAGATTGATGACCAGTTCGATCAAGACACTCGATCTCTGCTGAAACGACCCAAGGATCGACCCATCCGCTCAATCCCAACTCCGGTGACACCTAGCTCCGAGGTACCAATTTCAACCCTTGTATATAGCATGCATTTTTATTTTGCTTTGTGATTTTGGTCTCCTCTTGGACTTGTTTGACACCGCGACGTTGTCATTCAAGTTTGGGGGAGAATCTTGTGCTTTAACATATTTTATTTGATTCTTATTTTATATATTCATCCTTGAGTTTTGCATTTCATATATTTGCATAGAAAAACACAAAAAAATCAGAAAAATTTGAAAATTTTCACAAAAAAATTAACGTAATTGCATTTACATTTGTAGAATACTTTAGGATTGAGTCTAGATTTTTATCATTTATGTTTTTTTCATTTGCATAGGGGGCAATGATGTTAACTTCCTTGTAAAGTGTTTAGCTCATGAATTGGTTCAAGGCCCTTGTTAGTAGTTATTTGATGCTTTGTGCAAACTTAGAAAGTAAGCCCTAACCATATTTGGATCATTTGTTTTAATTTTCTTACCTTTAGTTGAAACAATCATGAATTGAATCCTCTCCTATCAAGTGAAACCTTAACATCAATTTTGAATTATCATACTTGTGCATTTGAGAAAGAATACATGGATCACATATACATATTTAGGTTTTTTTATTCCCTTCACCATTCTTTTGTAAGCCTAAATAGAATTCCAAAATTCGTGTGTGATTATGAATTGTGAGGCCTTGTTTTTGATTGAACTTGGAATAAAGTGTTAGGTTTAGGGCGACATGTATAGGCTCTCATATGATGCTAGTTTTGCATTTTGAAGCTAGTTTTAGGCTTTATTTTGGGTGGGAGTTTCACGGGTGTTGATAAAATATGCTTACATTGAATTAGGTTTGAGAAGAAGTTGGTGTAAAGGGTTGAATTGAAAGGGATACATAGTTTGAAGGGGTAAGTCTTGATTGCATTAAAAATAAGCTCAAATGTTTTAAAAAAAAATTTAGCTCTCTTATAAAAAAAAGAAAAATATAAAAGAAAAAGAATCAAAAGGCCAAATAAAAAAAACGAATCTGTGAAAAAGAGAGAGAGCTAACCCATTAAAATGTAAAAGGAGCTAGAAGTAAGACTATACCACTAGCTTGTTGTAAGGTTGGAGAAGAATCTTTTGGTAAATTTGATTGATGAATTTTTGTGGGTTTATTGCTTGGCGTGTTGCCTTGTTTGGTTTGGGTATTTTTAGAGGGTGAGTGAGCTTGAAAAGAAAGTAAATGAGAGGGGAATTAGGTTCATTGTTAGTGTATTGGGTATATGAGAGTCTAGCCATGTATGCATCAATTGCCTTTTACCTTTAGCATTATGCATAAGTTCAATCTTCTTTGAGATAATCCATTGCTTGGAATACCCACTTGAATGAGATCATTTTCATCTCATAACCTTTTCACTAGCCAAATGTATTCGGTCTTGAAAGCACAAGTGTGATTCACAGTTTGAAAAAAAATCAATCAATGTTAATAGTTAGGATTCTCGGATTGTTTGGAATAGACAAGTCTTCATTTGAGATTCAATATGTGATGAATATAGCTAAGTTCTTTGGAATATAGTTTGTATACTGCATCCCAGGATTAAGAACAAGGACCATTGAGTTGATTCATTTGAGAAACACTTTTGGATTTGAGCCCCCACTTTCAAACCTCTTCTCCTAGTTTGACTTTAGTTTGCTTGAGTGCAAGCAAAATGCAAGTTTGGGGGAGTTGATATACTCATATATTTCGTATATTTAGCATACATTTATAATATATATGCATTCATATTTCATTCATAATAGGTTTGTTTACATGTTTTATCTCATTTTAGGTCCTAGAGCACTTTGCATTAGCATTTGCATAGTTCTTTGCATGGTTGCATCATTATCAGGTTGTTTTGAGTGCTTAGAGCTATGGTGAATGCTGGGGCATAATTAGGTTCAAGAGGAAGCTTGGGAACCACTTGGAAACACTTGGAGAAGCTCGGACAAGAAAATGCTCACTGAGATCGAGGACACCTCGAGCAAGGCAGGTCATTTTAGCCAAGATCGACCACAAGGTCGAGGATCTCAGACCGTTTCAAGGAGAAGATCGAGGCTTAGATCGACCAACCCAGTCGAGCGAGTGTACGGACCCGAAGAAGCTACCCAGAAAGAACGGAGGCAAGATCGAAGTCTGGAATCGATCTAAATCAGAACGAGTTTAGGATCGGACAAGGGGGTTGATTCCAGACTTAGAACGAGCCAAAGATCAGCTAATCCTTGAGAGATGATCAGCTACTCCATTCTCAACTCCTTTCTTGTCCTTAACCTCTATGTCAAACTCTTGGAGAAGTAGAACCCATCTCAACAATCTTGGCTTGGCATCCTTCTTCTGCATCAAGTACTTCAATGCAGAATGATCGGTGTGAACAATCACCTTTGACCCAACAAGGTACTGTCGAAATTTCTCAAAGGCAAAGACCACAACTAACAGTTCCTTCTCCGTGGTTGCATAATTCTTCTGGGCATCATCCAATGTTCTCCTGGCATAGTAAATGGCATGAAGTTTCTTGTCCTTCTTATGTCCCAACACAACTCCTACTGCGAAATCACTGGCATCGCACATCACCTCAAAAGGCAAATTCCAGTCCGGAGGTTGAACAATTGGAGCACTCACTAAGGCTTGCTTGATCTGTTCAAATGCTGAATGGCATTCTGATATGCTCAAATTTACCCTAGAGCTACTCTCTCAAATTAAGAGATCACTGTAGTATTTAGGGATCGAATCCACAGGGAAGAGATAGTCACACAACGAATTTCTAATTTCGAATTAAGCTAAGAAGAAAGATAAAATGTAAAAGACAGAAAGCAAGTAAACGATGTAAGTTCAGGAGACGAAACGCTAGGTTTAGGGAAATTCTAAGGTGATCTAAATTACAGGTCAAGACAGAATGTTAGGAATAATGAAGATCCGTTCTCGAACTCGAATCACTAATGTAAAATCAACCAACTCTCGCTGCGAAGATTATCTATGTCTAAACCCTAGAATTCCAAATCTCTTTGCAAATCCTAACAATTCAGACAAGCATTAAAATTCAGGTTCGATTGTTCACAAAACCCTAAACCAAATCTCTTTGCGAATAGGTATTTTGCTCATCTAACATTAGTTCAGGCAATCAATAATACTCTCGCATCTATTAATTAACCTAAGATCAGATTCTAGGTCATGAAGCTAGAATAAGCATTAAACACAAATCCAGATGAAGAACTCTAATGATTTTATCCTAAAAATTTAATTTGACCTAACGATTCATCAATCACCTTTGAAAAACCCTAAACCTAACTAGCAAACTACTCAAACATGATTAATGAAACAGAAATCATTATTTGAATAGAAAGCATGAAAGAAATCAATAGAATAAATAAAGGGGTTCAAAATCAATCTAAACAGAGTATAGGATTTTTCTCCCCAAAAGCTTTCTAAAAATCTCTCTCTAAAATCATGTGTAGCCTAAACAATGGCTGAAAAACTATATTTATAGGTTAAAACACGAGCTGGAGCACTTTTGTAAATAAGGAAATCTTCTGGGCAAATTTCATTTTTCTTCAAGACTTGTAAAATCAGGCGGTTTTAGGAATCCACGATTGGTGTCGATTGACACCAATCAGTGTCGATCGACACTCATTCCAAAATCTGGCTCTCTGACTTCATCACTTTGCAGCTCTTACACAATGCTCCAGAATGATCCAAAATCTCCAATTATGCTCCAAATGTAGTTCAACCTGCAAAGACTCTAATAGGACTCTAAAAATACCAAAAGACTCTATAAAAAGACTTATATCATGGTCCAAAAACGGGTAAAAACCATGATATATCAACTCCCCCAGACTTAGGATTTGCTTGCCCTCAAGCAAAACAGAAACCAAGTATAGAGTCGAGGTTTGAAAACAGAAACTTTCGAGTACCTCTTCAGAACGCCACATCGAACCAACACTCTTGAATCCACATACTATAGAGCCAACCTTAGGTAATATTTTAGCATACTTACCACAAGCTTAGCAATCTCCCAGTTTGAATCCAGATCCTTTCCTTGGTAAAATTTCGAACTCTAACAGTAGTATTGCCACATAACTTTAGAGATTCTTTTTCCTTCCTTAGTGCCTGAACAAGACATTCTCATACAGCTCTCATGTTTTCTCTTCCCTTAGTCAAGTTCTGCCCATTTTCAGGGTGTTCTAAGATCTTTTCATTGACTCTTCTTTTGCTTTTGAAGTCTCGGGAAATAGTGCTACTCTCTACTTGTGTTCCTTGTGAGGAGACGTGTTCAAGAGCATCACTAATATTCATCCTTGTGAGGAGACAGGCTCATGACAAAGGCACTATTCCCAAACTTAAACTCTTTTTCTTTCTTTTCTTTTTCTTTTCTCAAGGGAAGATCAAGGAGAGACTGCCATGGTCTATCTGTTCAGACTGAAAGAGGAATCAAGTTCTGTGCATACCTAGTTTTTATAAGGGGATCTGAACTCGCCCTGTTAGATTGATTCCACTTGCAGCTTTCTACCTAGTAAAACCTGCAATCAACTCTTTTAGCAATGGCTCTTTCAAGTGTCAACTTCCTGCGGTTAGTTCCTAGAAAAACGGAAAGTTCCAACTGATTTTGACTCAATAAAACCAAGTGTTTGACTGACTCAAATGACTCTCAAAACAAAACACAAAGTCAGTAATCACCTCCCCCAGACTTAAACAACACTGTCCCCAGTGTTATCAAGCCCGAAGTTGGCTAAAAGAAAGATTAGAAACGATTTTAAAAGACCAGTTAGAAGACTTACCTTCGTCTGCGCGTGGTGTCGATCGACACTATAGTGGTGTCGATCTACACTGGTCTGTGTTGAGTCCAATGTCGCCTTTTTTCAATTGACTAAAACTAGGACTTAGTAAAACCAAAACAAAATAAAAAGTAAAACGTACCTAACAGTGGGTTGCCTCCCACTCAGCGCTCGTTTTCAGTCATTAGCTTGACTGTGTCGGGGTTCAGACGTCCGGTGGATCAGAGGGTGGCATCGAATGCTTCCCAAACGAATGTCTTCTCATCCAAGGTGGTGTATATGCATTATGTCCATGAGAGCGACCAAGGAATTTAGGAACAACAGCAGGGTGGGACTTGAGTTCGGGTGGGACACTTCGTTTTCCTGCAGAATCATCAAAAGAAACACCAAGCCTTCTACGAGAATCTCGTGGCTTGCATAAGTGTGAATTATCTTTTGAACATTTGATATTCTTATTGAGATGGTCAGGAAATGTATGTTTTTTTGTCCAATTTCCCTGATGTTGAACTTATGGCTCCGAGCACTTGTCCTTGAAGTTCCTGTTTTGCTCCAAAATGTATGTTTTTGTCCAATTTCCCTGAAATGACTCTTAAGACTGGGAAACGTGGAAATCACTTTAAAACCGTTGAAAACCGGGTTAAAACACTTGTAAGGGATCTTAAAATGATAGATTTTAGGAGTAAAATATGAGTGTTATCAACTCCCCCATACTTAAACCTTTGTTTGTCCTCAAATAAAACGTGGATAAAAGCTCGGAAAGAGGTTTGAAAATATGGGAACTAGCAAAGACTCAGCGACCGTCCTTCTAAACCATAAGTCATCGAACAAGTCTATCCAAGCTCAGCCTAGAAAATTCGCACTATAGTTCCTTCAACACTAGTCCTTTATGAAGCTTTCACTATCTAAATCCCATGTTTCAGTTAACTAGCTCTCTAAGTAGTATTAAGATTGACGTTATCCTTGTCAAGGGATATTAAGCTAGGTTCAACGAGGTTAGGTGCATAAAGACCTTTATTGGTGAGGTTTAGAGTGTTTCGGGTTACCGTATAAATCTCCAGAAAATGCGAGATATTATGCAAAACAACAGGAGAAGGTGGAACTGTTGAGATCCACGATTTCCAATCACTCTTCGCATGTACACATCCGCGAGTTCTCCTTGATATCGCCATACCCCAAGACTGGGTTTCTTGCTTCTTGTTCGGATTGGATGGCGCCCGAAAATTCTCACCATATTGACCAGACTCCGCCTCTATGAATGTTCCGATTCTTTTAAGACTCTTAGGCATTTTCTTCCCGTTTCTTTTCTCTATTTTTTTTTTTTTATGTAACTCTTTTTTTTTACAGATAAGTACCGTCATCATTCCAAGGAATTTGGGTCCTTTATCCGAGTTAGTTTTTCTTATTATTATTTTTTTTAATGAAACGGAAAGTGCCTTAGTGTAAGAGTCTTAAGGATCACGAAAATATTACCATTCCTTCGAGTTTTCTGAGGCATGAGTTGTTACTTTTGTTTCTAACACTTCTGTTCCTTAACCATTCGATCCTTCGTCTCGAGTGACTAGAAATCGTGTCGTTCCTCCCTCTCCGGCGTTTTTGCACATATCTGCATATTGTGAAAACAAGAGAGTTGCGTGAGGTATGAAAAGATGGTGAATGTTTCGGGTATGGTACCAACTGTTAATGTGTTGGCCGTTCGGGAACAACAAGGGAGTGTGAAAAATTGAAAAAGATGTCCCGAACGTTCTGCCTTTTTCGTAGAAAGCTTAAATCTGTTGACAAGAAAATTAGAAGTCAGGTTAAAGTCCAATAAAAATAGAGCTAGCATATTCCTTCCCCTGAAATCTCTATAGATCGACATTCTCCAGGATTTCCAATTACCGGCTTTCTAGCAACCGCCTAGTGTAGTACTAAAGCTTGAAAGATTTGTTACTAGAAATAGCGTAAAAGCACACTGGTCGAATATCATCCTTGGTTTTGCATCATAGTCCCTAAAACCATATCATATATATCGAGATAGAAATCATTCTTAGTTCTTAGGGTAGAAAGAAATCATTAAAATGACTCAAATAAAACAAAAATAAAGCAAAGTCATTAGTACCAACCCCCCCCCCCCCCCCCCCCCCCCATCCCCCCCNTATCATATATATCGAGATAGAAATCATTCTTAGTTCTTAGGGTAGAAAGAAATCATTAAAATGACTCAAATAAAACAAAAATAAAGCAAAGTCATTAGTACCAACCCCCCCCCCCCCCCCCCCGACTTAAATCACACTGTCCTAGTGTGAAATAGTGGTGATAGGCCGGGAATGACTAAAAATATGAAAAATAAAGTATAAGTAAAAGATAGGGGTGGAATAGATGGAACCATACTCGTAAGGAGAAAGAGTTTTGGCCGAGACGCGAAGTCTTCAAGGCTTTTGAACTCATGGTCTAAATGTCGCCATCTATGTGTCCTCTCTCTCGAAGCTGTCGCACCATCTTCTCAAGCATCTCGTTCTGGCGTGCTAGCTGCTTCTGAAGTGCGGTGATCGCGGGATCAGCTGAGGTGGATGGTGCAGCGGATCGTGAGGTGCTGCGCATGGAGGAAGATGAGGTGTGGTGGGTTCTCTGATGGGACGCCTCTCTCCTAGCCTTGGCGGCTATGTATTCCCCGATAGTGAGCGAGAGGCGTGAGAACTCGGCACGGAACTCTTTGTGTTCCAGGATCCACTGTGGCGAACCCTCTGAAAGGCGCGGGGCTGTGAGAGATGGTAGATTGTGCGGCTGTCTCCCTTCTCTAGTCGGTATCGGTAACTGAACCTGTCTGGATCGATGGCTGCGCCTGTCAAGTTCTTGTCCATCTGAAACTGGAGCAAGTCAAACCAAGCCTCATCTAATGGCGCCTCCGTGCTAGTGTCTACTCCTGCGGCCTCCATGATCGCTGTAATGATGCCTCTGTAAGTCTTGAAGGCAGCCTTGCATCTAGGTAAGCTGACAGTTCACTCGCACGAGTCTCTCTGCTAGGACGCATCCAAGGCATGCTTAAAATGGCTCGCCTCTAAAGGGGGACTGAAGTAAGACGAGCTCTGGAATGAGAATGCATGACTGGTTTCAGCGAGAATAAAGTCGGTGTGCAATGAAGCGGTGCACAAAACGCACGGCCGGATGTGAAAGAAAAGCAGACGGATGCCTTCCCTTGTCATAAATGCCTCGGCCCATAAGTCCCCAAAGATCAGCACTCCATTCTTCTTCAATACTTGTCTTGCTCCTCAAGTCAAAACCAAATATCTCGCAAAGTCTCTAGAACCAATGGTGAAATAGAGAGTACCGTCCTTCGGATGTGATTTCCTTCCTCTCCGGTAGGATAACTAAACTGAAGATAAGAACTCTTGTGCGAGCTCCTTGCAAGTGGGTCGATCAATCTCCATGAAAGTCCTGAGCCTTAGCTCGTCCAAGTACCATGTAACATCCTCGGTGATGCCCAAAGCGTCTAAAGCGGAGTAATCGATCTTGAGGGTTGTTCTTATCTCCATCTTCTTCATCTCCTTCAAATAATCGATGTTTGGGTCCATTGGTGCTCCAAAGTTTCGGATCTTGTGCTTAGGAGGAGAAGGGTTCAGCTCTCTAGTTGGCTCTTGAGGTGGATGTGAATCATCGCGGCTTGTGCGCGCTATCCGTGAACCGCGGAACCTTCTTCGTTGTTCCTCCACATATCTCCCTAGAGTGGTGTCTAGACTCGGTTTTCCTAGTGATGTCTCGTGTTCTTGCTGTCGCGAAGAACCCCTAGAAGAGCTTAGTTGCTCTTTATTCTTCGAACGCACCTCGAAGTTTCGGTCATAGCTCATTGTACCTTGCAAAACAAAGAAAAAACTCGACCAAACATGTGAATTTGATGTGTTATGAGGATTCTCAAGTGTAATGATATACAAGACATATATCAAGAGTTTCCAAGACTAATACCAATCGAGTTAATGCATAAATCTCAAGAGCAATTTGGTACTCAAACTCTATTTTCGGATTTTTGGGTTTCTAAACCAAAAATTTTCCAATAAATTGATTTTGTCAACTTATTATCACCAAACTTTGGTTCTTAAGTCATACCTAACATGAATTAAACTCAAACTAAGCCAATTGTCTAATAGTACCACCAAATTTCGTTTTTAGAGCAAGTTCTAATTTTAATTTTTCAAAGATTTCAACTTTTCCAAAATTGGGTTGCAAAAATCGAAATATAAGCAACCTAAATCATCAATCCAAGGTTCTCTACCATTATTCAAGCATCCTAAACAATTATCTAGTCAAACAAGAGAGATCTCAAAATTGAGTTCTCTAGGGAATTTTAAAATTAGAGATCTGTAGGGAATTTTAAACTTAGAGATCATACCTTAGCTTGTAGATGAGAATGAATGACTTTTAAAAGTTGAATCTCCTTTGAAAATAGATAAGCTTAGGCCAAGGAATTTTTGAAAACAGTTCAAATTTGAAAAACCTAGAATCTCTCAAAAATCTCCAAGTCTTTTTGAAGAGAAGAAGAAAAGAGAGTTTGATTCTAAAAATTCTCTTTTTGGTTTGAAAATGTGTTTTTATCACCAAAGAACCTTTAATTTTCAAAAATTTTAAAACGAGAGAACTTACCTTGCGTGCTGGTCACAAATCAATTAAATTCGTTAACTTACATTAACGGGAACGTACATTAACGGGAAGGATTTTTCGGTGCGGGATTGTACCAAAACGCGGAAAGTTCGGTTCGGGAGTAAAACGTGAGTTTTCTGGGTTGGTTGCTCAGACGACCACTGGCCGCGCCATCGCCCGTCGCGGCCGCGGCCAGGCGTCTCCTCTACGCGCGGTCGTGGCTCGTCGCACGGCCACGACTTTTCTCGCCGTGGCACGAGCCGGTGCTCGTGCGGCCAGCCTCCTTCCGAGGCTCCTCCTCATTTCAATTTATTTATTTATTTTTTTTGGTTTTTCTTTGTTTTTCTATTATTTTTTTTCTATCATATGCCTAAGTACATAAAACTTGCAAAAACTAGTTGTTAGAAATGAAAGAAAGAAATTAAAAACACGTACTGGATGGGTTGCCTCCTACCAAGCTTGTTTAAGTCGTTTAGCTCGACTTTGTTTGAAGCTTAGGTGGTTGAGGAAGTGGCTTACGGAGTTGTCTCTCCTAACGCTTTGCCTTGTTTCCGTATTAGCAGCGTGCCTCCGTTTCCATTCCTAAGAATTTTGGCTTCTAAGATCACCTGCTTGGTCTTCTCGACCGTCTTGGCCATTTCTTCTTCCCTTAGCTCTCCTAGATCGGGAGGAATCATAATTTTGATTCTCGAGAAGGGTCTCGAGTGGAGCTGACCCACTCTTGATATCATACCCTTTTTCTCCTTTTTAATCGCTTGGCTTTTTCCTTCCGGCGGTGAAATGTTTAGCTCCTTCGGATAGTATCTCTTCTGACTTATATGTAGGAAGACTACGAAGTTGCTTGCGTGGTCGATCTTTGCTCCTACCGTGGCCAAGAAGGGTCTTCCAAGTATCAAAGGCTTGTCTCTGTCTTTTCGTATATCCAGTACATGGAAGTCTGCAGGTACTATCTTGTTTCCGATAAGGAGTTGGATGTTGTGCAATGCCATTCGTTTTCTTCCTGGACGAATCTCCGAATACTAGCTGCATAGGTGATGGGAAGTAGGTCGTTATTCCTAACCTTTCAGCGATTGTTGTGGACATGACATTGACATTAGCTCCCGTGTCGCATAGCCAATCTTCGAACTTAATTTCCATGATCGTGCATGGGAAGGTGAATGCGCCTAGATCTTCTTCCTTCTTTAGACTCCCGCATGCGCAGTGTTTCGGAATATCAAAAGGCGGCTCAGCCGTTCCTTTCTTTATTGTCGGGAAAAGTGGGACGAATCTGCATTTATTTCCCATAACTAGTTCTGGCTCTCCATCTTCGTCGGTGATCGCAGAGATCACGTTACAGAATCCTTCGGGTTATCCTCTACCTTTCCGGGAAAGATTAATGCTTGTCTCTTGATGGTTTCAGCAGTTTGTGAGACTTGTGTTTCCAATTTATTCACATGGGAAGATAGAGATTCGAACTTGTCGTTCAAATCATTGTACATGCAATCTACCTTGATGTTGAGATCCTTGACCGATTTCTGCTGAGACAACAGCAGCTGTTGCATCAATCCTTCGAGTTTTTTCTCTCGCGATGGGTACGGCGCATTTGATGCAACTTGTGGCGCTCCTTGCTGATTGCTGTAGGGTACAAGCTGAGAGTTGTAATGTGGTTTTCGTTGATAGCCTATGTTGCTTCCGTAGTTCACGTTTTGGAACTTGTTTTGGAAAGGTCTTCCTTGAGATGGATGAACTTGGTCTCGCGGGTTCTCCACGTTCGGGTTTCGGTAAGAGAGGTTGTTGTTGTTCCGGAAGTTGTTGTTGAATCCGTTGTTGAAGTTACGGTTTGGATACGAATTATGGCCTCCTATAAAATTAACTTCTTCTTCTCGCGTGTAGGATTCATCTCCCTCGTCTCTTGGGTTAAACTCTTCTCTTTCTCCCGCGGCCTCACACGCATTTACGTTGTGTTGCTGTCTCTGGTTCGCGGATTTCTGTCATAATTCGAACAGTTGTTGCTGTTACTTATAGCGAGGTTTTCGATGAGTGCGCATCCTTGTCGCTCCGTCTTTGTGGTAAAATCTTCGTTGCTGGCCGTGTCGAGTGAGAGTTGGTACCTAGCTTGTAGTCCGCGATAGAATGTGTTCAGCAAGCTGGCTTCAGAGAAACCATGGTGAGGGCAATCGCGTTCGTAGTCCTTGAATCGCTCCCATGCTTCAAAGAATGACTCGACCGGTCCTTGTTGAAAGCCTTAGATCTTGTTTCTCAGCAGATTGGATCGTGACTTTGTGTAGAAGTGATTGAGGAAAGTGGATTTGCATTCCACCCAGTTAGTGATCGATCCTGGTGGTAAAGTCTTCAGCCATGTATGAGCCTTGTCGCTCAAAGAAAATGGAAATAGCTTACACTTCAGATAGTAGTGAGGGATTCGGTTCGTCTTTGTGGTGCTACAAATCTCTTCAAAAAGTTCGATGTGGTCCATCGGGTGCTCGTTTGATAGCCCGTGAAACTGATTTTGCTTCACCAAGGAGATGATTTGCGGTTTGATCTCTAGCTCGTCCTCATGAGGGACGTTCACTTGAATCGCAGCTCGATTCTGAAAGTGCCGATCAGGAGTGTCGTGATCGGCTATGGTATGGTCCCTTACTCGCTTGGGTTGGTTGGCGGGTAGAACATGTCGGTTGGCGTCTCCGATAATCGGATTATGTCCTCTTTGGTGCAAGGCAGGATCGAGTTCTTCTCCATTCGAGTCAGCCTCGGGAATTTGGTTAATCGGGTTTCCATTGTTGTCGAGATGTGGCTCTCCGTCTTGTAAAACGTGAGGTGCTCGACCAGCGTTGCGAAGAACTTCTTCGCGGTTTCGTTGAACTCCAAGAGCGGCCTGATTTTCGGCCATGCTGATCTGTCTTCTTAACCTTCGAATTTCTTTTTCGTGCCTGTCGATCTCGATGTACCCGGGCAAGACGTTGGAAGCGTTCCTCCTAGTGGTCATACACCTGAAACATGAGAAGTAAACACTGATAGGGCTCAGGTTTTACCCAAATAAACAACATTGCAAGCGCACAGCAATGCAATTGAAGTATAAGGGGTTATCGAGTCCCAAGGGAAGTATATGCTACACTAAGGTTTTTAAGTTCGAATTATGCTAGGTCGAATAAGGTAAAAGTAATTAAGCAATCTAAGCGAATAAGTAAACGAGATTAAAAATGGATTAAAGTTCAGGAGACTAAGGTGATGAATGTTTGTGTTGTTTTTAGATTTTGGTTTTTGGTGTTTGGATTTTGGTTTTTGTTTTTAGATTTTAGTTTTTGCATTTTGGTTTTTTGATAATACTTGGGAGAAAAACTCCAAAAATGTAGATTTTGGTTTTTGCTTACAAATTGGAAGTTATTTAAAAAAACTAGTTTCCCTCAATTTTAGGGAATCTATTTATCAAAAAACTTGATTGGCAAATAAAGTGGTTTTTGAAAAACAAAAACCAATAACTCTTTCAAAAACTACAAACATTCAAGGCCTAAGGCGCTAGGCAAAGGTAATTATCAGGTTGAATCCGAGAATGCAGAATTATGCTATTAGGGAATTTATTAAGAACCGTCTAGAACTCGAATCACTAGGTTAAAACCAATAAACTCTCGTTGTAGAAGTTATATATGCCTAAATTCCAGAATTCCAAATCTCTTTGCAAATTCAAACAACTATGGCAAGCATTAAAAACAGGTTCGATTGTTCACAAAATACCTAAACCAAATCTCTTTACGAATTGATATTTTGCTCACCTATGATTAGTTCAAGTTACTAATAATGCTCTCGCATCTATTAAATAACCTAGGGTTTGATTTCTAAGTGATCAATTANCTATGATTAGTTCAAGTTACTAATAATGCTCTCGCATCTATTAAATAACCTAGGGTTTGATTTCTAAGTGATCAATTAAGAAATCAAGTTAAGCACAAATCAAAGTGAAGATCCTATTGATTTCCCTAAAAGCCTAATGATTCTACAAACTCATTGTCAACCCTAAATCACCCTAACCTAACTAGCAAACTACTAAGACATAGAGATGAAAACACAAATCATGAGTGAAATAACTTGCATAAAATAAGAATAGAGAATGATACAGGGGTTCGAAATCTTCTTTGGAAAAGTAAGAATTGTCTCCCCAAAAGCTCAGGATCAATCTCTCTGCAAGTCTCAAAAAACAGAAAATAATGATAAGGTGTTTGGCTAAACAATGCCTGAAAACTATTTATAGAGGAAGATTTTCGTCAGGGGCAGTCTTGTAATTTCTTCAAACTGGGGATAATTTCCTTTTTCTGATGGAAGTCCGTAAGCTTTGGTCGGCTTCATTGGTGTCGATCGACACAAGGTGATAGTGTCGATCGACACAAGGTGATGGTATCGATCGAGACCTTGCGTGTAATTCAGCTCCAACTTCATCACTTTGACTGCTTCTCCAAAACACTCCAATAAGTTCCAAAAACTCCTATTAAGCTTCAAATGCTCTCCATCCTGTAAAGACTCTAATAGGACTCTAAAAACAACAAAAGACTCTATAAAAATACTTATATCATGGTCCAAAAACGGGTAAAAACCATGATATATCAACTCCCCCAGACTTAGCTTTTGCTTGCCCTCAAGCAAAACAGAAACTTAGAATGAAGTAGAAGTTTGAAAACAGAAAAATTCAGCTATCCTTCATAACGCCACAATGGTTAACACTCTTGAATCCACGTGCTATAGAGCCAACCTTAGGTAATATTTCAGTGTACTTACCATAAGGTTAGCAATCTCGCAGTTCAAATCAGATCATTTCCTTTGTAAAATTTCGATTCGTTTCCCTTCCTTAGTGTCTGAACAAGACATTCTCTATACAGCTCTCCTATTTTCTCTTTCCTTAGTCAACTTCTGCCCATTTTCAGGGTGTTCTAAGATCTTTTCATTGACTCTTCTTTATTCTTTTGAAGCCTTGGAATAGTGCTGCTCTTTACTTGTGTTCATTGTGAGGAGACATGTTCATAAGCTCTCACCAATATTGTTACTTGTTAGGAGACAAGCTCATGAGGATCTTTGCACTATTCCTTGGTCAGACTTCTTTTATTTTTTCTTTTCTTTTCTTTTCGTTTCTCAAGGGAAGATCAAGGAGAGACTGCAATTGCCTATATGTTCAGACTGAAAGAGGAATCAAGTTCGGCGCATACCTAGTTCTTATAAGGGAATATGAACTCTCTCTGTTAGATTGATCCACTTGCAGCCTTGTACTTAGTAAGACCTGCAATCAACTACTATAGCAATGGTTCTTCAATTGTCAACACTCTGCGGTTAGTTCCAAGAAAAACTGAAAGTTTCAACTGATTTGGACTCAATAAAACAACTTTTTGACTGACTCAATTGACGCTCAAAACAAAACACAATGTTAGGAATTACCTCCCCCAGACTTGAACAGCACTGGTCCCAGTGTTATTAAGAATGAGTTTGGATAGAAAAATTTTGTGTGAAACTGTCACAGAACCAAGAAAAAATCGGATTACCTGAAACCTGTGCGTGGTGTCGATCGACACAAGGTGGTGTCGATCGACACTCTGTCCGTAAACAGAGTTTCACCACTTCGAACATGTATGTTGTTAAGTCAGATTGTTGTTAAGTCAGATTGTTGTTAGAGTCATCCAAGCTGTTAGAAAACTCAAACAAACGGTTAAAAGCACAACATAATCCAATAAACTCAATGAGTGCAACAAGTTTTGAAACAAAGTATTGAAGCAAATGGAAGCAAAAGCTGACTCAAGAGAAAAAGAAAAACTGACTCAAAGTACTAAACCGGGAATGTAGCAATCACTCCTCGTCATCAGAACGTGGTGGTGTGGAAGGACGGACGCAGCCACAGTTGGACACAACTGCGATGGCGTTCCAAATGGCATGAAAGCTCTGGACCATGTATCTCTGAAAGGCAGCCTGCTCCATGGAAATATCAGGAGCAACCGGAAGGTGATGATGACCAATCGGCTCCAAAGTGGCGGGTGATCCTCAGCTGGTGCATCCTCTGCGTGTGAAGCTGCAACACGGGAAGAGGCACCTCTGCGTCTGACGACGGGAGCGGCTCGCACTAAGTTCGGACTGGACTGGAAGCTAAGACGACCAGGATCGCTGGTGATATGAGTGAGGTCCCTGTTAGGTAACTGGACCAGAAGCTGCTCAGCCCGCAAACTGGTGAAAACCCATTGCTTCTCGGGCTTCACCCAAGTAGTCCTCTTCAAGTCCTCCATGTCAAGCAAAGCTCGCGAATTCACAATGGTGCAAGTGGAAGTGCCTATCCCGCAATGCTGGAAGATAGGAGTGAGAAGACTTCCTACAGTCTCGGGCTTGGCCTTGGTTCCAATGAAAGGCTTCGTCTTCAGCGAGACCAAGTGATGAGCAAAAACAGCACCCAGGTTGACTTGCTCTGTCAGCCCAATCTCCTCGTAAATGATGGACCAAAGTGCATGATACAGCAGCACTAACTTAGACACGCGCATCTTCTTTGGCTCATGCTTATACAGAAGCGTAGTAGCAAATAAGCGAACAAGATAGCGAAGGGTGGGATGGCGGATATTTGTCTGTGAGGAGGTCTTAGAGTCATACCTCTCATTCCCAAAATGTGACTTGAAGTCCTGGTTGTCTGGAAGATGCTGCGGAAGGAAGACCCCGGTGACATGCTCGTTCTCAAACCCATAGATGCCACAAAGCTCTGGAAGTGAAGTTCTGTAGCGAATTCCGCGAATAAGGAATGTCAATGTCCCTTCCAAAGCGTTGTACACTATCTCATTCCTGTAGTACACTCGAGCTGTGAAGAAAAACTGGCGGACTAGATTGGGGTAAAGATCGTACTGCCTTGTCGCCATAGTCCCCATCCTAAATCTGCTAAGCAACTGCAGGATGTCGTCTTTGATACCCAACTCTGACATAGTCTTCTCATCCGCAAAACGAGCCGGTGTGACTTCCACTTTCTGCCACGCATTGTAGAACAATGTGTCATAGTCATCCCAAGCCTCACTGATGCCTCTGTAGACACACTCGTCTTTCGCGACTTCCTTAGCTGGCGGGTTTTTCCAATTTCGTTCAATCTGAACTTCGCGGTTTCACGCTTAGGCCAATGAGGAAGAGAGGGGATCTGAGCATCATTAGCAGTCCCAGAGACGGATGCTTCAGTTCGGCGTGATCTCTTAGTCACGGGAGGCATCTGCATTCAAAAGAAAAATCAAAATCAAAATCCAAAGTCTGCAAATTACTGACCAAGTTCGACACCAAGCATGTAATCTCAAATCGACCTGAAATCATGATTCTAAACCCAATTGTGCATCAATCAATAGTTCACACAATCTCAATACCCTGAAACGACCAAGTTTAAACCATCAAACCCAAGAGAAAATTCCAAATTCGCAACATGCATCATCAATTTCTAAAATTTCGAAAATTTCAATTTTATGCAATTTTAAGGATGGAAATTAGTTGGATAATGATCTAAATCATGGTATACAACCTAAATAAGCATTATTCAATCAAGAAATCAAGCTACATAGGTTGAATTCGAGAATTTTCACCTTATGGTCGAAAATGAAATTGAGAGATTTGAAGAACATACCTTGGCAGATCGAAAGAATGGACAATGGATTATGAAAGAGGGATGAAATCCGCACGGATTAGAGCTTTGAATCACTCAATTCCGTTGAGAAATGGAAAAATTGTGATTTGGGGGAACATTGTTCTAAGGCTCGTTTTGAAAGTTATGAGGAACAAGAAGAAAAATGTCGGGTTTTAAAGAACTTACATGCGTCCCGTGGTGGTGTCGATCGACACACTTTTTGGTCGTGTCCAATTCCTCTATTTTTTTTTAATCTAAAAATCAAATAAATACTAGTAAAACCAAAACCAAAATATAATAAATACTTACCAGTGGGTTGCCTCCCACTAAGCGCTCGTTTAACGTTAATAGCTTGACCGTTCACGCGTTTAGGCTGTTGGTGCATCATCTAGAGACACAATGTGTCCTGCTGGAATCTCGGCTTGAGCCCAATAGTGTTTCACCCTCTGACCATTCACAATGAACTCTTCTCCTTTGGAGTTTGTCAAGACAACTGCTTCATATAGTCTGACCTCTTTTATGGTGAAAGGACCTGACCAACGTGAACGCAATTTACCAGGAAACAATTTCAAACGAGAGTTATACAGAAGTACCTGATCATTTGGTTCGAACTGTCTGGAAACGATCTTCTTATCATGATATGCTTTAGTCCTTTCTTTGTAGATATTTGAATTCTCATAAGCATGATAGCGAACTTCGTCGAGCTCATTGAGCTGTACTATGCACCTTTCTGCAGCAGGCTTCAAGTCGAAATTCATCTTCTTGATGGCCCAATGTGCCTTGTGTTCCAATTCCACTGGAAGATGGCAAGCTTTGCCATAAAGTAGCTGGAATGGTGTAGTCCCAAGTGGCGTCTTGTAGGCAGTCCTGTAGGCCCAAAGTGCATCATCCAACTTTGCAGCCCAATCCTTCCTTGTCTTGCCCACTGTCTTCTCCAGTATTTGCTTGATTTGTCTGTTGGTGACTTCGACTTGTCCACTCGTTTGGGGATGATAAGGAGTGGCCACACGATGCTGAACACCATGCTTCTTCAGCAGCTTGTTGAATACCTTGTTAAAATGATGGTTCGAAACATCTTAAGAACCACTGCAGCGTCATTGGTTTTAGAAGCAATTGCTTCCACCCATTTAGAGACATAGTCCAGAGCAACCAAGATGTACTGCTTCCCAAAAGATGAAGGGAAAGGGCCCATGAAGTCACTACCCCAGCAATCAAAGATTTCCACTTCAAGGATGAAATTCTGTGGCATCTCATGTCTCTTGCTGATCTTTCCTCTCCTTTGACAAACATCACATTGAGTTATGAACAGCTGTGCATCCTTGAACATAGTAGGCCACCAAAAGCCTCCTTGAAGAACCTTGGACACTGTCTTGAAAGTAGCAAAGTGTCCAGCATACTCAGAACCATGACAATGGAAAAGCACATCTCGAACTTCACTTTCTGCGATGCATCTTCGGTAAACATTGTCTGAACAATGCTTATATAAATGAGGTTCATCCCAATAGTACCTCCTATGTTCACTCATGAACTTCTTCTTCTCATAGTTCTTGAGATATTTAGGCTCAATGTCAGCAGCCAAGAAGTTCACAATGTCAGCATACCATGGTTGATTGGCGTCAGATACAACAAAGATAGGATGTCTAAACACCTCGTCCAAGATCCTGCGAAGTGATGTTGATGAGGGCGTCGGGTGTCGATTGACACTATAGACGGTGTCGATTGACACTCTTGAATTCTTTAGACTTCGAAGTGTTGAATCGCGATTTTTCCTCGAATGTTCAGATGGGGTGTCGATCGACACTCTCTTAGTGTTAGTCGACAGTGGGCTAGTCTGCTCCGAAATCATGGCTTGAAAACGAGTCTCAACATAGTAGACATTCTCTTCAGGAAGAAAACCATCAATTGGGACGTCATCTTCTATCCTAATCCTTGAGAGATGGTCAGCTACTCCATTTTCAACTCCCTTCTTGTCTTTGACTTCTATGTCAAACTCTTGATGAAGTAGAATCCATCTCAACAATCTTGACTTTGCATCTTTCTTCTGCATCAATTACTTCAATGTAGAATGATCAGTATGAACCAACAAGGTACTGTCGAAATTTCTCAAAGGCAAAGACCACTGCCAAAAGTTCCTTCTCAGTTGTTGAATAATTTTTCTGAGCATCATCCAATGTTCTGCTGGCATAGTAAATGGCGTGAAGCTTCTTGTCCTTCTTCTGTCACAAAATAGCTCCTACTGCGAAGTCGATGGCATCACACATTACCTCGAAAAGTAAGTCCCAGTCCGGAGGTTGAACAATTGGAGCACTCACCAAGGCTTCCTTGATCTGTTCAAAGGCTGAATGGCATTCCGCAGTGAACTCGAATTTCACGTCTTTGCAGAGAAGAGCAGTGAGTGGTCTTGCAATCTTGTTGAAATCTTTGATGAATCTTTTATAGAACCCAACATGACCCAGAAAACTCCTCACCGATTTCAAAGAATCAGGTGCTTGCAAAGTTGTCATCACTTCAATCTTGGCGCGGTCTACTGCGATTCCCTCTGCTAAAACTTTGTGCCCAAGTACAATTCCATCTCTGACCATAAAGTGGCACTTTTCCCAGTTCAAGACTAAGTGCTTCTCCTCACATCGCTGCAAAACTGTGCATAAGTTGTCCAATCAGTCTTTAAAAGATGACCCATAGACAGAAAAGTCATCCATAAAGACCTCCATAAACTTGTCAATCATGTCTGTGAAGATTGACATCATGCATCGCTGGAAGGTCGCAAGAGCATTACAAAGTCCGAATGACATTCTGCGATATGCAAATGTGCCATAAGGACATGTAAACGTGGTCTTCTCTTGATCATCTGGATGGAATGGAATATGGAAGAATCCTGAATAGCCATCAAGGAAACAGTAGTAGGGATGATTCGCCAATCTCTCCAGCATTTGATCAATGAAAGGCAAAGGAAAATGATCCTTTCTGGTCGCAGCATTTAGCTTCCTGTATTCTATGTACATCATGTGTCCAGTCACAGTTCTTGTTGGAATCAGCTCGTTCATCTCATTCTTCACCACTGTGACTCCTCCTTTCTTAGGAACCACATGAACTGGACTGACCCAAGCACTGTCCGAAATGGGATAGATGAACCCAGCTTCCAAGAGCTTCATGATCTCCTTCTTGACTACTTCCTTCAGGTTCGGATTTAGCTTCCTTTGATGTTCAATCGATGACTTCGTTTCATCTTCAAGGTGAATCCGATGCATGCACAAGTCTGGTGAGATACCTGAAATGTCATCAAGAGAATAGCCAAGAGCTTTGCGAAATTTTCGCAGCTTGCTTAGCAATAAAGTGACCTCTGCATTGTTTAAGAAAGCATTCACAATAACAGGATAAGTTGAATTAGGACCAAGAAAAGCGTACCTTAGCCTGGCAGGGAGCTGTTTTAGCTCAACTTTTGGAGCCTTAGCTTCACTCCAGTTGCCAAGTGTGGCAGCTTTCGCGGACGTGGTAACGAGCTCCTCTTGTGCGACCAGCAGCAGGACTTGCTCACTAGCATCCATCATCTTTGTGTAACCCGCAGCAGCAACGTCTAAGTTCTCAGCGTCTTTTGTAGAAGTCGTCAATGCTCGCTCCAAAGGGTCTGTAGGATGGTCCTCTTGGAAAATCTCTTCAGCAGGTTGGTGAGTGAATCGACATAGAAGGTCTGTCCATCGATTGTTGGCCTCTTCATCAGCTTCTCCGTGTCGAAATTCATCACCAAGTCACCAATATTCAGCGCGATTCTCCCATTTCTCACATCAATGATGGCTCCAGCTGTAGCCAAGAATGGTCTACCAAGTATGAGAGGGTGTTTGGGTTCCTCATCATAAACCAATACCACAAAGTCTGTGGGAATCAAACAATCTCCCACTTTGATAGGAACATCTTCCAAGACACCTTCAGGGATCCTCACAGAACGATCAGCAAGGACTAAGAAGATTCTGGTGGCTTTGAAGTCTGTCATATCCAGCCTAAGAGCAACTGAAAGAGGCATCAAGTTGACACTTGAACCTAAGTCGCATAGAGACCTTCCAAACTTGTCTGAAAAGATGGAACAATCAAGAACAAAACTCCCAAGATCGGAGAGTTTTTCTGGAAGCCTATTCTGAATGACAGCACTAACTTGCTCTGATATCATCAGTACTCCTTCCTCCATATCCATGTTCTTGGTCATCATCCACTTCAAGTATCTCTTTATCACTGGAGTAGTTCTAATGGCATCCATCAAAGGGATTTCAACCACTAATCTATCCATGATAGCCTTGCATCTAGCATCAAGTAGCTCCTTCTTAGACTTCTTTGGTATCAAGGGGAAAGGGATCTTTGGTTTGTAGACCTTTTCTGCTGCAACTTTCGTTGTCTTGGGCTGATCTGGTGTTGTCTGGGAGGAGCGTCGATCGACACCCTCCTGGACGCAAGGTTTTGAAGTCGAGTCCTTCGCATCGGGTTTGAGCTCTTCTTCGTGATTCTCCATGGGTGTCGATCGACACTCTCCAGTAGTGTCGATCGACACTGGCTCCGCAGCATCTTCATCGTTTTCAAGCTCCTCGAATTCTTCAGTACTAAGCCCTCTTTTCTGCACAGGCTGAAGGTTCTTCCCACTCCTCAATGTGATGGCGTCCACATGGCGTTTGGGATTGGTGTCAGTCTTCCCTGGAAGAAATCCTTCTTGCCTGTTAACAGCTCCTGCAGTTTGAGCAACTTGAACATCCAGCTTCTTCATATGAGAGTTCAAGCTTTCAATCTTTCCATTCAGGTCTTGGTACAGTGAATCAATCTTTCCAATGAAATCCACTGTCATCTTCTGCTGTCCTTCCAAAATTTGCTCTAGCATAGACTCCATCTTATTGTCTTGTGCAGGAGGCTTTTGGTAAGAAGAATTTCCATAGCTCCTTTTGTAATTGTTGTTGCTAGAGTTCGTTTGGTCGGTTGTACTCGCCAAGTGTTCTTCCACGTACAGCTTCTGCAGGGGCGATTTGTATTGGTTGCTCGAGTCAAGTCTCTGTCCTCTGGCATTCCTTCTGTTGCCTTCTCCGTCGAACAGGTTGCCTTCAGCGTCGCGTATCAAAACCACAGGCTCGGCCATCGTTGTCTGCGCAGGGTGTCGATCGATGCTAGTGTTGGTGTCGATCGACACTCGTGCAGTTTTTCTGTTCGTACGTTCGAGACGGCCAAGTTCCTGGTTAAGTGCGATTAGTTCCTTTTCCTTGTTGCTTCTGGTACTGGGCATGCACCTGAAACAAAAAATAAGAAACTAAAAGGGTCAATAACTAAAAACAAAAATAAAACCTAGTCAAAATCATAATACTGGATTCCGTAGGCAGCTATTACTTCCCCGGCAACGGCGCCAAAAACTTGATAGGGCTCAGGTTTTACCCAAATAAACAACACTGCAAGTGCACAACAATGCAATTGAAGTATAAGGGGTTATCAAATCCCAAGGGAAGTAGATGCTACACTAGTTTCTAAGTTCGAATTATGCTAGGTCGAATAAAATAAAAGTAATTAAGCAATCTAAGCGAATAAGTAAACGAGATTAAAAATGGATTAAAGTTCAGGAGACTAAGGCGCTAGGCAAGGATAATTATCAGGTTGAATCCGAGAATGCAGAAATTATGCTATTAGAAAATTTATTAAGAACCGTCTAGAACTCGAATCACTAAGTTAAAACCAATCAACTCTCGTTGCAGAAGTTATCTATGCCTAAATTCCAGAATTGCAAATCTCTTTGCAAATTCAAACAACTAAGGCAAACATTAAAAACAGGTTCGATTGTTCACAAAATACCTAAACCAAATCTCTTTGCGAATAGATATTTTGCTCAACTATGATTAGTTCAAGTTACTAATAATGCTCTCGCATCTATTAAATAACCTAGGGTTTGATTTCTAAGTGATCAATTAAGAAATCAAGTTAAGCACAAATCAAGGTGAAGATCCTTTTGATTTCCCTAAAAGCCTAATGATTCTACAAACTCATCGTCAACCCTAAATCACCCAAACCTAACTAGCAAACTACTCTGACATAGAGATGAAAACACAAATCATGACTGAAATAACTTGCATAAAATAAGAATAGAGAATAATACAAGGGTTCGAAATCTTCTTTGGAAAAGTAAGAATTGTCTCCCCAAAAGCTCAGGATCAATCTCTCTTTAAGTCTCAAAAAAAAGAAAATAATGATAAGGTGTTTGGCTAAACAATGCATGAAAACTATTTATAGAGGAAGATTTTCGTTAGGGGCAGTCTTGTAATTTCTTCAAACGTAAGCTTTGGTCAGCGTCATTGGTGTCGATCGACACAAGGTGATGGTGTCGATCGACACCTTGTGTGTAATTCAGCTCCGACTTCATCACTTTGGCTGCTTCTCCAGAACACTCCAATAAGTTCCAAAAACTCCTATTAAGCTCCAAATGCTCTCCATCCTATAAAGACTCTAATAGGACTCTAAAAACAACAAAAGACTCTATAAAAACACTTATGTCATGGTCCAAAAACGGGTAAAAACCATGATATATCAAACACAAGAGAATCGTGAACAATGAACAGAAAATCTTGAAATTCAACGTGGTCTAAAAGAGGAATTAGAAACTGAAAATTCGCAAAAACAAACAATCCCTGGCAAGGGCGCCAAAAACTTGATCTGGTGGGGTTTGTTACTTCAAGTTTTACACCTAAGATAGCTGCAAGTGCACAGCAATCACAGTAGTATATTAAGGGATCGAATCCACAGAGATTGTTGTTTTGCGAAAGTCCTAGGATTTCTAACTTCTTTAAACCAAAAGAGAATTGGGGGTTTGTGTGTCACGGTTTGGAGTAGTGATATCAAACAACAAACGAGAATTAAACGGTCGTAAATCAATAGGTAAAATATTCACAACATATGTCTTCCGGGATCCCAAACATATCACCGGATAGGCCAGCATTGACCCAAACTTCTAGTTTCTGAGGTGTTGCAATCTTCAAGACGCAAGGACAGAAGATTTTCCATCTCTCATTTAAGGTGTTTCATAAAGGTCAAGGAATCAAGAAAAGTACTCAACAACCGGAGTACCTGTTCTTCACATCAAAGGCGAGCCAATCATCACCACCAAAAGCCTATCACCACCATCATCCATCATCACCACACTCCCACCACCACCAAACGAAGCAAGGAAGCTCAAACCACACATCATATTTCCTTTCGAGCTAAATTTTCGATTTCTTTTGTTCAATAAAATCAATTCTAAGCAGGGACATAAGGAGAATGATTAAGTATACATGCATCATTTATCGAGTCGTTTTATAGAGTCAAAACTTTTTTCTTTTAGTCGGAAACTATGAACTTTGCTAGGTACAAGTCGTTTCGAACAAGGAACCTTAATGACCATTCTTACGGGTTTAGAAGCAAGGTTTACTAAGTTGAACACTGTGAGTGGATCATTCCAACGGTGAAAGTTCTAATCTCTAGAGTACTCGAAAGATCTTGCGTTGACTCTGCACCTAATGAATCAAAACTTCTCGTCAAGGGGCTTGAGGTACTTCTAACTTTGCTCCTCTTTTAAACTCTAGCATGACTAAGTAGATGCAATGCAACCTCTTCTTGATCTTACCTGATTATAGAAAAGAAAAAAAATATAGAAAGAAAAGTCTTAGTTTGAGAACGGCAACTCGAGTTCCTCAAAGGACGATGACGGTTCGCAAACATCATGAAAGCAGAAGTGATCGTTCTCAAGATTAGAAGAAAATAAAAAAATAGAATAAGAAAGTCGATAGAAAAAATAAAATGATACCCTAGAAAAGTAGGGAGAAATCGACTAAGGGAAGAGAAAATAGGAGAGCTGTGTCTGAAATGTCTTTGTCTAGATGTTTGGAAGAGAAGAGTATAATGTCTCGTCGACTGATACTCCCTCGATAGAGACCACACGCCTAAATGACTAAAGGGGTCAACAAAAGAAAGCTCGAAATACTCAAAGGGAACATGAAGCTTATCCGGGAAGGGTGAAAAACTCAAGGTAACTAGACCCAAACGCCTTGAGTTTGACTTCTGAGTTAGGTGTCTCAAACAGGTCGATTGCTAGACTTGATGAGTTCCCAAGTATTGGTGAGTTTACACGTTTTCAAACCTCTTTCCCTTACTTAGATTTATGTTTTGTTTGAGGACAAACAAAAGTTTAAATCTGGGGAGTTGATAACATGCATATTTTATCCGTTTTTACTATCGTAAGTGAGTGCTTTAATAAGCATTTCACTAAGGTTTTAATGCATAAACACTAGATTTTGAGTATTTGGTTGTTCAAGACTCTTTTCAGGTAATCTTAGCAAAAGACGCATATTTTAGAGCAAAATGGACATTTCCGGAAACAGTGCTCGTGGACATAAAGTCAAAATCAGACGAAGGCCTTCCCACCATAAGATCAAGCTCATATTTGGAGACAAGGTAGCCTAATCAGCTGCCTTTCACCTCGAAGTGGTATGAAAACAATCCCACGGTTGGATCTCAAGATATGAAGGAAGTAAGAAGGTCCGTCAAGCACCTGGAAGACCAAGCTGGCCGCACCACGGCCTGATCAGACGGCCAGTGGCCGCGCCACGGCCAGTCCCTCGGCTGGCCGGCCACTTGACGATTCCCAAGCCCATTTGAAGGCCAACTTAAACCCGCAGCCGTCTTAAGCAAGCCAAGACCTAATGGACGACCAAGGGGACTTGAAGACCTATATATACTCGTTCTTTAGGGGTTTTTTTTTTTAGAGACGGGAATCCTTTCTTTTGGTTACACAACTTTTCTCTTCTTTTGGTGGCCGCGAATCTCTGTTCGCGGTTTCACTTTGTTCTTCGAGGTAGATTGATTTCTTCTTGAACCCTCTTTACTTCTCATCGATTTATACAAGTTATGCATTCATCAATCTCGTTTTCTACTCCTTCTTTCATGTCTGAGTAGTTTATTTGCGTTGGGTGTTCTTTAAGGGGATCTATGGGGAATTTCATTAACTGTTCTTAAACCGATTGTTTAGACTGTAGATTAGGGTTTTCTTTCTTATCAAACTTGTTCTTATTGCATGAGTCTAGCGTCATGAACTAGATGTCTGATGTAAGGATCTTTGAAAACCATTAACGTGGTGAATTTCATATCTGAACCTAGTTTGGTGGAACGCAACGCTTCTGTGATGCTCATGCATACCTAAGGAAAAGTCGTGAACGTTTATTGTCTCGATCATTACTGCGTGTTTGCCTAGGATGCAGGATACGATAGTATACCTGTGAATTTTGCATAACATAGATCGATCTTGCTTGTTAGAATTAGGTCGTTAAAACCAGTGATTCCAGTTTAGGGAAAATGCCTAGTCTCGTTTATCTAAACTTTTGTGAGTTTGATTTCTAGTTAGAACCCCATAGATTTCCCGAGAAGATCAACAACGTGTTTCCCCCATCTGCTTTACAACTCAAGATTTACGCACTTCAAATTTTAGTTTTTCTGCACTGCTCACCTGTTTCCTTTTTACTAGCACTTAAGTTAATTTTACTTTTCCCGTTGGTTATAGGATTGATTGACACCCTCTTCTATATAAGACGTTACTCTGCCCTCTTTCTTTTCAGCAAAAATCGTGACACTTACCCCAAAACCCCAATTCTCTGCGTCTTTGGTCCATGATTTTCTGTTTTCAGTTGACCTCCTCCCTGTGGTTCGATACCCTAAGTACTACAACGCACGCTGTGCACTTGCAGCTTAGGGTCCTACAAATTCAAAGCTCGACGAGTCTCCAAAAAAATCCTCCAATCTCGGACGACTATTTAAACCCCATCACCTTCATGGGTAAAAAATCACACATAACCTCATCCTCATACTTGCCAATATCTAAGGGAACCATCACTTGACTGTTTACTTTCATTTTTCCACTATTATTGAGCCACTGAAGCTTGTATGATTTCAGATGCTTCCTCACCTTCAATCCCAGCTTCTTAACCATCAAATCACTTGCTACATTAGTGCAGCTGCCCCCATCGATGATTAAACTGCAAATCTTTCCTTGAACATGGCAACGTGAATGAAAAAAGATTATCCCTCTGTTCTTGCTCCTCTTATCTTGTTTGTAAGCTCTAAGACCTCCTGGCTACTAACAGTTACCCTTTAGCTGGCCCTTCTTTATACTTATCTGAAGATGAATCAGCTTCTGGTTTCTCATCTTCTGATTCTATCTCCCCATTATCGAGCATAATCATAACTTTTATGTTAGATCATTCATTTGCATAATGTCCTCTACCTTGACACTTGAAACACTTCACATCACGAGTTATGGATGCAGTAGCTTCAGCTTTGCTCTTGTTATCTTAAATCACAGAATATGACTTATTTTCCTCTCTTGCATTTGCGGCTTGCTTGATCTCTCTTGAGTCGTTAGGCTTTTCTTCTCTTTGATAACTAGATCTTGTACTAGCTGTTACAGTTCCATAAGTTGGTCTTGAGGTTCCTTTTCTCTTAACTTGCTGCTCAACTAAAATAGCTTTATGCAACAGCTCTTCTAACTCCAAGTAGTGTTGCATTTCTAATTTGTCTTGGATGTCTCTATTCAAACCTCCTAAAAATTGAGACATGGTGGCTTCTTTGTCTTTAGAGATGTCAGCTCTTAACATTAGAGTTTCCATCTCTTGGTAGTAGTCTTCTACAGTACGGTGTGCTTGCACGTCTTCTTCTGATGCAACTCTCTATGATAATGACTTGGAACAAGCCATTTTCTCATTGTGGTCTTCATTTCTGTCTAAGTTTCCACAGGATACTCTCCATTGCGTCTTCTTGGAGTGAGTAGCTTTTCCCACCAGCTCAGAGCATAGTCATAGAATTCAGTAGCAGCAACTCTAACTTTATTAAATTATGTATAGTGCTGACAATTAAACACCAACTCAGTCTTCTTCTGCCACTCCATCTAAGCATATGGATCGTTTTTGCCATGGAATAGTGGTATTCTGAGTTTAAGACCACCGAAGTTGTCTTGTTGATGATCTCTGTCTTCTCTAACTCGTCGATGTCTTCTCTGGCTGCTGTGAGAAGAACTACTGCTATGACCATAGTAATAATCTGCTGCCTCATCTTGATATAAGATCGGAATCCACCAAACTTATGTTCACGAGATGATCGAGAGTTTACAAGCTTTGCTGCGGAAGATGGTCGTTGGTAGAGATGGAGATGAAAGTGATTTGACTCGCTCAATCGATGGGGGGTTGTTGAATGAATCCATGATAGAGAGATTTTTTTTTTGCCACTTTCAATTAATCCCAACTACTCATATCATTGTAGTATTTGAGATATCGAATCCACAAGGAACTAGACACCTAAACACTAGGAATACACAAAATTTCCTAAGCTAAGCAAAATCAAATAAGGGAAGCTTTTTATCTAACAACCTAAATGAAATGAAAGAAAACAAATCTAACAACTTAAGAAATCAAAATAAGAAACTAAGCAAAACTACTAATCAAGATAAACAAAGATAAAATCGAATCCAAGGATGAGATTATGGACTTTGGATGATCCTAGAGCTAACCTATGATGTTCAAACAATTACATAAATTCTAATCCTTAGGTTTAGAACTCTAAACAAAACTAATCCACTCTCATGGCACTAATCATTTTGCTAATTACCTAATCAAGAGCTAATTTTCATTAGTGAAAAGATAATCAACAAGAATTAAAATTAAGTTATAATCTACCAGTAAACACCTTAGACATCCTCAAAATCTCAAAGGGGCGTTTTTTAAGTTTAAGCCCAAGAGAAGATCCATAAAAATAAGGTTTTTAAGTATTTATAGGGAAGGAGGTCGAACCGGGTCAACCCGGAACAAACCGGGTTTTGACCCGGTTGAGCAGTCTTGCGGAAATCGCCATATGTCCCTAACCCCAGCTCGTAATGACATGAAACCACCTCCAAAAGAAAGCTACTTCAATTACCTACAACTTTCATGAAGATCTCGAAGGCTGAATCGGAATGAAAAGTCTTCGTCTGGTCCGATGATTACATGAGGTAGCTCCCCCAAACATGCTAAATTATGAGTCTATCAACTCCCCCAAACTTGCCTTTTGCTTGCCCTCAAGCAAACAAACATGACAAATCTAAAAAAGAGGTGTGAAAGTGGGAGCTCAATATCCAAGAATGCCAATAAAAATAATCAACTCAATGTCCTAGTTCTTAATTGTAAGATGCATTTGAATTCATCCTACTCCAAAAGAGTTAATCATGCTCATCTCAACAATCAAATACACAAAGACCTCAATCTAGATAAGTCTCTCTATCAAACCAACTCTTTAACATTCATTAAGTGCAAACTGTGAATCATGACAATGCAAAGCAAGTGAATTCATTTGGTTAAGGGACTAGGCTTTGAGATAAGAATGATCTTAATTCATGTGGCTTCCATTTCAAACAAGGGTTTCACTCAAAAAAGGTTGAACTTTATGCATAATGCTAAAGGTAAAAGACAAGTGATGCATACAAGACTAGACTCTCATCTACCCATAATGCTATCAATGGCCCTAAACCCCTCTCATTTATTCTTTTCAAGCTCACTCAACCCTCTAAAGCTACCATTTTCTCCCAAGGCTCTTTGTGACTTGCTAAACCCAAGAAATTCATTCCACTTCTTCATTTAAAACTCTAAGGGGAATCTTCTTCAACCTTTATCATAGCGAATGGTGTGATCTTTAACAAACTTAGCTCTTTTTTTTATTCCTAGGTAGCCTTTATTTTCTTTGGCCTTTTGGCTCTTTTGATTCTTTTCTTTTTCTTTTCTTAAGGCTACCTACATTTTTTAAACTTAGAGCTATACTCTTTAATCACACAAGATCCACCATTTCAAACTATGCTTCCCTTACTTTCCACCAAGGTTTTTATCATCCCTTTCTTTCTACTCCTTTTCCACAACTCAACATGCCAAATGCAAGCATATAACTCCAAAATCAAAGCACAAAGCAATACCACGACCCAACCCCAAATCCTAAGCCTATTACTAGCCCCAAAATGCGAGAGCTAGAATCTACATGAGAGCCTATACTTGTCGTCTCAAACCTAACACTTGATGCTAAGTTCAATCAAAATAAGGCCTCACAAGCAATATCACAAGAACATTTGGCTTCAAAGGAGGTAAAGTAAGGTGGGGGTACTACTTGAGCTAGCAAGAGGGTGGCAAAGTGAGTAAGAAAACTCAAATATGTAAACAATCCATGAATTCACTTTTAATGCAAGGCATGATAATTAAATGTCCAAATTCGGTTCAAGTGCGTAGAGTTGGTTATCAAATTCAAGACCCTATTTCGACCAAGTTCTAGGTGACAAGTGAAGTGATCCAAACATGGTTCTTCCTTACTTTCAAGACTTGTTCAAATGCATCAAATAACTACTAACTAGGGCATTGAATTGATTACATGAGTTGGCACTCTACAAGGATAATCTCATCATTGCTCCCAATGCATATGAATGCAAATCCTACATGAAGTGCAACTAGACTCAATCCTAATATGATCCTAAGGGAAGCTTTTTATCTAACAACCTAAATGAAATGAAAGCAAACAAATCTAACAACTTAAGAAATCAAAATAAGAAACTAAGAAAAACTACTAATCAAGAAAAACAAAGAGAAAATCGAATCCAAGGATAAGATTATGGACTTTGGATGATCCTAGAGCTAACCTATGATGTTCAAACAATCACATAAATGCTAATCCTTAGGTTTAGAACTCTAAACAAGACTAATCTACTCTCATGGCACTAATCCCTTTGCTAATTATCTAATCAAGAGCTAATCATCATTAGTGAAAAGATAATCAACAAGAATTAAAATTCAGTTCTAATCTACCAATAAACACGTTAGACATCTACTTCCATAGGCTAAGAATGTAAATCTCTTGATTTAGTTGGTTGGGGAATTTAATCAAACACCTTGTGGGTGGGAAATGCCCTATGGTCTAAATCACTTTTCTCAAAGCTAATCTAGCATTAAGATCACTAAACAAGAAATGATATAAACATTCTAATCCCAAAACATCAAAGATCAACTCTCTAATCACCCAAATCTACCTCATCCCTAGATCCTAAAATACTATTCCCTAATCATAGGGAAACCAACAAATCTCATGAAAAAAATGCTAGTAAGCATGATTAGAGAAGAGGAAGAAGAAATATTAGAAGAAACAAGAATCAAATTACATTCAACTTAAAAGAAATCTCAAAATCTCATCAAAATCCCAAATGAGCGTTTTTTAGGTTTAAGCCCAAAAGAAGATCCATAAAAATTAGGTTTTTAAGTATTTTTTGGGAAGGAGGTCGAACCGGGTCAACCCAGAACAAACCGGTTATTGATCCGGTTGAGCAGTCTTGCTGAAATCGCCATATCTCCCTAACCCCAGCTCGTAATGACATGAAACAACCTCCAAATGAAATCTGATTCAATTATCTACAATTTTCATGCAGAGCTCGAAGGCTGAATCGAAATACAAAGTCTTCGTCTGGTCCGATATTTACCCTGTATGGATATGTATCGAGCTAGGTAGCTCGATATGCAGCTTGATATGGTTCTAAAGGCTTTCTTCATTGGATGTATCGAGCTTACTAGCTCGATACAAATGCTCGACACGCCGTCTTCTGACTTCCTGTTGGTTTGTATAGAGCTTGGTAGCTCGATACAAATGCTCAATATGCTTTTTCGGCTTCTCGGTTGGACCGTATCGAGCTTAGTAGCTCGATACACTTCTAAAAGATATCTGCTTCTCATTTGGCCACTACTCTTCCTCCTCTTGATCATCCATGAGCTCTATATGGTCCTCCAAGCCTCTAAAACACCTAATAAGGACTCAATATGTACAAATATGCAATAACCTAGGCTAAAACTCACTAAACTCTAATATGATTGCAAATGGGACTAAAAAGTGACTAAATGAATGCAAAGGTGGATGCAAAACTATCCTAAATGAGTGCTAAAACATGCTAAATTATGAGTCTATCAATCCACACTCAAACACGAATAGAATAACTTAAATCTCACAAGCTAGTCAACACGCAAACCTAGTCAACACGCAAAACCATCTAACTTAGATAAACAAAACAAAGCCTAAGCTTTAGAGAAAAGCTCTATTTTATATTCCAAAAATTTCAATGTGTTTTTACAATGAGAACAATTGAGCTTTTATAGCTCTAACAAAAGATCTTTACAATAAAGTACATTAAATGAAATTGTTCACATTTAAACAAAAGGAGAAAAATAAGGTAAATCACCAATTTTGCCTTGAACATTGAATGAGGATCTTTAACTTGGTGAAGTTATGAGCATGATATTCTGATAATAAATCCACATATTGAATACCTTTGATTTTCAGATTTTTTTTTTTTGATATTCGGAATCCACCAAACTTATGTTCACGAGATGATCGAAAGTTTACAAGATTTGTTGCGGAAGATGGTCGTTGGTAAAGATGGAGATGAAAGTGATTGACTCGCTCAATCGATGGGGGTTGTTGAATGAATCCACACTCAACCATGAATAGAATAACTTGAATCTCACAAGCTTGTCTACACGCAAACCTAGTCTCAAGGAATCGCACACAAGAGACATAGATTCAAACGTTTACTAAGAGTAGAAATCCATCTAACTTAGATAAACAAAACAAAGCCTAAGCTTTACAGAAAAACTCTATTTTATATTCCAAAATTTTCAATGTGTTTTTACAATGAGAACAATTGAGCTTTTATACCTCTTACAAAAGATCTTTACAATAATGTACAATAAATGAAATTATTCACATTTAAACAAAAGGAGAAAAATAAGGTAAATCACCAATTTTTCCTTGAACATTGAATGAGGATCTTTGACTTGGTGAAGTTATGAGCATGATATTCTGATAATAAATCCACATATTGAAGACCTTTGATTTTCTAGTTTTTTCTGATATTGTATCACATCTCTAGGCTGCCTTCGTGGTTCTCTGCCTCTTTGTGGAGACCCCTATTGTTCCCTTCTAGGTCGAGCTTGCCTCTGCTCACGGTCTGAGTTTTGTTGAAGTTCCTGCCTAAAGGTTTCCAGTTTTGTATCCAACTTGGTTTCCATTATCTTCTCCATTCGAGCAATAATAGCTTCGATTAACAGTTTATTATTGATGTTTTCTGCTTCTTCTGCACTCATCTTGTCCTGAAACAAAACAACAAACAAATCACTTGTAAAAGGTTCTAAAGAAATGATTTGTTTTTAAAAAAATTCACTAGACTCAACAGATTCATATAGAACATGTTTTCTGCAATACCTAGCGACGAATCTAGATTTAGAAGATGAAGAGTAAAAATCAAACCGCAGAACACAAATCTAAACAACCTAGGGTTCGAAATGAACAGATCTATAAGATTGATAAGTTAAAAATGCTTAGAACCAAAGGAATCGAGTTACCTAACTTCAGAATGTTTGCTCTGATACCACTTAATAACATTCTTCTAGAATCGCCACTCTGATGTTGAGAAATGGACTGAATCCTTGCTGCAATGGTGCTGTGAAGAACCAGAGAGAAGGAGATGAATCGATGGGCTTTAACAAAGGTTGCGGATTTGCCTATGTTAAACCTGTTTGATTTTTTGATATGACACACAAAGAAATCGAGTTTTGTTGTTGGATATAACACACCAACAGTTGATCTAAATTCAAAAGAGATTTGATAAAAAGAAGATAGATAGTGTTTACAATGGTGGTTCAAAGAAATATAAAGGAAACAGAATACTCTTCATGCAACAAGTCTAGAAAAACACAAAACCATAAAAATACAGTTGGGAAAACGCCTAAGGCTCCTTTATGTCTCTTGGTCGTGGCTTCCTAGTGGGCTTGGGCTTCAGTTTTAACAAATGGGCAATTAGAAAGTGTTGAAGGTACCTTATTGATAGACTCATAATTTAGCATGTTTTAGCATTCATTTAGTAATTTTTAGTCTCGTTTGCATCCCTATTAGAGTTTAGTGAGTCTTAACCTAGCTTGTTGCATATTTGTGCAATTGGAGTGTTTATTAGGTGTTTTGGAGGCTAGGAGGGCCATATGGAGTTTTGTGGATGATCAAAGGAGGAAAATAATCGGCTAGATGAGAAGCATAAGTCTTCTGACACCGTATCGGGCTGCATATCGGCCTAGACATCTTGATACGAAGCAGGCAGGATGAAGAGTCTATTGAAGAGTAGCATATCGGGAAAATGCATCGGCCTGCGTAGCTCGATACAGACCCACCAGGGAAAATGATGCAAGCGTATCGGGTAAACGTATCGGGCTACCTATCCCGATACAAACCAGGGAGGGCGAAAGAAACTTTCATATCAGGCATTTGTATCGACCAAAGCAGCCCGATGCAGCCAAGAAGAATCGTCTGGCATCATATCGGGCTATGCAGCTCGATATGATGCTCGATCCATGACCAAAAACCGGGTCAACACCCGGTTTGTTCCGCGTTGACCCGGTTCGACCTCCTTCCCTATAAATACTTAAAACCCTATTTTTATGCATTTTCTCTTGGTTTTAAAACACAAAATCGACCCTTTGTAGTTTTGTAAAGATTTGGAAGACTTCTTTTAAGTTTAATGCAATTTAAAGTTTTTCTTTCTTAATCTTTCATCTTCTTCTTCTCTAATCATGCTTACTAACATTTCTTCCATGAGATTTGTTGGTTTAGCTATGATTAGTGAGTAGTATTTTTAGGATCTATGGATGAGGTAGATTAGGGTGATTAGAGAGTTAGTCTTTGATGTTTAGGGATTAGAATGTTTATATCCTTTCATATTTAGTGTTCTTAATGCTAGATTAGCTTTGATTAGGTTGATTTAGATCTTAGGGAATTTCTCACCCACAAGGTGTTTGATGAAATTCCACAAAGAACTAGATATGATATTTACATGCTTAGCCTATGGAAATAGATGTCTAAGGTGTTTATTGGTAGATTAGAACTGAATCTTAATGTTTGTTTATTATCTTTTCACAAATAGAAATTGGTTCTTGATTAGGTAATTAGCAAAGGGAATAGTGCCATGAGAGTGAGTTAGTCTTGTTTAGAGTTCTAAACATAAGGATTAGCATTTGTTTGATTGTTTGGACATCATATATTAGCTCTAGGATCACCCAAAGTCAATAACCTCATCCTTGGATTCACCTTTTTAGCATTGTTAATCTTGTTTAGTATCTTGCTTAGTTTCTTGTCTTGCTTTAGCTTCTTATTTTCATATGCTTAAGTTGTTAGTTACCTTTTGAGTTTGGTTGTTTGCTTTCATTTCACTTAGGTTGTTAGATAAAAACCTCATCTTATTGATTTTACTTAGCTTAAATAGTTTCATGTATTCCTAGTGTTGTTCATCTTAACCCCTATGGATTGATCCTCAAATACTACAATGACATGAGTAGGTTTGACTAATTGAAATAGGAAAAATCCTACTATCACTTATTAAAAACCTTGACAGGAAAATCCATTGGTAGGCCTAGTCGATGGGACTAAACCCAGTCGCTCACCAACTCCCAAGATGGCAGGCCTAGTCGATGGGACTCACGAAACCAATATGAGAGGAGTCTGTGAGAGTATAAATAAATGATAAGAGGAATCAAGGGAGGGGAGGTCGAGGACATAAAAGAAGGTCGGCCCGAGAGATGACCAAAGAGGCTCCTGGAGAAATCTAAAACCACCGTAGACACCACTGAAAATACCAACGATAACCGCCTTTAGGACGCCGTGCAGATCTCATGAAAGCACGTTGATAACACCCATATTTTACACTTATAATCTATTATTTCAAGATCTATTTCAGGTGTTTTAAGTCAGTTTTCAAAGGTTTTCTAGTGATTTTCATGTTTTCTACTTTCAAAAGTCATTTTAGGTATTTTGGGCGAAAAGGACATCTTTTGGAGTTTTTTGGAGCAAAACAGCATTTTGAACAGATTCGAACCACCAAAAGTATCAGATCAGATGAAGGCTTTCCGAAAACTTCCTATGGCTCATTTTTGGAAACAAGAAAGAGGATTGAGTCATGGCATGCAGCGAAGTGGTTTCAAGGAAATCCCACGGTTCGCTCTCCAGTTATGCCAACATTGAAGACATGTTATGCAGCCGCGGAGAAGGAATTAACTGAAGAACCAAATACCAACCACCACGCCACAAACCCTTCATGGCACGGCGAGAGTTCTTCATGGTGCTCATTTCACATGCCCGAGACTTTTGATCGTTTTAAAGCCCAAGGTTTCTTCCGCACTTGAAGTCCTATATAAACCATGACTTAGGATAAGAGAAAGAGACGTCTTTTGCAGAGCTGAGCAGCCTCATTCACGCACAGAAGCCGTCGAGTTCTAATTTTCGTTTTTCATCTTTTGTTCTTAAGTTCTTTACTTTTCAATACTTTAAGGAGAAGATATTTTCATCCGCAACTCTTTGGAGAAGTTTTCTATTTCAATAATAATCACACTTTTTATAAATCTCATGATGTATCTCGTTCTCATGAGCGAGTAGTCATCTAGTTGGGTGTAAAAGGGTATCGAAGGGGATTAACCATGGATCGATTATGCTAGATTGTTAGAGATAGGTTTTCTATAAGGATTTTTTGTTTATTCTTGCTCTTGATGCATGTTCGCTTCTCCGATCATTTAACAACTGATATTAGATTGAGAGCACCCACATCGGTGAGTTACCCTCAGAGTATCTCATCAATAAAAAATAATAATTTTTAAATAAAAAAATAATTTCAACCAATAATAAAGTGACAACTATTAAATGAGTATCTCAGAACCCTGAGGACCGCTTCTCATTTGAGGATCGATCCTCCCTCTCTCTGCTCTTTTTTTAATTTTTTCATTATTATATTCTGAGATACTCAGTGAGAACTCCACCAATGTGGATGCTCTGATGGATCCTTTAACTTGTGATCTTATCAACCCGACCTAGAGTAAACGAGCAGTCGCGTCGTGAGGTGTGAATTGCACACTTACGGAGCGCCATGAGTGTTTATAAACCGGACCTATTATTGCATGTCTTGTTGCGTCGTGAGATGCGATTGCATACTCACAAAGTATCATAGACATTGTTGATTAGATCTATTAACGTAGGATAATTATAACAAACCGTTTGAGCTTAAAGAACCTAGACGACATAGTCGCTTATAAACCTAATATATCGCTTGTTTGATCCGATCCATGAACTCCGGAGAATTTCTTTGAACCCAACGCCTTTTATTTATATATTTACAACTGTTTGATTTTCATCTCTTTCTCATTTTCATACTACAAACCGTGACAAAAAAAAACCCCCTCTTTTTATTTGGTTTAGAAAAGTTAGAAATCGTAGGATCTTCACAAAACAACAATCTCTGTGAATTTGATCTCTTAATATACTATTGTGATTGTTGTACACTTGCAGTTGTCATTAGGGTTTAAACTCGAAGTAAACAAACCCCACGCATCACACGTTCCCTACGATGTCTCGTGAGATTCCGAGAGATAAGTAGTTCTTTTTTCTCTTAACCGTCGTGAGGACACTTCCTCCCTCTCTAACGCCGGATATTGGCCTATGCGCCCTTCCACCAAATAGACAGATAAGTATCACGATCTTCGAACGTGATGCTTCACCCCTAAACCGCACAAACTCACCCTCCCGAGTACTTTTTGCCAGTGGTAGACGTCTGGCTTGGACGTCGGAGAACCTTCGGGAGGTAAACCCCCATTCGTTCCTCCCGAGGGTTGTCTAACCCATCTTCTAGTGGTTCCAGGGCCCGAAGATCCGGCTCAGCGCCAGCTCGAGCACTACTCATCCTCCTCTGAGGATGAACCCGAGACACGAAGTTAAACTGAAAAATTTAGCGATAATCTTTCGCAAATTCGTCGCTGTAGAATTTTTAAGAAATTAGAAATTCTTGTGTCAATGTAAATTTATATTTATTTGATTTTCAACGATATTGTCGGTAATTTTCCCCAGAATCTAAAAATATAAATTATCAAATTTGTAAACTCTAGTTACTTTAAAAAAAAAATTAAAAAAATTGCGATATATTAGAGATGAATCATTTGTAATTCATCGTAATATTCAAAAAGTTTCAACATTAAGATATTCGTGTTAAACGATTCTATTTTTGTATGATTGCGGGTTTATGGTGAAAGGAATCGTCACTGAATTATCACAAAAATTGAATATATATCTGATTTATAATTGAGGAAATAAAATAAAATAATCAAGGTTTGCAAAGAATTAACAAAAAAGCATCGCAAAATTGTTAAAAAAAAAAAGAATATAATAGTTCATTAAATTGTCAAAAATCCCATTATATATATATAAAAAAATTGATCTTTAAAAATATATTTTGGATATCATGCGTTAACTGTTTTTTCTTCTTCTAAAGGGTTATCATCCCATAACTGTTCCTTGATTAGATTTAGTATTTACATTGTTATATAGGGTTTGAGAAAGAACAAAAACGTTTATTTATTTATTTAAATTTGATAAACTTCTTTTTCCATGTTCAAAAAAAAAAAAAACTTCGTTTTCCCTATTCGCTTACAAAAGTTCAAGTTATTAAGCTCTCTTTTGTGTCGGAAGTTTTTTTTTTTTTTTTTTTTGTCGAAATTTTGCTCTTTTCAAACATGCCAGTCTTTTAATTCCGTTGTTTTCAGCTTTTCCTGAAGAGATTTAAAGTGCAAAAGCGACGTTAACCTTATCCAGAACAGAATATCAGCCTCCGGCAAAGTGGTGTTTGGTTTCCTGGGTCAGTGCCAAATGCGAGCGCTGGTTGCTCTCTGAAACGTGGCTTTCTCACAAACCACTAGAACCAGATACGCCACGTAAGCTCTACAACTCAGATTTTGCTACGCTTATCTGAAAATCAATGATCTCTTGGTGCCACATCATCACAATCTCGTATGCCTAGATGTGGCGCTCCAAATAGATACACCATAGAAAATAAAGTCAAAAACACGTAAGGCAAAATGGCAAAATCTATCGCTTGTCTTGTATGCTTTTCTTACTACATGTCCTCATATCCACAAGTGTCCACGCGCGATTATCAAATAGCGATGGCAACTTGTGTCACAAGCTTCAAGACTCTTAAGAGAAGTAAAAAATAAGCTTCATTAGTCCCAAATTTGCAAAATTTAATTTAATGTTTTAAAGTTAATAATTAATATTATCTGAACACATGTTGAAATTATCAATAAGCTTTTGATATATAATAAAAAATTCAATTAATTTAATTTTACTATATTTTTTTAACATAAAAAATTACAAATTTATTAACATATTTTTGACATTATATTATTTTATGATGATGAGTACTTATAGTTTTGTCAAGCGGGTCAAATTTACTCTACTAGATCCACTCCACAAATAATTACAAATTGTTTTACCAGCTTTGTGCATTCGTCCTTCTAAAATTTACGAATACCTGCAATTAAGACGCAAATATTTAAATAATATTTAAAAACAAATTATATTTATTTTTTAGAAAAGAATATTTAATAAATTAAATTCAATATAATAAAACATAAATACACAATTTTTAAAAAAAGATTAAAAGAAATTATTAACTAATTTTTATATATTACATAATATTTTAAAATCTTAATAATATTTGCTATATACATATTAATAATTAATTTTTTTTAAATTAGCAGGTAATCTATGAATCTGCCGCAAAAAATTTTCATACCCGCATCCGTCCCGCATTCTAAAAATTCCCGCCTCACTAAATACGTTTTTCGCAGAATGAAATTTACTTCATCTGCATTCGTCCTGCATCGGATTACGCGGGGCAGGATTCAAACTGATAGAACTAAATATATAGGATCCATCAAAATTCAACCAGATGTTTCCACGCTAAAAAAACTCCAATAACTTGTTTTAGGACCAAAACCTTGCATGAGAAGTTCAACCTAGCAGTGAAGTGTATCATCAATTCACTTGAACCAGAAGCCACAGTCCAAATGCTCACAACTGCACAAGAAACCTCATCTAGAGCTGAGAAGGACCAAACAGAGGATCTGGCTAGTATAAGCATCACGCAAGCTTCTGATAGAGAAAACCAAGGTATGTTAACTCTTGTGGCAGGTCAAAGAACTAAAAATATCTGGAATCATGAAGAGAGAACCTTCGAGCCTCAAGTTACCACAAAAAAAAGTTTACTAGCTGATAAGGAGCATATTACACTCATTCAAGGGTTGGGAGTTGAGAACACCGAGTTTCAAGAGGAATTCGACTACACAAGCTCAAGCACTCACCAGATTAGTGAAGCCATGGAAATCTCGTGATGACCGCACCAGAAACAGCCAAGAACCCGAATGAAGGTCATTTCTAAGCAAAAATAAAGTAATCAAGACTGACTTCAAAACGACAAAGGATCAAGAAATAAGACAAGAAGCTGTCGATAATTAGTTGTCTTTTTTATTTTAGTTATATTATTTTTTTTTTGTTTTACAACTCTAGATTTTTTTTTATACTTTTACGTGAACTCGTCCTGGTGTGAGAATAAACTGAAAAAGGTTAATCAAATTGAAAGAATTTAAAAGTATGAAATCTTCTCTCAAATCACAAAATAGCAAAATCTCAAAGCAAAAACTATGAAAAACAATAGGAACTTTGAATGGTGGCTCTTCTGATGGCTGATTGTGTATTTTGTGGCTCTCTGATGTTTATATAGGTGAAGAGGTTGGATAGGGTTAATGTGTATAGTTTAAGAAGAAATCTTCCAAAACTCTGCACAAATTAGACAAGCAAACACCAAAGGAGGAGCCATAGACCGAGAAATCGTCCATAAAGACCTCCACCATCTCCTCAATCAAATCAGAAAATATGGACATCATACATCTTTGAAAAGTAGTTGGAGCATTACAAAGTCCAAAAGGCATTCTCCTATATGCAAATGTTTCATATGGACAAGTGAATGTGGTCTTTTCTTGATCATTTGGATGGATTGAGATTTGAAAGAAACCACTTACCCATCTAGGAAACAATAGAATGGGTGATTAGCCAATCTTTCCAACATTTGGTCAATGAAAGGGAGAGGAAAATGACCTTTCCTTGTGGCCAAGTTAACCAAGTTAAGTTTTATATAATCAATGCACATCATATGACCAGTTATGGTTCTAGTGGGTATTAGTTCATCCTTTTCATTCTTAACCACAGTAATTCCTCCCTTTTTAGGCACACAATGGACAGGTGAAACCCAAGTGCTATCCGAAATTGGATAGATAACACCCGCATCTAGAAGCTTGAGAATCTCCTTCTTTACAACTTCTTTCAAATTAGGATTTAACCTTCTTTGATGTTCTATAGAAGTCATGGATTCATCTTCTAGATGTATCCTATGTGTGCAAAGAGAAGGAGATATGCCTTTGATGTCATCCAAGAATAACCAATAGCTCTCCTAAACTTTCTCAATTCGCAAATGGGAGGATAATTCATCTTTACTCAAGTTTTCATTAACAATGACCGGGTAAGACGAGTTAGGACCTAAGAAAGCGTACCTTAGCCCTTGTGGAAGAGGTTTGAGCTCCACCTTTGGTGCCTTGAGCACACACCAATCATCCTTAATGATAGGCTTGTCATTGCTGGCTACCATCTTGTCTTCATACCCAACACTCAAATAGCTCATTTCTTCAATCACACATCCTCTTTTGCTCTTTTGCCGTAGCTCTATGAAAGAATCCTCTCCTTCTTGAGGCTTGTGTGAATCCAGCAATCTCAAATATCCCAAGCTTGCTCCATGTAGATACCCATTCTTGCCATGCTCCTTTGTCAAGGCTACTTGAAGATGGTATTCCATAGCTAACTCTTCAAGATACTCATCTCCTAATCGATCCATTGTATCAACCCAAAAGTTTTGACCCTCAATGGTTGGTTTCTTCAAAGCATCATTGATGTCATAATTGAGCACAAAGTTCTTTCCCAAGTGCAAATCAATCTTGCCCTTCCTAACATCAATGATAGCTTCCACGGTGGCCAAGTAAGGTCTCCCAAATATCAATGGATCCCTTGGTTCTTCATCCATCTCTAGGACCACAAAATCGGTGGGAACCTCAACATTCCCTATCATAACCGGTAGATCTTCAAGCAATCCAATTGGGAGCCTAATGGACCTATCTGCTAGCACTAGAGATATCCTACACTCCTTGTAGCGGTCGAAACCAAGTCTCTTAACAACTGAAAGTGGCATCAAACTCACACTAGCCTTAAGATCACACAAAAAATTGTTGAATGTCAAAGGTCTCAAAGCACAAAGAAGAGTGAAATTACCGGGATCACTTAGCTTCTTTGGGTACAATTGTCCTTTGAATGATGGCACTACATTCATGAGTGAGGACTACCATTCCGTGCAACTCCTTGGTCCTTTCCATAACAACATCTTTAATGAACTTTGCATATTGAAGGACTAGCATGAAAGCATCCATTAAGGGCACTGTTACTTGGATTTTGCTCATTTGTTTGTCGAACATGGCCCTATATTTCTCCACAAGTTGCTTCTTGAAGCGACCCGGGAATGGTAGCTTGGGTTTTTAAGGTGGTNCACCATTCCATCCCTTAATCAAACCAGAAAGAGTTGAACAGCCATCTGTTTTGATTCCATACTCATCCCCATCGCTCATATTCCATCCACTGATCTTGTTGAAAGAGTTGAACAACCAACAACTAGATCCCATCCTCCACCAACGAGATCACCCTCCTGTGATCTTGTATCATCTGGTATCAGAGCTGAAAAGCTCCTAATCAGGTGTATCCTATCCTTTTACATCTGTTTCTCATTGTTTCTGTTTAGATCTTTTGTTTCATTTGAGTTTCTGCATTTCTGGTGTTCTTAGTTTTTGATTTCTGTTCATCATATATCAAAAGAAAAGCCATAAAAAGATCTGTTTTTATGTTTCATTCATAGATCTGCATTCATTCATTCAAAAAAAAAAAAAGAACCATTTGTTTTCATTTCTGCATTCCTGCGTTTTTGTGTTCATCCATAGTCACCATTGTTAAGTTGCTTGAGTTTTCTGCATTTGATCCATATAAAAACGAAAAAGCCAAAAGATTTATGTTAGTTGACCTGTTTCCATTTCTTGCATTCCTGCATTTGGCCATATTGTTGTCTTTGTGCATTCAGAGGCAGAATTATATTTGTGGCATAGTTGACTAGCTTTCCATAAGTAGTTCAGCGCTTTGTTTAAATTTTAGCATTCATTTTTAAGTCAAAACCGTGTGCTTATTTACAGAAAGCATTTGTTGCATTGTCTAAGTGTGTTGCATATTTTTTATTTCATATCCAGACATTTTTAAAAGCCAAAAAAAAAAAGTATATCATATAGTTTCATATCATATAGTCTCATATTTGATATTGCAAGCTTTTATTCTACTTTTTGATTCTGCTATTGTTTGTGTTAAGGTACCATCATGGAAAACACAGAACCACAAGTGAGCATGGCACAGCTATTGGAGGCCATGAGAGGCATCAGTGAGCGCATGACTCAGCTGGAGCAGCGTGCCCCAGCACCAGCAGCACCACCAGATGGTCCTAGAAACCGTGCAAGAACCCCTCAGCCTAGAGAAAGCGACTCAGACAGTGACATGCCGAGTCTGGAAGATGATGACCCACCTACAGCTAATCATAATCGTCAAGCTATGAAGAATGAGAGGGAAAGAGACAGAGACAGAGGAAGAAACCGTGGAGGCAGAGACATAGAAGAAGATCAGCCTTGGCTTGGAGGCAAGGATCTCAAGCTTAAAGCTCCTACATTTGCTGGAAGAGTAAACCCAGAAGCTTACATAGACTGGGAAAGGCGCATGGAGTATATATTTGAGTACTACAACTACTCAAATGCAAGGAAGATATCTCTAGCAGCAGCTCAGCTCACAGAGAATGCTTTGTCATGGTGGGACAGAGAAGTTTCAGAGAGAAGAAGACATCAGCATGGGCAAGTTAATACTTGGGAGGAGATGAGATATCAAATGAGGAAGAGATACATCCCAGCCTACTACCACAGAGAGCTACAGAAGCGTTTCAGGAAGCTTACTCAAGGAACTAAGTCTGTGGAAGAATACTTTGAGGAATTCGAGACCTTGAAGAACAGATTGGAAACTGGAGATTCAGAGGAGACTCTAATGGCTCAGTTTCTAGATGGATTACATGACAGAATTACAAGAAAGGTGGAAAGGCAGACTTACAGAGATTTAGATGAGCTTCTGCATTTGGCGGTTCAAGCAGAACAGCATATCAAGAGGAAAACAGCTTCTACAACTCGTATGAAGCCTACTTGGAGTTCTCAGCCGAGGAGCATGGACAAGGGAAAGTCCATAGACACTGCTTCTATGTACAAGAAGCCTATTCCTGAGGTTTCTAAGGGAGCAAAACCAGAAGCTAGCAAGCCTCAGTTTCAGAGAGCCAGAGACATTACATGCTTCAAGTGTCAAGGAAAGGGTCATTATGCAAGGGATTGTCCTAATCAGAGGGTAATGATCATCAAAGACAGTGGAGAATATGAATCTCAAGATGAAGCTGAAGCAGAACCAATGGAGTCTGAAGAGGAAGTAACTGATTATCCAGATGAGGGAGAGATACTTGTCACCAGACGTGCTCTTAGCACTTTCTTTGATCCAGAAACCATCCAGAGGGAAAACATATTTCACTCACGCTGCACTATAGAGTCCAAAGTGTGTAGCCTGATCATTGATGGTGGATCCTGCACCAATGTAGCAAGTAAGTACTTAGTGGATAAGCTTGGTCTGAAGAAGACAAAGCACCCCAGACCCTACAGGCTTAAGTGGTTAAATGATGAGACAGAGCTGAAGATAGGAGAACAAGTTCTGGTGCCATTCAGCATTGGAAAGTATGCTGATCAAGTGCTATGTGATGTGGTACCAATGCAAGCAGGCCATATACTACTTGGTAGGCCTTGGCAATTCGACAAAGAGACCCTCCACAATGGTAAAACCAACTTCTACAGCTTCACTCATAACAAACGCAAGCATAACCTTGCACCACTCACCCCACAAGAAGTCTTTGATTTACAAAAGGCTATGGACAAAGGAGCAAAGGTAAGTAAAACTAACCTATACATTACACCTAGCACTGTTTTAAAAGCATTGGATTGTAAAACACAGGTGCTACTAATGATCTTTAAGGAAAGATTGTTCTCAGGTCAAGAAGAGAAAGATGTACCACCAGAAGTAACTAGGCTGCTAGATAGCTTCAAAGACATATTTCCAGAAGATATACCAGCAGGATTGCCTCCAATACGTGGTATTGAGCATCAAATAGACCTCATTCCAGGAGCTCCTCTACCTAATAGACCAGCATATAGAGTGAATCCAGAAGAGGCAAAGGAACTAGAGAAGCAAGTCCAGGAGCTAATGTTTAAGGGCTACATCAGAGAGAGCTTAAGCCCATGTGCTGTGCCGGTTTTGTTAGTTCCAAAGAAGGATGGAACTTGGAGAATGTGTGTGGACTGCAGAGCTATCAACAACATCACCATCAAGTACAGACATCCAATTCCACGATTAAATGACATGCTGGATGAGTTGAGTGGATCCACAATCTTCTCAAAGATAGACTTGAAGAGTGGATATCAACAAGTCAGAATGAAGGAGGGAGATGAATGGAAGACAGCATTCAAGACCAAGAGAGGTCTATATGAGTGGATGGACATGCCATTTGGTCTCACCAATGCGCCTAGCACATTCATGAGGCTCATGAATCACGTTCTGAGGGCATACATCTGTAAGTTTGTAGTTGTATATTTCGATGATATCTTGATATATAGCTCTAACTTATCTGATCATCTTGAGCACCTTGAAAAAGTATTAGAAACATTAAGGCTAGAAGGATTATATGCAAATCTTAGCAAATGTACTTTCTGCACTGATCAATTGGTATTTATAGGCTTTGTTGTTAGTTCACAGGGTCTTAAAGTTGATGGAGAGAAGATTAAAGCTATCCAGGAATGGCCTACTCCATCCACCATTGGTCATGTCAGGAGCTTCCATGGATTAGCAAGCTTCTACAGGAGATTTGTCAAGGACTTTAGCACCATTGCAGCCCCTCTGACTTCTGTAATTAAGAAGGATGTTGCTTTTACTTGGGGGCAGGAGCAAGAAGAAGCATTCTAGAAGCTTAAAGACAGCCTCACACATGCGCCTGTTTTAGTTTTACCTAACTTTGACAAAACGTTTGAGGTTGAATGTGATGCATCAGGGACTGGCATTGGAGCTGTACTAACTCAAGGAGGTAAACCAGTAGCATTCTTCAGTGAGAAACTCAATGGAGCTACACTTAACTACCCTACCTATGACAAAGAGTTATATGCCCTGGTAAGATCTCTGGAAACTTGGCAGCATTACCTTTTATCTAAAGAGTTTGTTATTCATTCAGATCATGAGACTCTTAAGTACTTGAGAGGACAAACTACTCTGAAGAAAAGGCATGCTAGATGGCTTGAATTCATGGAGACCTTCCCCTATGTGATCAAATACAAGAAGGGAAAGGAGAACATTGTAGCTGATGCACTTTCCAGAAGAAATGCATTGATCTCTACAATGGAAGCAAAGATCATGGGATTCGAGCATCTCAAGGAATTATATGGAGAGGACCCAGACTTTGGAGAATTACACAAGCAATGCACCAGAGGAGCATTCGGTCCATTCTACAAGCATGATGAGTTTCTGTTCAAAGACAAGAGGTTGTGCATCCCACAGAGTTCCATGCGAGACTTGATACTCAGAGAAGCACATGGAGGAGGACTCATGGGACACTTCAGAATAGACAAAACACTAAGCATAGTGTCTGAGCACTTCTTTTGGCCTCATCTCAAGCGTGATGTTGAGCGTTTCTGCTCCAAATGCATCACCTGCCTCAAAGCAAAATCCAGGTCACACCCTTACGGTTTATACATTCCATTACCTATTGCTGACCTACCATGGGTAGATATATCTATGGATTTTGTTTTAGGTTTGCCAAAGATCATAAACAAGGATTCGATCTTTGTAGTAGTAGACAGGTTCTCAAAGATGGCGCATTTCATCCCATGTGCCAAGACAAATCATGCTACTCACATTGCTGATCTATTCTTTAAGGAGATAGTGAGAATACATGGCCTTCCCATGACCATTGTATCAGATAGAGACACCAAGTTTCTCAGCCACTTCTGGAGAACCTTGTGGAGAAAGCTAGGAACAAAGCTTCTCTTCTCCACCACTTGCCATCCACGAACAGATGGGCAAACAGAAGCTGTAAACCGAACTCTCTCCACCTTTTTAAGGGCCACGGTTGGTAAGAACTTGAGGAATTGGCTTGATTGTTTACCTTTCATAGAGTTTGCCTATAATCGTGTCCCACACTCTGCTACTAAGATCTCGCCATTTGAGATTGTGTATGGTTTCAGGCCATTAGCTCCAATAGATCTTAAACCACTGCCACAGAAAGAACAGGTGAATCAAGATGGAGTTAGTAAAGCAGAGAGGATGAAGAAGATGTTCCAGAAAGTTAAGGAGAATATAGAGAAGAGAAATGAGCATTACAAGAAGAATGCTGACAAGGGACGCAAGGAAGTAACCTTTGAGCCTGGAGATTGGGTTTGGTTACATATGAGGACCGAGAGGTTTCCAAACCAGAGGAAGTCTAAGCTTATGCCAAGTGGAGATGGGCCATTCAAATTCATCAAGAGGATCAATGATAACGCCTATCAGATTGAACTTCCAGGTGAGTTTAACATCTCTAGTACTTTCAATGTTTTTGACTTATTGCTTTTTGATGCAGGAGAATCAGTTCTGAGGACAGAACCTTTACAAGGGGGAGAGGATGATACAAGTATGGATACCAGCATTGATCCTACTACTGAAGTTCCCATCATGAAACAAGCACCAAGGACAAGATCAGGAACTAAGGACTTGACTGAGAGTTTTAATCAAGCCGTGGAGACATTACTTACCAGCAAGGAACTAGAAGGCATCACTTTTCAGCTCAACAAATTAAGCATATCCAGAGAAGCAGCACTTGCAAACATGGAGCTTGAAGCTCACGGCATTATACAAGCTCAGGAAACAAGCAAAGAACAACCAGAAGCTGATTCAAACGGTCCAGGTATGAAAACTTTAAGTTATATCAAAGTATGGCCGGTTATTCAAGAGGAGAAAGGAGTGTCCTTATTTAGCATTAAGCTACTTAAGTGAAAGCCCCAAAACGCAGCATTCCAGCTAAAGCCAAGGTATGTGCATTTCATTTCATTTCCATATGATTATTTGGCTAATAAAACTTTGGTTTATTTCTGTTTAAGCTTAGTAGTTTTTATTTCATTTCTTTTAGTAGCTAAGGCATATGTTAGCCACATTTTCGTTTTATTAGAGTAAGGCATATGTTTGGCCATTTTTATTCACATTTCTGTTTAATGTAATCTGCTTCAAAGACCCCTAGAAGGGCATAGCTGTTTGGACTAGTTTATAAAGTCCCCTCTCACAGCAGTGTATTCTTTANCCAAAACGCAGCATTCCATCTAAAGCCAAGGTATGTGCATTTCATTTCATTTCCATATGATTATTTAGCTAATAAAACTTTGGTTTATTTCTGTTTAAGCTTAGTAGTTTTTATTTTCTTTTCTTTAGTATCTAAGTCATATGTTAGCCATCATTTCTGTTTTATATTAGAGTAAGGCATATGTTTGGCCATTTTTATTTACATTTCAGTTTTAATGTAATCTGCTTCAAGTCCCCTAGAAGGGCATAGCTGTTTGGACTAGTATATAAAGTTCCCTCTCACAGCAGTGTATTCTTAACCCTAGATCAATAAAGAACAGAACTTTCTTGCAAAAGAAACCCTCTTAGCCGTCAGCTAAAACCCTTTCTAGTTCTTTGTGTGCGATTCACTTAGAGCCTGAGAGTTGTCTTATCAAAGTTTAGATCCATAAAACTTTGTGGCGACAATCAATCCCCCCCTGTTACTAAACTCCATTCCATCCCTTAATCAAACCAGAAAGAGTTGAACAGCCATCTGTTTTGATTCCATACTCATCCCCATCGCTCATATTCCATCCACTGATCTTGTTGAAAGATTTAAACAGCCAGCAACTAGATCCCATCATCCACCAACGAGATTACCCTCCTGTGATCTTGTGTCACTTTGTCAAGGCTACTTGTAGATGGTCTTCCATATCTAGCTCTTCAAGGTATTCATCCGCTAGTTGATCCATTGTTTCAACCCAAAAAGATTGACCCTCAATAGTAGACTTCTTCAAAGCATCATTGATGTCATATTTGAGCACAAAGTTCTTTCCCAAGTGTAAATCAATTTTGCCTTTCCTAACATCAATAATTGCTCCCGCTGTGGCTAAGAAAGGTCTCTCAAATATCAATAGATCCCTTGGTTCTTCATCCATTTCCAGTACAACAAAATCAGTAGGCACCTCGATGTTCCCTATCATAACTGGTAAGTCTTCAAGCAAACCAATGGGGAGCCTAATGGACCGATCCGCTAGCACTAGTTAGATCTTACACTCCTTGTAGCGATTAAAACCAAGTCTCTTAGCAACTGAAAGTGGCATCAAACTCACACTAGCTCCAAGATCACACAAGCAATTGTTGAAAGCCAAAGGCCCCAAGGCACAAGGAAGAGTGAAACTACCGGGGTCACTAAGTTTCTTGGGTACAATTGTCCTTTGGATGATGGCACTACACTCATGAGTGAGAACAACCATTCCTTGTAGCTCCTTGGTCCTTTCCATAACAGCATCCTTAAGAAACTTTGTATATTGGGGAACCAACATAAAAGCATCCATCAAAGGCATGGTCACTTGAATCTCACTCATTTGCTTGTCAAATATAGCTCTATACTTCTCCACTAGTTGCTTCTTGAAGCGACCTGGGAATGGTAGCTTGGGCTTGTAAGGTGGTGGAACAAATGGAGATTCCTTGTAGCTTATAGGCGCCTCCTTTTCATTGGCCTCAACCTTATCGCTGCTCACTCTTTGAAGCGCATCATCATCTACAACTACCTTCTCATCTTGAATGGTCACCCCCCCCCCCACCCAATCTTGTTTCTCAATGTCCTCATTGAACTTGGATGGATGAGCTCTAGTAGGGAGTGCTTTGCCACTTCTCAAAGTGATGAAATTGATAGATGCTTGAGTCCCATAAATTGGAGAAGTTCCATTGTTCTCCATGTGTTAGTATTTTAGAACTCAATGTTGCAAACTTTGAGTTGAGGTCATTGTAAGAGCAATCCACCTTGTGGCCCATGTCTTCTATCCTCTTGTTCATTTCCTTGGTTCCATTGGTTTGGCCTTGAAGGATTTGTGGAGCATGCTTCTCATGTCTAGGTCTTGTTGGAATGAGTTGCTTGCTTCTCCTTGAGGTGTGAAGCCTTGTTGATATCCTTGTTGTTGGTGGTAGTGTCTTTGAGTCCCTTGGTAGTTAGTCTTGGGGACAAAGGCTTGCTGGCTTCCTTGACCTCTGTAGATGGGGTTCCAATAGTGATTGTTGAAACCCATTGGGAACCGTTGCCCTCCAACAGAGTTGATCTCTTCTTGTGTTCCATCATGCATCCCTTGTTGTAAACAAAAACTATCCTCATATCCATCAACATAGTGAACCGGCTTTGAGGAGACGTGGAGGAGCTTATCTATCTTCTCATTTAGAGATCTCATCTCCCTTTTTCTTTGTTCTTCATGTGCAACCTCATTCGTGGAAGGGCCATCATAGTAATCACCATAGTTCCCGTCACTTTGAGCTAAATTCTCTACATGCTCAAGACCTTCTTCAACCTCCTTGCCCAAGAAGTTCTCATTGCTAGCTGTGTCTAGGAGCATCCTATACTTATGAAGAACACCACGATAGAGGTTGCTTAGGAGAGATTCTTCTGAAAATCCATGGTGGAGACATTGAGTAGTATACCCTTTGAATCTTTCCAAAGCTTCACAAAAACTCTCCTTTGGCTTTTGAGTAAAACTAGAGATCTCATTCCTCAACCTTGCTGTCCTTGTGTTGGAGAAAAAACTTGGCCAAGAAAGCTTTCTTACATTGATCCCAAGAAGTGATTGAACCTTGTGGAAGATTCTTTTCCCAAATGTGTGCTCTATCGCCAAGAGAGAAGAGAAATAATCTCAGCTTAAACCCATCTTCAGAGATACCGTTGATGTTGGTCAAGCTGCATATCCTTTCAAACTCATCCAAATGGTCTAGGGGGTCCTCCATACACAACCCATGAAACTTGTTTTGTTGAACCATTGAAATCAACCCACTTTTGATTTCAAAACTGTTTTGGTCAACCGAAGGAGGGGTAATACCGTGGCGCGTAGTATGAGTTCGAGGAGAGTCACCAACCCCAATGTGTCTAGGGCGCCTTGGTGGTTGTCCATTACCACCCAAACCTTGTGCATGATCCATACCCAAAACTCGCAAGGCAAAGTCTTCTTGGTGTTGGAGCAACAATAGCTCAAGTGTATGTACCTATAGAGAGAAAGAGTAGTCCAAGCAAAGTAGATTAGTAATCAAAGAAATAGAAAGCTTAGTCTCAAGTAAAATTAAAATCCTAATGCACAAAACAAAACCCAAATGCCAACGGCGCCAAATTGATAGGTAGGTTTTTGAGCCTAACAAAGCAATTACTCAAGCCCACTCATGTCATTGTAGGTCTTTGAGAATCAATCCAATTGGGTGTGATTGTGACAATAGGAATGCATAAAACTCCTTAATTTAAGCAAGTATAAAAGGGTTTGTTGTTAACTATCAACCTAAGTGATCAAACGAAGTAAACAAAGACTAATTAACTACTTAGCAAGATTATCAAATGACTAAAACGAATCCAAGGATAGGGTTATCAATCTAAGGTGTTCCAAGAATCAATCTTTGATGTCAATCAATCACAATATATGCTAATCTCTAAGCTTAAAACTCAAAGCAAGACTAATCCACTTCCATGGCACTAATCCCTTCATTAATCATCCTAATCAAAAACTAACTCTCATTAGTGAAAAGGAAGCTAACAAGCATTATGAAACAGTTCTAAAATGTCAATAAACACCATAGACAATCACTTCCATGAGCTAAGAATGTAAATCCCTTGTTTAGTTGGTTGGGGAATTTCGACAAACACCTTGTGGGTGGGAAATTCCCTAAGGCCTAGTTTTGGCTTGATCAAGGCTAAACTAGCATTTAGAACACTAAACAAGGAGGAAAATGAAAGAATCTAATCCGAGACATCATGATCAACACTTGGAACACCCTAAATCTAACCCATCCGTAGATCCTGAGGAAACTACTCACTAATCATGATTAGACCCTCAAATCATATGAAAGAGATGAAGATAAACATGATTAGAGAGATAGATAAGAAAGTTTAAGAAAGGTAAGTACTAAATTGCATAAACTTAGATTAATGTCTTACAAAATCACTTAGAAACCAAAGAGGAAGGTTTTCTAAGCAAGAACAAAAGATTAAAAGATACTTAGGAAAATTTAGGTCATTTACTATTTATAGTGAACATTGGACGAACCGGGTCAACCCGGAACAAACCGGGTATTGACCCGGTTTAAGTCTGAAAATCGGGCAGCGTATAGAGCTTTCTAGGTCGATATGCAGCTCGATACGCTGCTAAAAACTTTCTTCAAGGACCGTGTCGAGATTGGTAGCTCGACATAAAGCTCGATACGCCAGGCTTGGTCTTCGGCTGAGGTTTGTATCCAGCTTGCTAGCTCGACACAAATGCCCGATATGCTCGCGACTTTTCTCTGGATGGGCCTTGTATCGAGATTAGTAGGTCGATACAAACGTCTGATACACTCCTCTCGTCCTTCCTGCCAGGCCATATCGACCTTGGTTGCTCGACACCAAGGTCGATACACTTCTAAAACTTGTCTGCTTCTTGTTTGGCCATCTTCTCTTCTTCCTCCTTGTCATCCATCACTCCATAAGGCCCTCCAAACCTCCAAGACACCTAATAAGGACTTAATATGTACAAATATGCAACATCTTAAGCTAAAACTCACTAGACTCTAATATGGATGCAAATGGGACTAAAAGTGGCTAAATGAATGCAAAAGAACATGCAAAGCTATCTAAAATGAATGCTAAAATATGCTAATTTATGAGTATATCAACATGCCATCGAGAATAGTGCCTCCCAGACATACCAAATGGACTAAATCCATTAGTGCATAAGTCAATATAGACATTCCTGCACTCGTTAGCAAAGTCAAAATGTACCGTTTGAAAGTGTTTCAACGCCTTTGCATCTGACAGATGTGTAAGCTCCCCATCCACTATGGAATGTTGTTCATGCCATCTCATTCCCGCCGCAGTCCTTTCCGAGTGGTATAACCGTTTCAATCTATCAGTCATTGGCAAGTACCACATGCGTTGGTACGGGACGCGAGTCCTTCCAGTAGTTTCTTGATATCTCGGCTTACCACAAAATCGACATTCATTCAGCTTATCATCATCTTTCAGAAAATCATGCAATTATCAATGCATACATCAATCATTTCTGATGGTAAGCCAACCCGAAACCAACTTATGTATTTCATAGTAATTTTCGGCAGAAAGATTATCTGTTGGCAAATACTCTTTAAAAAGTTCATCCCATGAATCCATGCAACTCTTAGTCATATTATTATCACTCTTATTTGTCATCATCCTAGATGCCAATGATAATTTAGACTGCCATTTTCTACATCCATCGTAGATGAGCTGGTTTGCAGCGTCTAACATATCATAAAATCGTTTAGCATCTTCATTGGATTCTTTCCGACTATTATCAACAAATGAAGTTGGTAAAGCTTCATGTATTGCATCTACAACCATATCATGATAGCTATTCCCATGTTGATACCCTTGATCAACATTTCCAAATATATTACACCCATCATCATAATTGTCATTACTAGGCTGCTCAAACCCCTGATCCGTACTACTACTTCCTGCACCACAACATTCCCCATGCGAAAACCACACATAGTAGTTTGACATAAATCCTATATTATATAGATGCCTCTTCACAATATCAATTTTTATATATGGTATGTTCTTGCACTTTCTATATGGACATAATATTTTACCATATCTTATCGCAAATGGTTGGTTTGTTGCCCGAAACAAGAATCCTCGCAACCCGTCCCGATACTCTTTCGTCACTTCACCACTCTCTGTATCTCGTTGATTGTACATATACAATCGTAATGCATAAATTTCACAATTCGAAGACATTTTTTCACTCTTACTTTTTCCTCTTATTTTACTTTATTCTCTCTCCTTTTTTTTATGTTTGGATGTGTGAAACAATGATCAAAAGTGAGCTATTTATAGATTTTCAAATATATTTGCAACGGATTTGCGAGGACCAGTATATTTGCGACGGATTAGCGATGCTTACCAACTAATTTGCGACGGATTAGCGACGCTTACCGATTAATTTGCGACGATTTACTCGTGCCTATGAGGTTAGGTGAGACTTCTGGAAAATGTGATGTACCTAATTATGTACTACTCGCAATTCCCTCGCAAATATTGCTTTGGAATGATGGCGTCGCAAACTCGTTGCAAATATTGCTTCGGAAATGTTGCGTCGCAAAGTCCTCACAATTTGTGACGAACTTGCGACTGTTTGGTAAGCCGTTGCAAACACGTCGCAAAACTCTCACAAATTGCGACGCCTCTGCGATGACAGCTGTCGTCACAAATTTGTGACGGATAATCACCGTTGCAAATTTCTGTCGCAAATAGGGTGTTTTCTTGTAGTGACATACGTATATCCTTCTGAATTGCGAGGAAATTAGTCTATTTGAGACGTAAGTGTATTTATATTTATACATGCACATACACTTGTATATATATAAGTGTATCCAGATACGGCATATCCACTCTAGTTTCATGAATTAATCAAATGTCTGATTTTGAAAATAACTTCTGCACTCATGTATTGTACACGCAAATATGTGTTTCATACAATCAAATATGGCAATCAAAGGGCTACTGCCAACTACGGGGTATGTGTGAGAGGGGGGGGGGAATAGATTTTTATGGGGTGATGCAAGACAATGTTGAAGTTTAGTACCCCATATTGGTTAGTTTGAATTGTGCTCTCTTCAAATGTGATTGGTTTGATTCAATTATTGGTCGAGGAGTGCGAAAAAAAAAATTTAGGACAGTATATGTCAATCAATCATTGTCTTTACAACAATTTTGAACCATTTATTCTAACATCGCAAGCAGAACAAGTCAGCTTTATTCCATATCCGTGAGTTCGCACAACTGGTATCCCATGGTTTTTAGTTATTAAAGTTTCTCTCAATGGGAAAATTGTGGGGGTTGATGATCTCCCAATGCAGCAAGATCATTGCTGTGATATACCTGAACCAAATGAGAGTACCGGCAAAATACTTCTAGTAGATCTACAAAACAGGCAACTTGAAGAACTCCCAAATGACAATACTGAAGAAGAAGAAGATGAGGCAGATGAGTTTGAAAAAAGCAACCCAATGATGAAGAATCAGATGTGTCTATCAAAAATGAGTATGATGAGTGATATGTGATATATATAGTTAAGTAGTATATGGATAGTTTTATGAAGTTCAGTGTAATATTATACGAATTTGAATTTCAAGTATTATGAAGTTTTTGTTGTTAAGTAGTATATGTTCTTATATGAAAACTAAGAATGTTAATTTTATGTATTATGAAGTTTTTTTCTTAACTTATCATCTTTTAAGGGCCAACTATGGTTATCAAATTGAACAAGCTAATAATTTCAACCGATTTGATGTTAGTGTAGAGTATATGTTATAGGTTTACGATGATTTTAGGATGATTCATCCTAAATTCATCATAATCTTTACAAAGGTTGCGACGACTTTAGGAAGAATCATGATATAAAATTGGAATCACACCAAACTTATTGATCAAGTGATTTCAAGGCCTACGACTTGAAATGGATGGTGGGACGATTGTGATGATTGAGGTGGAGCTTTTTGTCGTTGAATCCACAACAATACACGAACAAGACGAAGTGAGTCTCACAAAAAACCTAGAGATGCAATCATACAAGACAATAGAATCTCACCAAGGGCTTGAAATGACAAGAACACAGAAGACTCTTTTGTAAAAGAAAACTTAAACTTTTATTTAATCATTCAAAGAAAAAGGTGCTTTACAATGAACAATGAACTGAGCTTATGTATCCTCGAAGTACAACATCTCTATGGATTAAAACAAAAAGCAAATCGTAAAACTAGCCGTTTAAGGCTTGATGACACAATCGACAAAATAAGTCAAGTGTGGGTGCTTTTGTATCTAGAGAACTTGGGTAGGTAGAAGAGCGCCTTTGGAAGTCTCTTATGCACATGGGGAGTCTTCAGTTAGTCCCCAAGTAGGTGAGAATATGACTGTTGAAGACAATCAAAGAGTTGTTGTGTGAACTCCTTGAATGCACTTATTGTGAACACGTCCGAAAAAAAAAAATTAAAGTGTATGAGGATTCGCCCAATCCTCTGGACATTGGAGGATGGCAAGATGTCTTTGATGGCCCCTGTTCGCCAAACATGTGATTCAAGTATCTCAATCCCGGAAGGTTCCAAATAAAGCAAATCTAGGATCACCCGGTTTAGAAATATAATAACTGTCACATATGAACTGATATTGATGTGAGTCATATTTGTCGTGGACCTATGATAGGTCAAGATTACAAAAAAAATTGTTTCACAATTTAAATCATTCTGGTTAGGTCGGAATCATGCAATTAGCGTGCGTATGTCCAAATCGGGTATATTCAGGATCACCTGATTTAAAAACTGAATAACTCATTCGTCTGAACTCCGATTGGGTAGGTGTGCTCTAGGTGAGTTGAGCGTGTATTCCAAGAGGTCTCATGCCCTGAATCTTCGTTGTTGGTTCGATATGCTCCATGAAAGGCACATGTGTCCTGGTTAGATTTTATGCTGCTTGAATGGCACGTTTGTCAGAGCTCTAGTTCAACTACTGGTATGATGACCTCATCAAATCATCCTAAATCCGTGTCAATGGTTGCTTATTCTTTACGACGAAAATTTGTTCTCAATTTCTTGTTATGCTTCTCGATTTCATCTATAAATACAGCTTCCTCCTTAAGTGTTTCTCACACATAATCCATAATTCCACAATTTTTTTCTAAAAATCTAATCCACATATTCTCCTTTGAAATATACATTTAATATTTTCAAATTATAATATTGGATTTCTATTTCTCTAAAAATTAAAATAATAAGTTTTAGTACGAATTTAGGAGGAAATTGGAGGTTGTACCTTAGGACGAATTTGTACGGAGGCGTCGCTAATTCTTTATAAATTTACGACGGATTTATGAGGAGACTTTGTAAATTCATCGTAAATGCAGAAATCAGATTATCCTCGCCAGCGAGAAAATAAAAATAAAATTTACAGAGTTACTACGAATTGACGATGCCTCCTTGTAAATTAATCATAAATTTGAGAGGAATTAGCGACGATGCCAAATCCTATATAAGCACTTGTTAGAATCTTCACGCCTCATTCTCTCCCATTCTCTCAAACTCTCAATCTCTCAATCTCTCTTTACCTTCCAAATCTCTCGAATCTCTCTTCTCTTCCAGCAAATAATCAAAAATATGTATATATAGTTTTATATATGTTTTAATTTAATTAGTAATGAAATATTATTTAAACATAGGATTGAATGGAATAGTATTTAGATTTAGGATTTAAATATTTATTTAGGTATAGAAATTTGGAAGATATATAATTTTAAAATGGAGTATTATAGAATTTGCTTAGAGAAATTATAATAAATGGATTTCAATGTTTCCGAAATTAATTGACACAAAAAGTACTTTTTCATATGCAAATGTTAATATCAATACTTTCTTTCTCTTTTCTGGTGAAATGAGAAAAACAAAAACAAAAAAAATAAGAAAGACGGTGGAGAAGAAAAGAACAAAATCGAGAGTGGTGACGGTGGTTTTAATATACGGTGAGATTCTTGTTGTCGTATCTACTTAAATTTCACAATAGCGATGGTGATGATAGTGACGGTGGTGGTGGTGGTGATGATGGCAGCGTCGGTGCTGACAGGAGGTGACAGTGACGATGATGGTGTCGGTGATAATGGTGATGGTAGTGACGACGGTGGTGGAGGCTGGCGATTGTATCATTGTCGATAACTCTGTATATATTGTTATTGATATAGGTATAATTCTGTATAACTTATTATTTTAATTTTATCATGTTAATCTCGTATCATTATTCTTGAATATTTTTTATAATTACAAGTTAATACAAATATTATTGTTATACTTAAGATTTTATAACGGTAATACAAATACTATGCATATATGTAATTTGTTATCATGTAACAAGTATCAATATTATGCGGATATGTAATATTATATCACATTATCAATATTACGCAGATATGTAATATGATATGTAACATATGTAATAATATGTTAATTGATCTCACAATTCCTTGTTAACACTTATATAGTTAACTACTAAATATATATAATATTTACGACCAAATATTAACAGTGTCATCAGATGAACAGTGGCGTCTGCATAAAAGTTGGTGGTGAACAATATCATGCATAACTAATATCAATGTAAATTGATTATCGTGCTAACAACAGTATAATCATCTATTTTTGCAGCATTTAATGTGAGTAAGTGATAGGAAGATTTTCGTCTGAAGTTACATAATGTCAGGTGAGAGAACTAAAAACAGATTCATTACATCCTATTTCTTAATTAAATAGCCAACCTTGTATTTTGAACAAAATCACTCATTTGCTTAAGTCATTAGATTATTACAAATTATATCGATTTGTTAAAATAATCTTCAATTTTTTATCGTCTATTGCCGATGACGCCTTCTCTATTGCCGATGACTTGAACAAAATCACTCATTTGCTTAAGTCATTAGATTATTACAAATTATATCGATTTGTTAAAATAATCTTCAATTTTTTATCGTCTATTGCCGATGACGCCTTCTCGTCGGAACCACTATTATAAGTTTTGCTTGATAATGGTGCAGTCACATTGACCAGCGCCGCCACCGCCACATATTCTGTTCGGTGACAGTAGTCTACTTCTGCTACCGAGTTGGAAGTACCGCAAACACAATCTCAGAGTGCTCCACCAGCATAACCCGTCCCGCAAGCCGCTCCTCTTCCATATGCACATATGACGGTCGAAGAGTTGCTTGCACAACTGGGAATATGCGGTATTCCAGATTAGATACGGATCGTGAAAATAGAGCAGAATGCTAAGTTTTTTAAAGAAATTATAAATAATAATTAAATTATAGTTTTATTATTTTAAATTTTTTTTTTCAAGTTTGGTGTTGAAAGCAAAGTCGGGCGTATCATTCAAGACATTATCAAGTCATAATTCTCTGAGCTCTATGACACTTAGGTCAAAATATTTGCGGTAATATATTTTATTTATTTTTAATTTATATAATTTATATTTTAATAATTTTATAACATTTGAACTTTTTTTTAATTGCAGCAAAAATACCCTTGAAAATTGGGTATTCACGAAATGTTCAAGAACGTGTTTTTGAAGAAGGTGATGTTACGTCTCGTTGGCACCGTCTCTGACTAGAAAAAAATGGGTTCTCAACGGCGATGACACGAAACCCATATACGTCTCTTGAAACGGATTGGTTCGCTACTGGCAGGACTCGCACTCGGTGGTCGTCTCAACAAAGTGCTCCACTTCCCACAATACCGTTGGCTCGGACGGTTTGCTTGTGGCTCTGCCTCATACATCTGGCCAAAAGCCGTTTCTGAGTGTTCGGTTACAAATTGTACGTACGTAAATTATTTTACTAATTTTTGTATATAATAAAATAACATATATATACGATTCATTTGTTTAGGCCACCGAAAACGATAGTGTACTATGACGGATGTCTTTTAGAGGATGCACAACAAGAAGAAGACTAGGGCCTTTGTTTCAAACAAGGCCGAGCAGATCTTCATCGAGATTAGTTCGACGGTTGCTGAATGAGAGACACAACTCTTTCAATTATCACATGGCGATTCTTCTGTCTAGTCCGAAGGGTTGACCACACCCGATATTGACCGGATCTTCAAGGAGATACGTATATTTAAACTACTATATATACTTATTATTTAATTTTATATTATTCATGATATAACTATCATTTTTTTTTTTAAATGTAGGTTGCATATTAAAAAAAAAAAAAAGGGAAAGTCATAGGGTGGGGATCTATTCGGATTGTCCCTTCTGCTTCATCATATGTCATGCGACAACAATCCACATAAGATGATCCGGGCATCTTACGTGCCAAGATTGCGAGTCTACAACAGAATCAGACTCATCAACAAATGTAGGCTGAACTTTCAGAGTATAACGCTATCTTCGAGATCATGGCACTAGGCAATACAGACATTGCCGCAATTTTGAAAGAAAAGCGGCCACGACGAGCGGCTGCGGCGACAACACAAGAACCTGAGGCGAGCCATCATGGAATGAAGGAAGATCTGACGAAAGAGCAGCGGAAATCACAGCGAGTTACCGTCGAAGATGCTCAACAGGCTCGCATTGAGTTCGGTGATTTTAACAGTATCATTTTTTTTTAATTTATATTAAAAATAATTAAATCTCAGTTTTTATTGTAAATTAATTATTCTCTAAAGAAATTTTAATTTTAATTTTTTTATTTACTATAAATTTAACTAATTATTATATAATCAATTTTTAAAATGAAATATAACTAATACAAAATCATGGTTAATTTGTCGTAAATTAACCACAAATTTAAGCTAAACTTTTACGACGAATTTACGACAATACCAACTTGTATCGAATTTACGAGGATTTGAGTTTACATTGATTTTACGATGATTTCAGATTATATCGATTTTACAACGAATTTACGTGCTACTTTTACGACCGTTTTCCAATATAATTGGAAAACCAGACCACAACTTTCAACCCAGATTTTGTCACTAATTCGTAGTTAATTAGCATCGAATGTACGTTGAAACTACTTTTCCTCGTAGATTTGATGTAAAAATAACGATGAATTCACGAGGAAATTTTACGACAAACTAACAACGAAATGATGGCCTCCCCACATTTGCGACAGAATATCAACGTAGTTGCAGGTACGTCAATCGTTTTATGACGATCAGGTTTTCGTTGTAACTTTGAAGCTACCTTTGATTTACAACGAATTTACATCGAATGTTGCCTTCGTAAACTTCATGTTTTTGTGTAGTGTTACTTCAGTGGATTCAACCGTTTTTGTCAAATCGTTGAATTACTCTGTTTGAATAATTTCTTAATACGTCCTCAAAGTCGAGTCTTAGTTTAACCCGAAGGTTTGACTTTTGTCGCTTCTCTTCATACTAAACGAGTTTTATGCTTGACTTTGATTCAAACTTTTTCACTTTGGTAAGTAAGCTCACCTCGTGCTGTACCTTGGAATTTTCTTTTTAGTAAGGCTAACATTTAGAATATTTAACTTTTTGATCAAACTAAAATATTTCTAATATTTTACTTTTTTGATAGAAATATTTTCAACTTTTTATCAAATTTAAATATTAATATTATAATATTATATTATTTGGTTAATTATAGGATTTTATTAAAAAAACTATATTAAACCAAATTTTTTTATAAAGTTGGAACCTATTAAATCAAGATTACTACTTTATGGTTTTCGTCATTATGAAGTTCAACATTTATACCGAGTATAAACTCTATAAATTAATAATGTTGAGACTTTGATATTTTATTAATTTTTAGAGTTATTAATTTATCGGTCTTGAATAAAATAAAATATTTATTAAAATTTAATTAAAAATAATATTTTCTAAAATGTTTTTCTAAAATTATCGAATATTAATTTATAGAACTTCTACTGTAATCTACTATATAAAAGTAGAATGACACTCTCGAGGGGCTGCCACGTCAGCACACAAGAGCATGCCAAGTGTCCTTCATTATTTAATTTTAAAAAAATTGTTTCACTTGAATTAAATGCGAATCAAACAAAATATTTTTATTCTTTCACATCCAAGGGGATTCGAACCCACAATCTTCTAAATAAAAATCAACAACCTTATCCATTATGCCATGAGTGCTCTTTGATAAAGTTTGCAAAGATTACTATAACAATAGTAAAAGACATAAAAAAAACTATCGTGATCTAATATACACTACAATTTTAAAAATAACATAACAAAATGAATCAAAAGGAAAAATAATAGAATCAAAAAATAAAAAATCTTCAAACGAATAGTACATATAACTTATCAAATCACTAGATTATATACAACATCTATTGTAATTAATGACAAATAAAATCTTATTCACAAAACCCAAAACCAAAAAAAAACATTCAAGTTAAATTTTTTTTTTAAGGATTAGTGTTTCAGCTTTTTTTTCTTAAAATGAAGTTAAATCATTTACTTTTGTCTGTCTCTTATACACATCTAGATGTGTATAAGAGACAGTCCTTATTCTTTCAGATTAAATTGTGTATTATGTTATGTATATAATAAAATATAAATTATTATGGTATAAGAAATAATAAATAACATATTTAACCAAAAAAAAATCATTGAAAAAAATAAAACATTCTTAAATCACAAATCATATTCTACTATATAATAGATGAATGAGACTTTGCAGAAGATGACACATCACCTTCTTCATCAATCTTCCACATGTATAAAATATATAAGCAATTAATTAATATATTTTAAAACATCGAGTAACATAAATAAAAATTAACTTATGTATAATTAGATATACATAAAAACTATTAAATTTGAATTCAACTATTTAAAAATTATTGTAAGTAGATGAAATTCAAATTTAATTAAAAAACATACATATATATAAATCTTATATAATACATAATTTTAAATATATCATTCTATTTACTTTTTAGTTATTTAATACCTATTTTCAAATAAATTAGGATAATTAAACTTTGGTACAACTGAAAAAATATGATATTGAATAAATTAAGAAGTTAACTACAATATATAAATCATAAGACACAACAAAATATTCAATAAAAATCGAGAAGATAACAAATTATATTAAAAATATAGAGAAGAAGAAAAAAATTAAAGAAAAAAAAGAATGGATACAAAAATATGCAAAATTTTAAAACATGGATTCAATGAAAGATATATAAAATAAATCATCAAAATGATAAATTGAAAAAATTAAAAATTATTGTAATATTAAGTTTTAGACAAATGAAAAGAAGATGAAAATTAAAGAGTAAATAAAGATTCTTAAAATAATGTATGAAATAGATTACACATATCCTCAAGAAAAAAAAGTAGAAAATGACAATTTTCTAAAAATAAAAAATAAAATCAATAGTCAAAATATAGATCTAAACATATTATTTAAAACTCAAATTGAAATAAAATTCGCGCATCGCGCGGGTTCCCTCCTAGTGAGATATAAAGTATTGATCCCGAATTAATAGAAACCGAATTAATAGAATAGATTTTATGTCTCTTTTCACATTTAGACAAAAATAAATAAAGAGATACTATATTTTATGTTTCAAATGCGATTCCGGTTAATAACATCTCCAACCATATTCCAAAATTGGTGCCAAATTGCATTTTTCAATAGAATTTGTTCCAATCTAATCTCATTTTCAATTGCAAAATGATATAATGCTATTTTTGATTCCAAATATAATACCATCTCATTTCATATTCTATTTTGCAATTGAAATTTTTTATTTATAAAGTAGTTTTTCAACTTTTAGATATTTTTACTTTTAAATTTATAAATAATTATTTTGATGATAATTTCTTTTTTTATGATTATAAATATTAAAACACTCTAATGTGTAAAATTAAAATTCAAATAATATTATTTATATTATAATTAAATTACAATAATATTATTATTTATGGAAATTTTGAAAGAAATGAAATAATAGATCAATTTGTAAATTTTAAACAAAATGAGTATAATTAGTAATAATAATAAAATAAAAAAAGAAAAATATACTTAAAATATTCATTTTGAAATAAAAAATATAATTATAGATTTGAGAGAAATCTAATTGTATTTTGTAATTATTGTATTTTGCGATGAAAAATGCAATTATACGTCGGTATCGAGAAGATTCGCTATGATTAACACGGCTAATTAAAAGCAATAAAGTAAACTAATTAAGCAGCGGTTTTCCATTATACGTCTCCAGTTTGCTTCTCTGCTCTCTCTGTCTCTCTGTCTCGCTAGCTTCCGCGGATCGAAAGTCCTGCAATTCGCCTAGGGTTTCTCATTTTTCTAATTCGTTTTCCATGGCGCGTCTGTGAACAATGGCGGCTAGCTCCGCAGTCTCTCTTCTTGATATCAGGCTCCGTCGATTCGGCGTTGGTACAAGTAATCATGAATTGCGCCTGAAAAATTTGACAAGGAGGCTGCTATGGTTTGATGGCGACCAAGCCGGTGCTCCGAGGCGGTTTAGCTGCTGCGCCGATATGCTAGCACCGATCCGCCGCTCTGGAGCGGGTAGCGAGAAGTCGGAGGAACGGCGTTTCGATCAGAAGACGAGCGCCCATGGAGCCGGAATCAAAACTTCCTCCTCTACAATGCCATTTGCATCTCCCAAGTAAGTTAGATGGACTTGATTTCGCTGCTTAATTCGTTTCCGTTTTATAAGGTCAATTTTGTTTTTTCCAATCGAAATTTCTTCCTCTGAGTACGAATTACTCTTGATGGCATTGTTGTATCCATGCTTGTGAAGAAGATTCATGTTCCAATTCATTAATACTTCTGGCTTTTTTTTTTCCTCCCAAAATTCATCTAAGAAATGTGCAGTAGTCTCTTCATTTCAATTCTGATAATTATTTTTTTAATTCATGAAATTTCCCTCGTAGTTTTAGAATCTTTTATAGAACAATGCGAATTTGATAGTCGTTTTCTCAAGGTGCTAAGATAACCTTTTAGTCTCTTCTTTTATGGCTGCTTAGGAAGTTTCTGATGTTGTTTATATGACAAGAGAGTCCTCATCAATTGTGGGTTTTAGCAGGTCTCGGTTCGTGTCCAAGCAAGAAAAGTTCTACCCTCGTTGCACTCCAAGGCTTACTGGACCTCAGTCCCGTGATACTCCGCCTAAAAGAGGTGATTAACTTCTTCATTCCTAGTCATTTTGCTTGTTTTTATGTAAATGTAAGTTTCAGAAATCTTCCCTGTCAGAATATTTTTCACCTTGTCATTTTCATAACTGTAGACACCGGAATTGCTAATGAAAAGGATTGGGGCATCGATTTGTTGAATGAGAATGTGAATGAGTCTGGCAGTAATGAAGATGGCAGTACTTGGTTTAGAGAAAGCGGGCAGGACCTGGGAGAAAATGGGTACAGATGTAGATGGACAAGGATGGGCGGTCGATCCAATGATGGCTCTTCCGAGTGGACAGAAACGGTACAAATCGTTCCACTAGTGTTAAATTTACAAACTCCCTTGGCTCTTCTTCTCATTATCGCCATTGATATCAGTGTACTTGACTATTGCTTGCTTCGTGAAAAAACCTTATGAGGTTTCGACAACTCAAATTTTAAACGATTTATGCCAGCTTAAATACTGGGGTCGCATTCTTATTGCTCCCTGAGTTTAGTTATCCTGAGGTTATTCTTCGTAACCCCATGAAGTATCACCCCAGGTGGACGCGTTTAATCGGATTTATTGGTATCCTTGACAGTGGTGGGAGAAAAGTGACTGGACCGGATACAAAGAATTAGGTATTATACATACTCTTATCCAATTCTATTGAATTTATTCATTTCTATTGTTTTCTGGAAAACATCGTCTTTGTCTTCATAGGTGGTAGAAATTGGGAAGCGTTTCTACAAAGTTAGTAAAATCGGGATGTTTAAATGGTGTTGTTCCTGCATTGAAACTGTTAGAAGTTGACTTGATATCTAGTTTGTTTTGCCGCACTTCCTTCCCCTTTCCCCTTTTTCCCTGGGGTTTTGTTACATCTGATCTACGAGTGTGTCAAGTTCTGTGTTTCTTGTTTTTAGAATTCTCATCTCAGTGGAGTGAACTTTTTATAGGTGTGGAAAAATCTGGTAAAAATGCTGAGGGTGACTCTTGGTGGGAAACTTGGCAAGAAGTCCTTCATCAAGATGAGTGGAGGTCTATGTTTTAACATTCCCTTTCCCATATTCAGTATCTTTGCTTAACAAATTTCACATTGTTAGATTCTTACAGTCTTATCAAATTTCAGTAATCTAGCGAGGATTGAGAGGAGTGCGCAAAAGCAAGCAAAATCAGGAACGGAAAATGCTGGTTGGTACGAGAAATGGTAGGTCAATCACAACAAAACTTGTAAATATTACCCTTCAGTGTCGACTTTTGTTTGATATAAGAGAGTAGCTTATGCTGCTGGACTAAAACAATCATTCAATGAAAACCAGGTGGGAGAAATACGATGCTAAAGGGTGGACAGAGAAAGGAGCACATAAGTATGGTAGACTAAATGAGCAGTCGTGGTGGGAGAAGTGGGGGGAACATTATGATGGAAGGGGATCTGTTCTCAAATGGTTTTTCTCTAACTACTATATTTTTATTTTACTAGTCCTAAACGTTCTGCTTACTGGTTTATATATAAGCTCTGAAAGACGTATAAGAGCAATAAGCATCCTAGTGACCCAGATGAACATTAAACTTTGAGAGACTTGGGATCAAAGAGACTGTGTTAATGGTTTTGATTTTGTTATTGGTGAACTATTTCAGGACAGACAAGTGGGCTGAGACGGAGCTGGGGACCAAATGGGGAGACAAGTGGGAAGAGAAATTTTTCGGTGGGATAGGTTCGCGTCAGGGGGAGACATGGCATGTATCACCTAACAGCGACCGTCGGTTCCTTCTTCTTCTTACTTAAATTCTCTCATTTGACTATGTTTGTAATCCCGCCTAAACAAGATTATCTCACACATTTCTAGGTTGGTCAAGGACTTGGGGAGAGGAACACTTTGGAAACGGGTAAGGAACTTTGATTACTAAGGCCTGAATCGTTTGTTTTCCTTCGTACTTGCATTTAGAAACAATCGAGGTCTAATATGAGGTCCTTGATCGCAGGAAGGTGCACAAGTACGGAAAGAGTACGACAGGAGAAAGCTGGGACATAGTGGTGGATGAAGAAACATACTACGAGTAAGAGAGCGCTTACATGTTTAAGAAGTTATGTGTGTTTGTAGTTTACTAATCTATCAATGGATCATATTTTGGTGAAGGGCCGAGCCGCATTATGGGTGGGCAGATGTGGTGGGTGATTCAACACAGTTGCTTTCGATTCAACCCCGAGAGAGACCGCCGGGTGTCTACCCAAACCTCGAGTTTGGGCCATCTCCGCCGCCTGAGCCCGACCAACCACAATGACATCGTCTCT
>JAHZTW010000002.1:88892406-88921418 GCA_020283515.1 Alliaria petiolata
GTAGTTTGTTTACTAAATTTCACAAGTACAACTAAAAATGTTTAATTTAGAGTATGGTACTACTGATTACAAAATTTTACATGGATTCAATTTTTGTTTTGAAATTGGGTACAACTAAAAACTGGGTACAACTATGTTATAAAAAACTGGATTCAATTTTTGTTTTGACGGCGCAAGTTTGCAAATATATCCATTTCCTCTTTTGACGGCGCACGTGACTTCATATTTTATCCATTTTTAACTTCATTTTAAACTTCCTGCCACACGTTTTTTTCTGCCATACGTTTCTTTGATGCCACACGTTTTATAAATTCAGTTCTAGTTGATTTAGTTCTGCTAGTTGTACCGTTTAATTTAACACATAAAAAAGACATGCATAAAATATATATGTCCAAATCCTGAAAAACACAAAGACAAATTCTAACATAGCAGACATAAAAACCAATTACAAATCTCTTTATGATTTGATGATGCTTTAGAAAAATGCACAGGTAAACAATGGACAAATTTTTCACACTGTCGTTTTTACACAAACAAGATTACAAGCCATAAGAGAGAAATTGTTTACGATTTACAGTTGAAAACTCTTGAAATTTGATCAGCATATTCAAAGATTAGAAACATCCACAAGTAGCCTTTGGGACAATTCCAGTAGCTCTGTATTTAGCAGCCGTTTATTCTGCTTTAAGAATGTCTTCTCCACACTTAGCTTCAATCATTGCTCTCCTCTCTTCTGCTTCTTGTGAATCGCTGCAACCTTATTCTTCATCTTCTCTGCATACTCTGCTTTCTTCTTCTCAAGGTGCTCCTGCATTCAAATATATACCAAAAACACTTCATTTCTCAAACACATTTAAACAGTTTCACATCTCTCTTGATTAAGTTTATTATTATACCTCGATTATATTGAGTTGGGCTTCAACAACTGCTTTCTTGCTGTTTTCTCAAGCAAGAACATCAGAGATCTTCTTCTCAGCTTTGTTCAATGTCAATTGTTTAGCAAAATCAAACAAAGAACCTAAGAACCGAAACCAGTGATGCAGAATCTCTTACTTGTTCTCCGCTTTGCTCTTTTCGCTATCTTCCCATGCTTTGACAAAAGACAATCTATTCTCCATTGACAAATCAGCTAGCTTAACATCTAGTACCAAATAAATGGAGCTCAGCTCAGTAACTGCCATAAACATTACAAAGAGAAAGTTTTCGCATAGTTTTCTTTTAAGCTCACCTCTATCGAGCGAACCAGACGAAGATTTCTTCGGTGCAGGCTCTACAGGTTCTGCAAGAGGCTCTACATGTTCTGCAAGAGGCTCTACAGGTTCTGCAAAACACTCTCATTCTATTAGAGAATAACAACTTAAACAGCGAAATTCCCAAGACTTATACACAAAAAGAGTCACAAGCAGGGACATGATACAGAGCATATGTATGTATATTTAAATCTTTTGATCGTGTGATTAAGCTATGGCAGCAAAATAATTTCTTCCATATTTATATAAAGACATTTCATTTCACCAATTGCCTTGATAAATCCAGAGATTTTAATCGAAACCAATTCGAATTACAACGTGCGCTCTTATGTTTTAATCGATTTCAAAGAACCAATTTTATCTCTGGGAAAACCCAATTCCAATAACCAAACTCCCTGCAAAAAGCTCTTATACCAATAAAAACATAACTAAGAACCCCAGAACAAGGCCCTTTAACCAAAAAAAAAAAGAACCCCAGAAGAAAATTAACTAACCCCAAAACCCATAATTTTCTCATCAAATCAAAAAATTCTCAGAGAAAACAATTCATTACTGTGCGTAAATAGAGAAATTACTCTCGACAACAGCAAGGGCTTTGGAGTCATCTGAATTCTGCTCCGGAGCTGAGTTTTGAATTCTCCTCCGTAAGTCTTTTGCAACCTCCGCCGGAGCCAGAGCTGGAGCCGGAGTCTCAGCTGGAGGGACAAAGCCGGGGCCGGAGATTCTGTGTCTAACGTTATCTTCTGTTCCTCCACCTGTTAAAGAAAAAAACCAATCAATTCATAGTAACCGATAAAATCCAGATCAATGTTCCTGAAACACGAATCCGGTGTTCAACTGCAGAGATTCCGGATAAGAAGAATAGAATCTCAGGCTAAGATGAACTAATTTTCACAGAACAGAGAAGAAGATCAAAGAAGATGATGATAAAACCTGATTTTTCTGATTGTGCTCATTTCTTCATTCTTCGTTTGCTTTAAAGCGGCAATTTCAAGTACTTTTAATCTCAGCCTTTCATCTCATCTTTTAATCTCAGCCCTCCATCACATTACTTATTTTCTGTAACAAAACTATTCTCTCAGCCGAAGGGATTTTTATTTGGTTGGTTTGTAATTTAGAGAATTTGGGATACCCTTCATCGTCTTTTCACGCGTTTTGGTTTAAAATATATATAAAAAAATGTTATAAAAGGGGCTTTTCAGATTTTCCGGGTGTACGGAGGGGCATATCAGATTAGAGTCCATGTATATGTATCCTCCAACTTGGTTAACAGTTTAACACCACCTTTGTACGCAGACTATATTATTTCAAATTAATATAAATCAGATTCGTCGAAGAACAAAAGANAATTATTTTCGGGATGTATATGTATCCTCCAACTTGGTTAACAGTTTAACACCACCTTTGTACGCAGACTATATTATTTCAAATTAATATAAATCAGATTCGTCGAAGAACAAAAGAAAAAAAAAAAAAAAAAAAAGACACCAACATTGCCGACAAGTATGGACAGTTGTCTTACGTGGCTAAAACTCTTTTATTCATTGGTTCGTAGCAACGTATCAAAGCGATGACGTGTTTTCCACATTTTTCAAAAACCTCCTTTGCCCAAAAGAGGAGACAGATCAGAAGAAACAGGAGGATGGCGAAGCTGATGCTATTCACCGCCGTAATTATCGCGATTCTTTCCCACGGAGCCTCCGTTGATGACAAATGTGCTGCTTGTAACGCCGTTGCGGTATGTCGGAATCTCTAACTTCCCTTGCTTTCTCAAACTAAGATAACAACTTCAAGTTTTTGAGTCTTCTTATTTTGAGATTCTTTGTTCGGTGCAATTGGAACTTGGTTTTGTTTCAAAATGTGAAGATTTTGTTTTTCTTTTGTCCTGTTTCGCGGATTCTGTTACGGGTTTTTATTTCAAAAGATGGGCATAACCCAGATGACGAAGCATTGTTCTTGAAGTGATTTTTTTTCCCCCAATTTATTGATTTGGTTATATGAAAAGTAGTCACATTTAGTTAAAGTTTGAGAATGATTTAAACCTTCCCTTAAACTATATTCGACCCGATGGTGTTGTTTTTTTAATCTCTCTTGCAATTGGAAATTGGATTTATTACAATTATGATGTTCTTTGTCCTGTTGGAATTTCAGATGATGAATCTTTGTTCTTCTGCTTCTTGGAAGTGATATTATATTTGCAGTTCATGCCTTTGGTTATATGAGTGGAAGACTCGTTTTCTAAAGTTTGAGAATGATTTATTCCTTCCTTAATACTAATAAGGATGGTCGATGTTGTGCAGGAGGAATTGGAGTCACAACTTTTGAAGGTAAGCACATCACTAGTAATATATAACATTAACAAGAGAATACAAAGCTTGCCTGCTTCTGTTTCAATGCTTCAACCTTTCTCTTCTCTCTCTGTTGCGAGGCTTACGAGAACTTTCTAGTAACTTGATGTTATATCTTAAACAGGTCAGCGGGAAGGAAAGGTTATTGATTACAGATACATCATTGAAGCTTTATTGTGTATTATCCCCGAAAAAAATCAGTTTTCTTTGATTGTGTGTTCTTTGTTTCTGTGTGCGCGGTATGATAAAGGAGAACTTCTTGGGCACATTTTATTTGCATTTTCATAATTACAATATTTAAAAGTGTGATATTTACTACAATTAGAAGTGTGAATTGAAAGATAATATGTATCCGTAGTTAGGAGAAATGATGAAAAGCAGAGAATCTAACAGTTGAATACTGGTAAGAAGGTCATTCAATTGATGTAATACAACAATCAGACACACTGTGATTTCTTTAACATCTGTTAAATTTTCCCCAGAATAGCTATGTTGCTGTTGTAGACATTTCATAGAGTAAAATGATGTTCCTGTTAATTTTGTTTTCTTTCTTTTAAATAGGATAAGCGACCTGAGGGTGGTTGATTTGTTGGACGGGCTATGTGATAGAATGCAGGATTATACTCTACAAAAGGTAATCCAAGTTGTTTGTAGTTTCTTTTTACGCTGGTGTTGCAATACCAAGATCTTCGTAAAATTTTAGGTATAATATTTGCAAGATATTGACTTCTCTCTGATCATTGTAATTGACAGATTCTAATTGCCACACTTCTGCAGGTGGAATCAAAGAATAGACAATGGGTCAAAGTGGCAAATTTTGACAATCTAACAAGTAATGTGTACTTTCGTTTCAAATATTCTATCTGTGACATGTTTGCATTTGTTCATCACATAGTGAACTCTATCTGCTTCATTGCTTATTATGTAATTGATAAAGTAAGCTTAGGTGCCTCTTTTAATGTGTTAAAAGGAAAGAACTGTTGGTCACTAGCGTATCCACTTGTCTACTAGAACACACTGTCACCGGATCTGCTGCTCGCCTTATCTGTTCAAATTTTCTGTTGAGAAACTGAGTAACTGTGAGAGGGCTCTCATGATGACAGAAATTTTGGAATAAGTATTGTAGCAGTGAAATCCTCATCTCTAGTTATATTAGTGGTTTAGAGACTTGTTTGCGAATAATGCTCCGTGTTTGTGTGTTGTCATAGATAAACAAGAAGCTAAAGCACATGCAAATGACATTTCAACTTATTGTGGAAGGTAAGACAATCAAAAACTTCCTCAGGTCGGGTACACGGGTTGCAGTATCTTGTTCCAGCTTAAAATTTCATCAAACTCATATAATATCTGTATCCGATTTCTTGACACAGATTGATGGAGGAAACTGAAGATGAGGTAAACTTTCTGGTAGCCTTACTCTTAAGTGACGGTTAGAGTAGGTTTAAATTTTTTTGATGTTGATGAGCTATTGCAGCTCACTGAGGTAATAAAGAATGGGTCCTAAAAAGTAGGAGACGTAAGCAAGGTTCTGTGTCAAACAATAAGTAACCACTGCAGCAAATCAAGGTTAGTATAATAGTTTTTCTTCCTATATTGATTTGCCTCAAAACCATGATTCAATCTTATGTGCTAGCTAAAGTCTATTTCATCTACTAGAAATCTGATATGGTTGGTTCTGCATTTCCATCTTGAGGGGAAATCTTAATCCATATGGTTTAGAATCGATTAAAGATCAGTTTAGTATATAAACCATGTATTATTCTTCAGTCATCAATGAGGATAACAGAATTTCACAATCTTGTCTTTGATTATGTTTGTTCTATTATTCATTTGCTAGAAATCTGATATGGTTCCATATTTTGCTTTCTGAATTCAGTGAAACAGACTCAAAGGATGAGGAGGACGACAATGCAGATGAATTATAGCTCAATCCAGTGAAAATCTCACAACTTACTTTACCAACAAGTGAAGATTTCATTATAAAGATATTTATTTACGACTCATATGTAGCTCAGACACATTTTCAATTCTTATGTTCCATCGATAATTGGGTTCTTTTAAACTTTATTTAGATTGTGACAGTGTTCTGTTTTAGACCTTTTTCTCAAAAGTCTTTAAATTAGTTAGACATAAATTATGAAATTAGTCTAAAATTTATGAGCCATTTGGAAAATTTAATGTGAATAGAATATTTACGACTCATATGTAGCTCAGACATATTTTCAATTTTTATGTTCCATCGATAATTGGGTCTTTTAAACTTATTTAGACTGTGATATTGTTATGTTTTAGACCTTTTTCTCAAAAAGCCTTTAAATTAGCTAGACATAAATTATGAAATTAGTCTAAAATTTATGAGCCATTTGGAAAATTTAATGTGAATAGAATACCCTTTTAGAGAAAATTAGTCTAAAAGGAGTTTAAAAGGAGATACAATTTACCTAGTATCTCTTAAAATAACAACAAGAATGTCATTACTTTTTTTAATTTTCTTAAGTAATTTTCTCTAATTTAAAATGAAATTGCTAAATTAAAACACTTTTGAACATATTGACAAGTGTTACCATTATCTTTTTTTTCCATATATCCAAGAGATAACGAAAAAGCTATTTATATATCCAAGGCAATTTATAAAATTTGCATCCATTTTCTTTTGAATAGTTGTTCAAAAGTGTTTACGTATTTCAAATTTGTTCATTCTTGGAAAAGCCGATTTTCATTTATTTTAACAATATTTGCAGGACAAAAATAATTTACGGTTAAAGGCGAGTATATTGATGGAAGATCGAACTCAGAGGTAAACTTTCCAAACAACTTAAACGAACATATATCTAAAACAATCTGCCAAACTAGACCGTCTGGTAGACAATGAAAGAGTCTCTCGTAACTGTGATGCCCTAACCCAAGACGGCTGGTTACTTTAAAACTCTTTTTGAAAACATTATTTCATTGAGTCTTTGGTGTCGCGCTGTAACCTAAAAACGAACTTACACACATTCAATGATGACAATCACACCTGCCCACATGATCACACATGTATGGTTTCTCTGATTCAAAGTTTATCCTTTTACCAACTCTAGAGTGCCGATTATTGGGAGAATCTTATAAAGTGGTATCAGAACACACTCTTAAGTTTGGTATTCTATCATTCTACCATCTCCTCATCTTTTCATTTTCTTTTTTTCATCTTCTACCATTTTATCTTCTCTTCTTAATTTGGTTAAAAAATCTGGTTTGTTGAGCAATTCAAAATTTGTTTTGATCATTTATGTTGTAAAGTTTGTGTTCCAATTGTTCTTTATTTAAGAGCAATATTTGAGGACAATTTTTTTTCAAGAGAGAGAGTATGATATGATCATGGACAGCAGCAAATCATTTAATCAACAAAACTTTCAACTTCATGGGCTAGATTTAAGAAGAAAATATCTTATTTGAAGTCTAAAGACAATCAAGAAAAGCCTCAATTTTCGTCCAAAGAAAATACTACATTTATTTATGGTTGTTTCTCTCTCCTACATGCATATTAGAGTTTGAATTTTATTTTCCTAGATGATGTGCATGTTATGCTACTTTTATGAAGATTTATGATGTATTTTCTCTATTTATAGAGATCCATTTTCATCAAATAAAATAAGATCGAGTTTTTATTTTTGGAACCTTTTGAGAGTGTTTCTCATTTTCGATGATGGTGTGTAATATCCATTGATCAAAACTTGGCTTGTCTTGGTGCGTCATATCCAAGGACTCATGGATCCATCTTGGTGCGTCATATCCAAGGGATCAACCGGTAAATCAGAAGCTTTCCGCAACTTATGTGCGACCCTTCGTTCCACATCATTTGATCTTTGAGATTGTACGGTTTATTTGATGCAAAGCTTATCCGTTTACCAACTCTATAGTGCCGATTATTGGGAGAATCTTATCAAAGCTCAACACATCATATACTATCATCGGTCATAACTCCCAAACAGAATTAATTCCTCCTGGATCAAAATATCATTTGTAGCCACCACAAACTCCAAACGCTATACACATATTATCATCATCACTACCATTAATACCATAAAACATTTGCACCTCTAAATATTGATCAACAACCAGCCTAAATCTGCATCTTATACCCACGTGAATAAATTCTTAACCAATTCCGCTGAGCCGTAGGTGCTATCTTTAGAGCTCTGTCACCATCTTCTTCTAACTTCCTGTTATTGACAACCACACAAACGATTGCACCAGACTTTTGCACTTCTATTGCATGATAACAGCGCAGCAGAGGGCTGTATTCACATGACCCTTTTTGTACCCCATGTATCCACGTTTCCATATTAGCACAGGAGCACATCGTTAACTTACGAGTCATTCATCTCCAATCTTGAAAATTTGTTACCCATGGCGAAAACATTTTTCCTATCTTCAGAATGCTACCATCGCCAATGTTGACTCTCTCTAACAAGACTAAATGAGCTTGATCAAATGATACTCCACCCGACTTCCACACACGGTTGGCCTGGGATAATCTATTGGACCGCTTCTCCTCCGTACAAACTCCAACCAAGAGATAAGTGACATTTACAGCAAGTTGAAGTAACAGATCTTTGTGTTGGTTCCAACGAACCAGTAGTGAGGTGAGAGATCGAAGTTCCTTACCCGTTTTAGAGCAGATCGGTGGCATTTTGGACTTGTGATGATTATAGTTATATCTTTATTTTCTGACATTCTTTTGCGATCCTTTTGGCAGCGGTGCTTGAATATCGATTTCCGAACTCCTAGGAGTCGTTTCCCCTTTGGAATTTCAGGTGCCAAACCCATGGATCCAGAAAAACCTTCGTGTAAGCACACTACATGCTTGAGGAATATCAAGGTCCCCTATCGGTTTAATATCAAAACTAGTCACCATCGAGATCCCCTTTGGGGTCGTCTGGCCTCTTCGGTTTGGTTTTCTGGAGCTCGGGCATCTTATTAATTTGTTTATGCATCTCATTAAGGGATGATTCCACCTGAACCACCGATCATAAATCTGTTGGAGAAGAAGGTATTGTTCGTTGGTGAAAACCATTCTCCCCGGTTATTGTTGGAAGCTCACTGTATGTGGATCTGGTCTGCATATCTCGATTTCAGGAGAGGATGTCCTCAGATCGGTAACAACAACTTCTATTGGTACATGAGCCATCGCTCGCTCTCAATGAAAGCACCAATTTGTGTGACCTCAAATCCAACAAAAGATAGAAAAAATTAGAGATGAGAGAAATCAGAAGAAAAGAGATAAGAATAAAAGAAAGAGGAAGAAATTATCGACTGATCTGAAACGCCACTCTCTATTTTGATTGATCAATTTTCTGATAAGTGTTTACAAGGACAAAAGCAGCATGACTATAGATAGAAAGAGACAATAGCATAAAGAGTAAATAAGCTAAGATAATATAACTTGGGCTTAGATCTTAAACTTCAATTCCCATGCCCAAATCCAAGATGTATAATTTTATTGGTTTCAAGATTGTTGATATGATGATTTCTGAGGTGGCTAACTTAATATTCTTGGATCAACCTGTTGGGAATGGCTTTTTTTACTCAACAACTCCTCTTACTTATAAGCCTAGTGACACATGAGAAGCAAAACAGACTTAAGAATTTCTTCAAAAGGTTTTGATGTTGCATCAACATGAAAACATGTGTTTCTTGAGTATGAATAAAAGATAATCTTTTCAATTGGTTTTGGTGCAGTAGTTAGTGGAGCATCGAGAGTTTGTCTCAAATCCTCTTTAGATCGGTGGAGATTCTTACGCCGATTTTTTTTTATTCCATCCATTGTTCAACAGATATCAATAAGGGATCAATAGCTCGCCACTAGTTCTTCTCATATGCCACCCTTCTAAAAAAAATCATTTTTTCGTTTTTAATTATCCTCGAAAAATTATGATTTTTACCAACCCAACCAAACTTTAAACGGATCATCCATTCAAACCAACAATAATTTGGGTCACTCACCCAAATATCACCAAATTCGCAAATTCTAACCCGAAAATCCTTTGTCGATTATGCAGAATCACACCCAAAAAAAAGAAAGTCGAAATCGTGTTCTAGAGTTGTCGTATTCTTAGGCTTTGCTGATTTGGGGTACATCTTATTTGGACTTAGAATTGTTTTTCTGAGAGATTTAAATGGAAGACTTATGGATTTCATAAAGAAATTGTTAAATCTCATAATGTGTTTACGGTAATACTTTTTGCTCCCATTTTTCTTTCTTTGTAGGATCTATATCAAAAGAGATCGATTCCCCTCTTCGATTCTCAGTTCTCTTTTTTTCTCGTAAGATTATAATTGCTGGATACTCTGTTGTTCCTGGTTTCAGCTTGCGCACAACATAATATCGTGATTTCGAACAGCCACAAGGAGAAGCTCGTGGGTCTGCTTCACGAAACTGTGTCAATAGAAATCGTGGTCTTGTGCCATGGATTTCGGTCCAACAATGATGTATCAATATATTGAATCAAAGGTCTTTAATATGTGGATTTATTATTAGAATCTCATCATAATAACTTTACAAAGTCAAAGAATTCTCATTTAAGCTGAAGACAAAATTGGTGGCAAGAAGACCCTTATTTGATTTAACTTGTTTTTCTCCTTTAATTTAAATGTATATATTTTTCTTTAAATGTAATTTATTGTAAAAATCATTTGTAAGAACTATAAAAGCTCAATTGTTCTCATTATAAAAATATACTGAAATTTTTGGAAATATAAAATAGAGTTTTATATAAAAGCTTACCCTTAATCAAAATATGAATCTGCAATAGAAATCAATGTTTCACTAGCGTAAACCTTCAAGCTTTTTTCTCTCTCTCTGGTTTCTCAGTTGTTGTGGTGATTGATATATGAGATTTACTTGATTCAATTACAAATCATAGGCAAATCTCTGAGATAGTGAGATGGTTGTACGATTCTCTCTTTGTTCTTGAAAGATTCTAATTGTATGTCGACTTTGTTTTGCAGCATCTGCTGATGGCTTGATCTTCAGATGGTTCCTTTGCTCTTCATGCGTTTTAGCGGAGGTGGTGATGAGATCTTAGAGAGCGAGAATGCAGACGATGAAAGAGATTGATAGGATGAGAGCTGAAGTTGAGATAAGATCCCCTGCTTTCTAAAACCCAGCGAAAACTGGTTATCATTGGAAGATCAATAAAATGTTATGTTGATGCATTGGAAAAGAGATGGTTGAAATTTTCTTGTATCTATGTTATCAAGAATCAAGGCGAGCAGAAGACTCTTTACAAAGAACCTTCACATAAGTGAAAGACATTTGACTCTAAGAATTATTTAGTCTTTCTTTTGTTTTGGTTTGGTGTATTTCGGACGAATTTGTTGCCTCTGGTTCGTTTGGTTTGATGTAGTATATAATTAGGTAATTTGAGGTTTGCAATGGGATTGTTGTGAGTTTTAAAATGGTGGAGCTTACCGACATTAAACTATGTAATTTATGTTTTATTAGATTTATTAGGTATTACTATGTGTTTATTAAGTACAATTGGGTGTATTACGACTAACTCAGACAATTTCGATACTAATGGAATTATTTGGTACAACTAAGACAATTTAGTACTACTAAGCATTAATTAAAACAATAACCAAAAAAAATAAAAAGCACTTGTTCAAAAATGGGGCCGTCAAAAATTCTATTTAAAAAATTTTCGTTACAGAACTGTTTTTATCAACATACTTGTATCTAATAAACAGGTTGTACGAAAATATTAATAGTTGTATTTTTGCGATTTTAGCATATTTGTAGTTGAACCTTCATATAAATTACTATGTTTTGGTTATCCACATGATCTTCGACTATTAATTTCCATTTAGGATTTTTTCATAGTAAAATTTATGCACAAGATTATATTTTATCTATTTTGCATCATAAAGTGGTTAACAAACACAATATTTTACTATATTATAATGTGTATTTTATGTAAAAATCAATAAATTCATGTTAGACATAATTTTGATTGTTTTCTTATAGTTTAAAATGTTCTTGAAGTTATCAATATTTTTTTTTAAACCGTATTCGTATTCGTATTTGTATTTTGAAGTGTTGAATCATATGAACACTGTTTATCCGATTTGTTGCAAAACAAATATCAAAAAACGAATAAAAATACATACAGAAACCATTATGGATACGAATACAAATAAAAATACAAATACAAACCCCAATTATTCTTAAAGATAAATACAAATGCAGAATCGTTCATAGTTTACCTAGTTGTACAAATCCGGGTAACACAAATACTTAATCCGACAAAGACAAATTCGTAGATGTGATGTCTTGAAATCTATTTATACTCCTCTCCGTTCGGTGAATAGTATCCTGCATACTCAAAATGTATGTTTGTCAGGCTGAGGCTCATTGTTTCCTGAAAATAGGATACAAAATACTCAATTAGCAAATAAACAAGTTGTGAGAATTATACCATTTGTACCAGTTGTCCTATATCGTCCAGTTATACCATTTGTACTAGTTCTCCTAAATCTGCAAATTTGTTGAAATTGGGTTCTAATGGAATCACTACGATTCAACAACTACAATCGTCAATCGACAATTTGCCAATGAAAAGACCTAACCGACCAATAAAACATAGTTACTAATCCAATGTGCATATTAAAAGAAGCAATTTTTAAATCTCTAAATTGTGAAATTCCCAAATAACACCATAACTTAGAGACAAGAAGAAGAACTAACCTCTGTGTTGAAGCTTCATCAATGGCGGAGGAAAGAGGAGTTAGGAACAAGAAAACGATTGAAGAACCATGAGGAGGCAGAGGTTAGGCAATGAGACGGCCGCGAGATGGGATTAGCGATGATGATGAATCCCTCGACAATTTGGGGATTGGAAATTTTTATTTATTTCATCGGGATATAAATGCTCAAATATTATTCGCTTATACACAATAAAATCATCATCTGAATGTTGTATCTGAATGCAAAATCTCAAAAATCTCAAAAATCTAAATATTTGAGATGCTAAAAAAAATAGAGTTTGGATGCAAATTTTGCATCTCAAAAACTAGACTAAAATACCCTTAATATGATAGAAACCTAATTAAACTTATGTTTATTATTATTATTCAAAAGCTAATATTTTATATTTGCCATCAAAATAATGTTTTTCGACAAAATATTATTTCTCACAAAAATAATATTTGCCAAAGGGAGCAACTCGGTCTCAAAGGTCGGGTATGAGATGCCGATTTTGTTACGGTATCTTTTTATATTTGCAGAATATTTTTCATAGTATAAATTAAGAATATTGTTTGCCATAATAAAATCAATTCAATATTTCAATGCAAAATAATGTGATTTAGACTTTTAGTTACTCACATAAGATCATTTATTCAATACAGCTACCATTTAATTTTGTTTCTATAATTTGGTTATAATTTGGCTATGCAGCTGTACTAATAGAGTTTTCTTGGCGGCACTCATTTAATTATACATATTATTGTGTCAGGTGCTTGTTCCGAAAGTGGCAGGAATTGGCAGGAGTCGGTCTGGTGCGGTGCACGTGTTTGTGGAGTATGTCTTTCTGGTGTAAGGTGTTGTCGTTCTCGTAGTGTTGGTTTAGTTTTGGTCTATGTGTGCGTGGTATAGTAACTCGTATTCGGGATTTGGTGTGCGTTCGTTCTCCGGGGTAATTCAAATTATTCATCCCTCCCACTCATTTTCCCTTTTTTCCTTCTTTTGCAGGTTTGTAGATCAGAAATGGCGGTTCAAGCTTGAAGTTGGTGGATTTTGTTTAAGAAAGGTTTTGGGGTTCTATCCAATAGTTCAAAATGTTGTCATTCTGGAGGTGCCGGGAGTGGGGTGTTACAATTGGTATCAGAGCCGAATCCAGACGGGAGTGTGGAGGTAGAAGGGCTCACACCGTCAGGGTGACGCTCCAGGTGCACAACGAGGACGTTGCGCTCTGTGATTGGGGGTGAATTGTAACATCCCGATTTCAGGAATATGAATATATATGTGGAGGCTACCTATGTCACCAAAGTGAACTTATCTTATTGGTCTAGTTTTGAGAGAACTCCAAAGTTAAGCGTGCTTGACCTGGAGTAGGACCTATTAGGAAGTGATTTTCGATATTGTGTGAGGAAGGACAAAACACGTGAAAAGATCACGTGGTGACTGCATGGTCAGTATTTCATGACTTTCGAGCCTCCCAGTTAATGCATCGACTGTCGGGCCACATGCTTAGAGAGGACATGGGGGCCACTGGTATGGACAGTCGGGGAATTACAACTGGTATCAAAGACGAATCCAGACGAGTGTGGAGTCATGAGGGCTCACACCATCGGGTGTGACGGTCTTGGTGCACAACGAGGACGTTGCTGTAACATCCCGACCACCCCTACCGGCGAGTCACCCATCCCTCCGTCGGGCTCGTGGGCCCCGCCCCTGTCTGACAGTCGGTGCGTTATTTTTCTCGGTGGCCCGACCGACCGATTTACTTGTCCCTGCAATCACCACGTGACCTTTTCCCGTGTTTTGACCTCCCTCACACGGTTCCGCAGAGGACTTCCCGGAAGGTCACCCATCCTAGTCCTACTCCAGCATAAGCACGCTTAACTCTGGAGTTCTCTTAGGGTAAGTGACCAGAAAAGGTAAGTGCACTTTGATGACATAGGTAGCCAAATCAATCCATTTAAACTTATTCAAATGGGCCGGGCCCGGGTCGTTACAGTTACGCTTTGTGAGTGGGGGTGATTGTCACCCCGGTTTCAGAAATATGAATGTTTATATGGAGAGGCTTAATAGAATTGATTTGACTAACAATGTTAGTGATACAAGCACAGGATTCCACCTGACTTATATAAAATCCAGTATGAGAACTTGGCTCAATCTTCCTCTGGTATGGATCTGCTTAGACGAGAAACGCGAGTCTAAACGAATCAGAACATGACCACAATGGAGATGGAAGCGGTGGTGAATCAAAAGCCGAGAAGCTCGAGGCTATTGAATCTATGGACTGATGTACGTCGATGGGGAATGGAATGAGGTGTACCACAAAGGCTGTGAAAGGCCAATGATAAAACACAAGGGGATTCTTTAAGCTTTGGAGGTGCTGGTCTCAACAAGGCTTAGAGAAGAACAGATTTTGCCAGAAATCTTAAGGTTTAGAAGAACTGCCGATTTTATTGATCATCCCAGGTGAAAAATTACAATGCTACGGGGGAACCTTATATATGGTTCTTCAGCTTTAGGTAAAACCAAAATAAAAATACAAAAGTGCAAAATAAAAATATAAAAGTGCATTAAACATAAAATGCTAAAATTAAGCTATTTTTAAGCTAAGAAACACGGAAAGGAAACACAAAACTCGTTAGTCAAACCATATTGAATTGTATTGAAACACTTACCTTAGATAGATGGGCATGAAAAGCTATTGTTGGTTCTGGTTTGACTGAATGAATGTAGACGGTCTTCAAGCTTCTGGTTCTTGGAGTGAAACCATGAAAACATTGAAGTGGGCTTGTCTTGTTAACATGGGTCATTCGCTCAGCTTCTTTATGCTTGGTTGCTTGGATCCTTGAACCTCTTCACATAGCCCGGTCCAATGTGCGTCTGGTGGCTTCTCTTGAGCATTCTCTTGAAAGGCTTGTAATATGGCTTAATCAAACTTGTGCTGCAAGGCTCTTGCTCTTTGTCTGGTAACAACTCCATTTGGTAACTCCACTTCTTGAGTATCTTGAAGTTGTGGTTCTGTCAAGTCTGGTTCTATTTGAATGTCCTCATCATTCCCTCTCTCTTGACAAGGTTTTGGCCTCAAAACTGGATCATCTGCATAATATGGAGCAATATCAGAAACACTGAAAGTAGAAGAAACGTTAAACTCACCTGGCAGCTCCAGCTTGTATGCATTGTTGTTGATCTTCTCAAGCACTCTGAAAGGTCCATCTCCACGTGGTTTGAGCTTGGAGCTTCTCTGGTTTGGGAACCTTTCTTGTCTCATGTGTAGCCAGACCCAATCTATAGGTTTAAAGATGACTTGTTTGCGCCCTTTGTTAGCATGTTTCACATACTGCTCCGTTTTCTTCTCTAGGTTTTCTCATGCTTTCTGATGAAGTTTCTTGATGAACTCAGTCTTCTTTTCTCCATTTAGACTCACTACTTCTGCTGGGGGTAATGGGGTAAGGTCGATTGGTGTTGCTGGGTTGAATCCATAGACAATCTCGAATGGAGACATCTTTGTAGCTGAGTGTTGTGCTCTGTTGTATGCGAACTCAATGAATGGCATGCATTCAAGCCAATTATTCAGATTCTTTCCAATGGTAGCCCTTAGTAAAGCTGATAAGGTTATGTTAACCACCTATGTATGTCCATCTGTTTGGGGGTGACACGTTGTAGAGAACAAGAGTTTGGTGCCCAGTTTCTTCCACAAAGTTCTCCAAAAGTGACTTAAGAACTTGTTGTCTCGATCTGACACTATTGTTCGTGGAATCCCATGTAAGCGTACTACTTCTTTGAAGAACAAGTCTGCTGTCTGAGAAGCATCATTCACTTTGGCACAGGGAATGAAATGTACCATCTTGGAGAATCTGTCTACAACGACAAAGATGGAGTCTTTGTGATGGATTTTGCGCAATCCAAGCACAAAATCCATGGATATGTCTACCCAGGGAGCTGTAGGAATCGGCAGAGGCAAGACTGTGTGGATGAACTCTAGACTTGGCTTTCTTGCATACAATGCATCTGACGCAATGAGCTTCTACCGTTTACTTCAAGTGTGGCCAATAAAAGTGTTATTTGACTACAACCAGTGTCTTGTCTACTCCAAAGTGTCCCATAAGTCCTCCTCCATGAGCTTCTCTCACTATAAGATCCCTGAGAGAGCATTGAGGAATGCATAACCTCTTTTCCCTAAACAGAAATCCCTCATGAATGTAGAATTTCCCATAAGTCCCTTTCCTGCTCTCGTTGTAGGCTTCTTTTAACTCAGGATCTTCAGAATACAAGTCCTTAATGTATTCAAATCCCATGACTTTGCTCTCCATAGTTGTAATGAGTGTGTGCCGTCTTGACATTGCATCTGCTACAATGTCCTCCTTCCCTTTTTTTGTACTTGATAGTGTAGTGAAAAGTCTCTATATACTACATCCATCTCGCATGCCTTCTCTTGAGATGTGACTGTCCTCTTAGATGCTTCAATGTCTCATGATCAGTGTGCACCACGAATTCCCTTGACATCAAGTAATGCTGCCAAGTCTCCAATGCTCTAACAAGTGCATATAACTCCTTATCATAGGTTGGATAGTTCAGTGATGCTCCTCCCAACTTCTCACTGAAATAAGCTACTGGCTCTTCTCTTGAGTTAGTACTGCTCATATACCAATGCCAGAAGTATCACACTCTACTTCAAACGTTTTGTTGAAGTCAGGCAAGACCAGAACATATGCATTGGTTAGCCTCTCCTTTAGCAAGTCAAATGAATTCTGCTGAGCTTCTCCCCAAGTGAATCCCACACTTTTCTTCACTACTGCTGTGAGAGGTGCTGCTAAGCTGCTGAAATCTTTGACAAACCTCGTGTAGAAGCTAGCTAAACCGTGAAAACTTCTCACTTGACTGATATTTGTTGGTGCTGGCCATTCATTAATAGCTTTGATTTTCTCTTCATCCACCTGTAATCCGTGCGAGCTTACAACAAAACCTAGGAAAATCAACTAATCAGTGCATAATGCACACTTCTTTAAGTTTGCATAAAGTCCTTCTTGGCGAAGTGTCTTTAGAACAAGCTCAAGATGTGTGACATGATCAGATAAACATTTGCTGTAAATTAAAATATCATCAAGTATATAACAACAAACTTACTGATGTATGCTCTAAGAACTTGATTCATTAGACACATGAAGGTGATGGGGGCATTGGTAAGGCCGAATGGCATCACCATCCATTCATAGAGCCCCTTCTTGGTTTTGAAAGCAGTCTTCCATTCAGCTCCTTCTTTCATCCTCACTTGATGATATCCACTCTTCAAATATATCTTAGAAAAATAAGTTAGCTCCACTTAACTCATCAAGCATATCGTCTAACCTGGGTATTGGATGTTTGTATTTGATGGTAATGTTGTTGATTGCTCTACAATCCACACACATCCTCCATGATCCGTCCTTCTTAGGTACAAGTAGTATTGGAACTGCACAGAGACTGAGGCTCTCCCTCACGTATCCTCTGTCTAATAACTCCTTGACTTGTTTCTCTAGCTCTTTTGACTCTTCTGGGCTCATTCGGTATGCAGGTTTGTTGGGTAAAGCAGCTCCTGGTATGAAGTCTATTTGATGCTCAATGCCCCTAAGAGGTGGTAATCCTTCTGGTAATTCTTCTGGAAACACATCTTTGAATACTTCAAGGAGCTTAATGATCTCTGGAGGCAAGTCTAGTGTTGTATAACCTGCGCTCAAAACCTCTTTAAAGACCATCAGTAGCATTGTGTGTTTAGAAGCAAAAGCTTTCCTGACATGACTGGGCTGAATAAGAAAATTAGACTTGGAACTAATTTATTTTTCTTTAGCCATTTGCAACTGTAAATCATGAACCTGAGATGGTGTAAGGGGTGCTAAGCTAATCTTACGCTTATCATGAATGAAAGTATACATATTAGTTCGGCCATCATGTTTAGTTTCTTTATCAAACTGCCAAGGCCTACCTAATAACAAATGCCCAGCTTGCATAGGTACTACATCACAGATTATTTCATTTTGATATCTACCTACACTAAATGGTATAGTTACTTGATCACTGATTTTAAGCTCAACTTTATCATCTAACCATCTTAGTCTATATGGGCGAGGATGCTTAGTTCTTTCAAGTCCTAACTTATCAACCATATAAGCACTAGCAACATTTGTACAAGACCCACCATCACTAATGAGATTACATACTTTCCCCTTCACGGTGCAGCGAGTATGGAATATGTTCTCTCTCTGTATAAGCTCAGCAGGTTCCACCATGGCACTTAATACTCGTCTAGTAACAAGGATCTCTCCAGTATCAGGATACTCTATGTCTCCATATTCTCCTGGAAGCTCATCTTCTCTCTCATCTTGAGATTCATAATCTTTTGATTTTGTTATAAGCATTACTCTCTGATTTGGGCATTCCCTAGCCATATGACCTCTGCCTCTGCACTTGAAACATGTGATGTCTCTGGCACGTTGAGGTGCAATAGGCTTGCTTAGCTCAGTTCTGTTGTCCTTGCTAGGTTCTGTATGCTTTCCTTTGTACCGAGAATCAATCTCTATGCATTTGCCTTTGTCTACGGGTTTGCTTATACTTGGTGTCCAGGGGGTTTGAGGCTTGCAGCTAATCCTCTCTTGTAATCCATCAATGAATTACGCCATAAGAGCTTCTTCATCATCATTGAGCTCTAAACGGTTTCTCAGCCTCTCAAACTCCTCATAATACTCTTCTACTGTCCTTGTGAGGGTTCTAAACTTTTGCTGTAAATCCCTATGGAAATGTGGGGGAATGTATCTCTGCCGCATCATAACTTTCATGTCAAGCCATGACTCTATGACCCTCAAACGGTTTCTCCTTCGGTCTGACATAACTCGATCCCACCATATGAGTGCATTGTCAGTGAGCTGAGCTACTGCAAGCGCCACTCTCTTCGGTCCAGGGTGGTTGTAGTAATCAAAGATATGATCCATTCGCTTTTTCCAATCAATATAAGCCTCTGGATCAACTTTTCCAGCAAAGCTTGGTGCGGTTAGCTTGATATGGTGATGGCCTTGTCTAGCAGGAGGTGCATACTCTTCTTCTTCACCGTCTCCATAATCTACTTGTGGCTGACATCTTCTATCGCCTCTATATTGCCGGTTTGGGGGGGTCAGCAAGAGGTGCATACTCTTCTTCTTCAGTATCTCCATAGTCTGGTGGGGGCTGGCGTCTCCTTTTTTCTCTTTTTTGACAGTATGGAGGGTCTGGTTCTATGGTTTGATGCAAGTCAGCATCTCTGGGGTTGGTAACTGCTGGTTCATTGATGCGAATTCCATTGTAACCGGTGGTGTTTCTGGTGAAAGAATTTGATGCAGAAGCAACGTTGGTGCCCAATCCTCCAATTCCTCTGACCGGCTGTAATGGTGCTCGGGGAGCTTCCTCCACACTGTCAAGACGCCCATTCATCTCTTCCCTGAAGAGCCGAAACTCTTCCCTCATCATTGCCATCATAAGACTCGCTGGGTCTTGAGCAGTATTAGCCTCTTCTGTGGTGATGTCTCTGGTCTCCTTCAAGCAAAGAAGAAAGGTAGTTATTGCCGGTTTTAAACAAATAAAGAAAGTTGATTAGCTTTAATACCGAAATAACACGCTTAGAAGTAAGAAATGGAAAGTACTAATGCACAAAATGTAACTTTGGACACTACTAATGATGCTTTCTTTTTATATATATTTTTTATAAATGCAAACAGTTGATCAAACCAAACAATAGGAAACTAAGATCAAAACAACTAAAATGATCGGCCAGGGGATGAACAAGATGATAAACAATGATGCTTAAAAAAAATTAAACAGATTCAAAACAAAGATGGTTTTTTTTTTTTATATAGATGATGAATCGAATGCAATCTAGATGCAAAACAAAACTAAATGCCCAGACAATGAAACCAAAGGAACAGATTCAAGCAATGGAAATAAAACTAGCTGCAATGAAATGAACTCTCTTTTTTTTTAAACAGATCGTGAATGAAAAGAATGAAACAAACGGATTAGATCTAGATGCAGACAGGATGAATGAATCAGAAATGGATCTAATACAGTAATGCAATAAAAACGAGAAAGTGTTGGATAGAGACAACCTGGCTGAAGGAACTTCAGCTCTGATGCCAAAAATGATACAAGCACAGGATTCCACCTGACTTATATAAAATCCATTATGAGAACTTGGTTCAATCTTCCTCTGGTATGGATCTGTTTAGACGAGAAACTCGAGTCTAAACGAATCAGAACAGGACCACAATGGAGATGGAAGCGGTGGTGAATCAAAAGTCGAGAAGCTTGAGGCTATTGAATCTGTGGACTGATGTACGTCGATGGGGAATGGAATGAGGTGTACCACAAAGGCTGTGAAAGGCCAATGCTAAAACACAAGTGATATAAGATTTGGCTTCCACCTCCTCTTATATGATCTCCAGACTCAAGCTTAGGAATCTAGCGCCAAGTTTAATCTAGTATAGCTGAGAAACTCGAAGCTTAACTAGACAGAACTGATGAGGATGGATGAGGGGTGAAACAATGGCTGAGAAACTCGAAGCCTTTGAATCAATGGAGGATGGATCTGTTTGAATGGAACCAGGGGGAATCGAAGTGCACCACACAAGTTATGGAATACTTGTGATACAACACGAAATCTCAAGCCAAGGAGGTGCTGGTCTCAACTTTGCTAGAGAAAACCAGATTTTGCCAAAAATTTTAAGGATTTAGAAGAACTGCCAATTTTATTAAAAATCAAGGTGAAAAAATTACAATGCTGCAGGGGAACCTTATATATGGTTCTTCAGCTTTAGGGTAAATGAAAATAAACCACAAAAGTGCATAAATAAAAATACAAAAGTGCATTTAAAAGAAAAGTCATTCTGGTGCAGAAATAAACAAAGAAGGAAACCATAAAACTCATTAGTCAAAACCATATTGAAATGAATTTAAAAAGTTTACCTTAGCTACTAGGCACGGTTTTGACTCATAGCTGGATGAATGTAGACCATGTTTAAGCTCCTGGTTCTTGTAGTGAAACCGTGAAGAGATTAGCATGGGCTTGTCTTGATATCATGGGCCATTCGCTTAGCTTCATTAGACCTGGTTTCTTTGTTCCTTGCATTTCTTCACAAAGCCCGGTCCAATGAGTCTCTTGTGGCTTCTCTTGATCAGCTTCTTGTATGACCTTTGCAATGGCTTGATCATACTTGTATTGTAAGGCTCTAGCTCGCTGTCTGGTTATAACTCCATCATGCGTGGTTGGCAGCTCCACTTCTTGAGTCTCTTGGAGCTGAGGTTTGGTCAAGTCTGGTTCTGTTTGGATGTCCACATTAACAAGGGGATCCTATGCTTTGGAGGTGCTGGTCTCAACAAGGCTTAGAGAAGAATAGATTTTGCCAGAAATCTTAAGGTTTAGAAGAACTACCGATTTTATTGATAATCCCAGGTGAAAAATTACAATGCTGCAGGGGAACCTTATATATGGTTCTTCAGCTTTAGGTAAAACCAAAATAAAAATACAAAAGTGCAAAATAAAAATACAAAAGTGCAAAATAAAAATACAAAAGTGCATTAAACATAAAATGCTAAACTTAAGCTATTTTTAAGCTAAGAAACATGAAAAGGAAACACAAAAATCATTAGTCAAACCATATTGAATTGTATTGAAACACTTACCTTAGATAGATGGGCATGAAAAGCTATTGTTGGTTCTGGTTTGACTGAATGAATGTAGACGGTCTTCAAGCTTCTGGTTCTTGGAGTGAAACCGTGAAAACATTGAAGTGGGCTTGTCTTGTTAACATGGGCCATTCACTCAGCTTCTTTATGCTTGGTTGCTTGGATCCTTGAACCTCTTCATATAGCCCGGTTTAATGTGCGTCTGGTGGCTTCTCTTGAGCATTCTCTTGAAAGGCTTGTAATATGGCTTGATCGAACTTGTGCTGCAAGGCTCTTGCTCTTTGTCTGGTAATAATTCCAGTTGGTAACTCCACTTCTTGAGTATCTTGAAGTTGTGGTTCTGTCAAGTCTGGTTCTATTTGAATGTCCTCATCAGTTACCAAAGTGCACTTATATTTACGGTCACTTGTTCTAAGAGAACTCCAGAGTTAAGCGTGTTTTAGCTGGAGAAGTGCTAGGTTGGGTGATCTATTTGGAAATGATTTCTGATATTGCGTGAGTGAGGACAAAACACGAGAAAAGATCACGTGGTGATTGCAGGGTCAGTATTTCATGACTTTCGAGTCTCTCAGTTAACGCACCGACCACCGGATAGGGGTGGGGTTCACGGCCCCTGAGAGAGTACGTGAGAGCCCAATGGTAGGGGCGGTCGGGCGTTACATTGTCGGTCTGGAAAATCCATCCGAACATAAGGCTATTAGGTTCAATATCGGGGGTACAACAATTGTTATATTTGTTCCTAAAATTTCACAGAAAAAAATCCTTTTGTATGTTTGTGTGTGTTGAGAGAAGAAGCATTTTTGATTGTCACACAGGGGCTTGTCTCAACGTTAGGATACTATGTGTTGGGCTTTTCAAGCCCATGTCCAACTCTCCCATTAGTATGATATTGTCCGCTTTGGGTCCAGGTGGCAAAGCCCGCACATATTTGTCTTTGGGCTCCTCCCAAAAGGCCTCATACTAATCAGAGTTGGACATTACTTATATATTAGACCATTACTGTCTAATCTTCTGATGTGGGACTTGGATTGATATCCCAACAATCCTCCCCTCAAGCCAAGTACCACACAAACCCTTGGCCTCCAACCTTCCGCGAAACCTGGCACCCATCTTGTACCGTCGTACGCACCAACAGAACTCTTCACCTAACCCTTGCAACCCTTGCTGCACCGCTAGCAAGACTTTCGACACAAGGCACCGGCACCTTTAATCGCAAGGTTGCCTTGAGGGATCTCCTTCCACAACGAACATCCGGTCCAACCCACTTCTCCAGGTCTACTTTTTTAGAACCTGAGCTCTGATACCACTTGTTGGGCTTTTCAAGCCCATGTCCAACTCTCCCATTAGTATGATATTGTCCGCTTTGCGCCTAGGTGGCAAAGCCCGCACGGATTTGTCTTTGGGCTCCTCCTAAAATGCCTCATACTAATCAGAGTTGGACATTACTTATATATTAAACCATTACTGTCTAATCTTCCGATGTGGGACTTGGATTGATATCCCAACACTATGTTATTGGATGGAAATCACATGAGAGAGGTCATGTGTTTGTGAGTGCATTTAACCCGCTCGGCATGGTTATCGTTGTTATTTTGAGCTTCTTTGTTTTCTTGTAAGAAATGTACCTATGAAGGTAAGAGTTTTAATCTAAGACTACTATTGCAATAGATCTAAAGTAAGAGAATTGATTTTAACAAAATAGGCTTCCTAAATTTGTAGGGTTGTTGGGTCACTTGTTATTGTCATTGGAATATATTTGGTACTATGGGGTAAAATCAAGTTACTATGGGGTAAAATCAAGGACAAGGAAGGACAGCATCCACCAAACGCTAGGTGTGTAAAGATTGTGGTAAAAATTGAAGAGCAGATGATTGACGCCTGACAATTTCCAAGTAGTACCCAATAGTAACCAGTTAATGATCCCAAAGGCAGCAACTCAGTCTCAAGGGTCGGTCTGAGATGCCAATTTTGTTAAAATATTTCTATATATTTGCAAAACATTTTTCATAGCATAAATTAAGAATATGGTTTGCCAGAATAAGATCAATTCAATCTTCCAATGCAAATTACTATGATGACTTTTAGTCACTCACATTAAGATCATTTATTCAATGCAGCTACCATTTAATTATGCTTCTATAATTTGGTTATAATTTGGCTATGCAGGCACACTAATTTTTTTTGGCCACACTCATTAAGCTTATAATTTGACTATGTATTTATCTCAACGTTAAACTATAATATTATTTTGTATTTTTCTAATATACATATTAATTTTTTTCATAAGTGCATTAGTTTTCTTTTATTTCAATACTTTGCGAACTCAATAAATATCTCTATTCTCCTCATCTGATTAATTATGTTTGCAGCAAGCTGTCTGGTCATGTTTCATCATTTTACAGCTAGGACCCATTCTCTATTCTTATAACTTTCTATAGCTGAATTCAAATGACCTTGTCTCAAACCCATAAACAAAGAATATAACAATTATATCTGGATCAAAAAAGACGACATTTCTACAAAGAATGCTTCATTGTTGGACTTTATTTACATTGATGCAAGGTCGCTTTACCAGGTACAACAACATTTTTCTTAATATTCAAAGCTTTACACTATTTTGTAACATAGTATTAAAATAAATAGCAATGTACACTACAAAGAATTTTTGTTTTTTTTTATAAATATATATATAAAGTTTATAATTGATAAGAATGTTTTTTATAAGTAAAAAGAAAAGAAAAACCAGATCATAAATTTTTAAAGGTACAAAACATTAACCAAAAAACAAAATAATATATAATATATAATTTATTTAAGAATCAATGAAAATATAGAATAAAGAAAAAATATAACAAAAATAAAGTAAAAATAAAGTAAAAATAAAGCAAAAAGGAAGCGTTAGAAAAAAAAAAATAACAACTCAAACTCTATTTCATTACACTTTTTATAATTTTTGAATTTGATTTGAGTTAACTATTTTACCAATAACAGAACTCAAAATTTTGAATCAATCATAACTCACTCGAACTTAACACGCACGGGGATATCTTTTCCCTTTTTCATTTGGACGATCAATAAAATATGTAACGAAAAAAATAAAATAACATAAAAAATAAGGTATTATAATTATTTGCCAAAAGAATTTAAAGTGACGAAAAACAATTAAAGTGGGTCTATGAGAGTCAGCAGTAGTCTGCACACCGAACCAATCAAGGAATGTTTTCTTCTTAAAACGCGAGTTTAGTGCTATTTGGCTGGCAGTGTATTAATTCGTGAATTCTGCCAATTCGTATCCGAACTAATAAAAGTGTAGCGGATTAGTGTCTCAACTATTTTGATGTGCGAGATCCAGACTCGTAAATAATTGAAATTCAATACACACTAATATGATCCTTGTAAGATCTTTCTCCAAAATCGTCACTTTAGAAGCAAGTTGGATGGGAATCGTTTCTGGATGGTTTAGAACAAATGGATTTGAGTAACAATGGAGTGATGTGGTCACACTAAGGCTGCGAAAATCCTTAGATTTACCAATGGATCGAGAGGTCACACAAAGGGAATGAAATTCCTCTGATTTACCTATTTTGATCTAGTTCTTAAGAGAGTTTGAGAATAAAAAGCTAGATAAAATAAACTGAGGGTTTACAAGGAGTATATATAGGGAACTTCAGAGGGAAGCCCTAAATACACGCCTAAGATAACAAATAAAAATACAATTTAAACATAACATAAGCTAAGAAATAACATAAGTTTAAATGATAAAAGAAGCGGCTGGACAGAAGCTTCTTGGGCTTGATCTTCGGTTCATCAAATGGGGTTAAGGAGGTGAACAAAAGCCTCATTAAAAACCTTGACAAGAAAACCCAGTGGGACAAAACTTGTCAAGGGAAAAAGAGCACAATTGAACACCTTACCCATTTGATGAAATCAATTAGCTTGAATCAACACCAGAATGGTTTGATAAGCATCTCTTTCTCCTCTGGAATTCTCTAACTGTATGAGTAGAGAACTGATAGTTTCTTTGAGCTCCCTGGTCCTAGCACGCGTCATTGGTCCACTTGAAATAGTTAGAGCATCCTCAGGTTCAAGCTCTGGTGCATGCGTGGGTTTTAGCTCATGATCCGTTGGCATGCTCATATCATCCCCTCTCTCTTTAAAAGGATTTTTCCTCAAATCTGCTTCATCTGCAATAAAAGGAGAGAGATCAGAAATATTAAAACTAGAACTCACATGATACTTACCTTGGAGATCCACTTGATATGCATTGTTATTGATTCTCCTTGTGATCGTGATTGGACCATCAATCCTAGGCATGAGCTTGGATTTTCTTTCTGCTGGGAACCGTTCTTTTCTCAAATGCACCCATACTTGGTCTCCAACTTCAAAGATCACTTCATGTTTCCTGCTTCTCGTAGAGCTTAGTCTTTTCCTCCGAATTATGTCTAGCCTTCTCATGAATTTGTTTCACCATTTCTGCCTTTTTCTGTCCATCTACACTAGATCTTTCACTTAAAGGTAGAGGAATTAGATCCAAAGGAGACAAATGATTAAAGCCATAGACAATTTGAAAAGGAGAATACTTAGATGCAGAATGAACTGCATGATTATATGCAAACTCTAAGTGAGGCAAACAATCTTCCCAACTCTTAAGATTCTTTTTAACTAATGCACGCAAGAGNATATCGGGTATAAGGCGAAATGCCAAAATAAAGGGTAGCTTAGGAGCGAGCAGTTTAGATTAGGGTAGGAAACAAAATAGATGTTCTGGGTAGATGGAAGTCTAGCCTTGTATGCATCCATTGGTTTTTACCCTTAGCATTTTGCATTAAGAAGGTTCTTTTCATGAGTGATCCCACTTAAACACTTAACCCGTTTGCACTAGAAGTTCATATTTAGCTCGTTACCTTACCCTGAACCAAGTGAGTTGATTGACAGGTATGAATGAGATCCACGCTTTAAATTTTTTAATGAATGTGAAAGGGAATTGGTAATTTGAATTTGCATCTAAGTTAGGATTGATTTTGCTCGATTTTGCGATGAATATGGCTAAGGCTTTTTGGATAGGTAGAATTCGACTTGCATCCCAGAAACCTGAACTTAGACATTGAGTTGATTTCTTTTAAATGGCGTTTTGGATTCAAACTTACACCTTTTCTTTTAAAAACCTCACCCCTCCGGTTGGCTTTTGCTTGAGGACAAGCAAAAAGGCAAGTTTGGGGGTGTTGATATCTCTGTAAATTGCATGTTTTTAACACATATTCCATGCTAGTTAGGACTTCATTCTTGCACTTTCATCTTACCTTTCATCACATTTTCACCCATGTTAGGATTAGATGCATTAGGTTAGGTTTCTGCATAGTCTTGCATGTTTGGAGTGTGTTCTCAGGTGCTCAGGATGGTCCGAAGAAGAAACCAAGAAAGGAGATCACAAATGGAGGACGAGCCGGTAATATCGAGCATGGATCACGACCCCAAAGTCGATATGGACAAGCGCACGACGAACCTCGACGAGTAGCAGTGACTTAGTCCCGAAAGGAACACCTCGGAGCGAAGATCCAGCAAGAGGACGCCATGAAGACGGATATCAGAGCAAGGCAACGGGAAGTACCCGATTCAAGTAACAAGGAAGGCGAGCCTTCACGATATGATCCCGAAACACTTGCCCGATATGGAGACTGCTCGAAGAATCAGAAGAGTTAGCATATCGGCTTGCTCACAACGACTTGAGCCCAAACACTAAAGTCCAAAATAGTACCATTTCGGGAAAGTGGTCCCAACGTTTTATGTTTTTCCTCTTTTGTGTATAAATACCTCTCCCCCACTCTTATCCTTTTATCACGTTTTTCACTTTTATTTTGGCTGTTTTCCCTTTTCAAAAACCGAGAAAAACCATTGTTGTATTCCACCATTGAAGCTTGTTCAAAGCTTTGATTTTTATGCAATCTTGAAGTTTTAAGTTTATTAGCTTAGTGTTATTTTCTTAGAAGCTTCTTCCTTTTCTTGTTTTTGATTGTCTTGCAGCCTATGAGTTATCCTCTCATCCTTATGGATCTTGAGGCTTCTCAAATGGCTTCTGAGTAGTCTATATCGGTTTTGGGGCAAGGGTAGGGAAAATGAGTTAAAGCCCCAATCTTTGATGCAGATCTATGCTTAATCCATCTTAATCCTTTTTTATTTGACATTATTAATGCTTAGTCATCTTCGCTATTTGAACTTTGCCATCGAGCTTCTTCAAACAAACGCCATGTTTGAATGATTGCAAGGACCAATCTCATAAGAGATCCGCTCATCCTAGCCTAAGGGATTAGATGCCTAGGGAGCGTTTTGGCATTAGTAGAGTTGTCTATTCAAGCTTGCTGCTTTCATGGATTACTACGTGATGGTTAGGTCGTGAGACAGCAAAGAGACTTATACCACGACAGTGGATTCGTCCAGATCCTGAACTCTACGCTAAAGGATTAGCCTTATAGGAAGTAAATCTAACATCAAATGAAATATCTTTAACGTATTAGACCTGAAGAACCCCTTGTCCCTTGAACCGACTCTTATTTTCTTTTGCAAGTTCGTATCTTTAGCTATCATATTTTCATTTCTTTAGCAATACTTAGTTTCAATACCTGTTTCCTGCTCTTTTATAATCTAAGTGATAGATTCTCACCTTTTCACCCTTTTTAATCTCTCTTAGCTTGTAAAAGAATTCTATAAATGCAATACCTTGAAATCTTCCATCGGATTGATAAGACCCATAACCTATACTACATTGGGTTATAAGTAGTGGGTCATTGACTGAGTAGAGCCCATAGAAATATCTACTTATCAATTGGCGCCGTTGCCGATTTGGGAGAAATTTGAGTATTGAATTTCCAATTCTTAGCAAGACTAAGACTTTACTTTCTTTTTCGACTCTAACATCGCTCCTTTAGACTTTTTCGCAGGTACCTATAACAACACGTTCAGATGGATGACATGCACCATCTCCAAGAAGGAATGAATGACGCACAACGGGAA
>JAHZTW010000002.1:88927971-88945640 GCA_020283515.1 Alliaria petiolata
TGAAGAAAAATATACCCAACTACCCAGAAGGAGTAACCATTGAGATGATAACTTTGGACGATATCTTCTTTGTTCTCGAATACAATCTCGATAAAGGTTCGATAGTCGAGTTGCAAAACAGAGGTGTCAAGGTATAAACCTCCGCCTGTTGGTTTGTCGGAGATGCTATTGATCTTATAAACCCCGCCTATCTTGAAAAAGTCGGCAAGTTTTAGAGGCGTATCCGCAGGCGAAAATGAGACACTATTAACACCGTATCTTTGCTTCCCATTTATCTGCCCGGATGAGCTACCGAACACAATAGTCCTAATGAGCGGTATTAGACCATAATGGTATGAGCCTTGTGGGTTTGGTCTTGGTCCACTAGCTGTCAAGTTGGTTCTACGAAAAAATATAAATCAAATTCATAAACATTAGATCACCAAATGTTTCTATATGAAGCGTAAATCACTTAGCCACTTATGCAAGAAAGACTACCTGATGGCTCGTGCTTGGTTCAAGGACCAATCGATCTGAATGGTGGGACCACCGGGGATTGGACCAGAAGCTGAGGTAGACGAGCCGCTGTAGCGGAGAACACCCGTGGTTGTAATGGTTTTATCGGTGAACCGGGAGGAAGCAACCACGTAGTAGACACGAGGAGATTGGTCAGCAGTAATGAGAACGGAGTAAGACTGGCCAACATGAATGTCAAGTGAAGAAAACATCGTTTGAAGCGTGTGTGTCCCTTCGACTTCGACCAGCTTCATCTTATGGTTTTGGATTCTGAAGTTTAGAGAATGTTCTAATCCAACGTTTGATATCCTCAACCTGTATGTTTTTCCTATATTACATCCGCCAAAAAAGGATATTAATAAACATAATGAACGAGCAAAAGACTGGAAATAGACAAAGATCAAATATCATCATACCTTGCTCAACGTTTAAGGTAGCACCGTTGCTTCGGCCATTGATAAGAATACCATCAGGCAAAGGTAATTTCTTTCCTCTGTCAAGACGAGATTTCAAATCCTGAGGAATAGATAAAAACATTAAGAGAATTTTAATATTCGTAAAAATAAATGCTTGATTGTTTTTCAATTAAAAAAAAAGAACATTTGCATGAGGTTGCAAAATAATTCTATATCTAGTTCATTGTAAATGTTATATTTTGTTTCATAAAGAATATGTTTCAAAAATAATTACCGTGTGATTAGATTTGTACCAATCTCCGATGAGGACAGTGTAATCTCCTGCGGGATCAGCGAATGGAACTGGGATTCCTGGACGGCTAAGGATTCTGATGCCTCCGAATCCACCAGCAGCCTTGTGAAAGGCAAGGGATGGAAAGTAATAGAAGCTTCCAATTTGGTCTTTCACTTGCAAAATGTATGTGTAGTTTGTCCTAGGTGGAATTGGACAGGTTGTCCCGTACATTCCATCGACATAAGAATTTCTTCTGTTCTGTACTCCATTCCTATTTTATCCATTATTTTAACTATTAAGCAATAACGAATACATTTTAATTTTTCACCCAAAAAAAAAAGCAACAACGAATACATATAAGAGTATATGTACTAAATAGCCGCCAATAATTCTAGAATGCTATTTAACTTTTTTTTATTTCCAAAATAATTTGTAGTGAATAATGAGTTTTTGTGCGGGTTTCTAACTTCATGTTATATTTATTTTAGAAAATGCAAATTTATATAATACTATATTAGGATATGAATATACAGAAATTTATAATTTAATATATTTGTGAAAAAGAAAGTGAATAATTTTAAAACAAAAATCAAATCACATGTATGAAATCAAATAAAACATAATAGTTATTCATTATTTAATTTTTTTAGTTTTTATTTTTTACTTTTCAATTAAATTTTATTACATGTTTTCAAATAAATTTTTACTTTCTATATATTTTGACGAATTTAATTAATAGAAACTTTTTATATATGTCGAGATCTAATCAATTTATTTAAATTATATTTACTTTTATTAAATAACTACTTATATATAGTTTTACTGATTTGACAAGTGGTACTAATTTTGAAACATCACATTTAATATAATAAAAATACTTTTTTTTTAGAAAATTTGTGCGATAACTTACACAATTTATTCAGGAAAATGTTATTGCAAAATGTTTTCAATTTTAACTCTATAAATGACTATTTTCTCCGTTTTACAAATGTCATTTTGAAGTTTAATTCTTGTTTCACAAAAAGTGTCATTTAAATTTTGAAAAAAAATTCAGTTTTAACCCTATAATTTTAGTATATTAATTAGAGAAAAAATGTATTTAGTATATTAATAAAAGATAAAATAAAATTTTTAATAAATTTCTTAATATATGTAAAAAAATCTCAAATGACACTCTTTATCTTTATGAAATAGATGGAGTATAATCCTAACAAACTCTACATAATTACCAAAACTAGGATTCGATAAAACTTACTCTGATGACACTTTCAAGACACTTTTAACAAACCATATGCATTTAAATATTAAATGTTTTGTGACTTTTCTTATTGGTTTGTTAAAAGTGTCATGAATATGGCCTAGTTAGTGGAAATGGTTGGGACCCTTCAAAAAGACAACGTAACTTCAACGACATTNCATTCTCATTCCAGAGCTCGTCCTACTTCAGTCCGCTTTTAGAGATGAGCCACTTTCAGCATGCTTTGGATGCATCCTAGCAGAGAGACTCGTGCGAGTGAAGCACGACGTCACCGCACCCCGATGCGAGACCGCCTTCACGACTTACGGAGGCATCATCACAGCGATCATGGAGGCCGCAGGAGTAGACACCAGCATTGAGACGCCCTTACATGAGGCTTGGTTTGACTTGTCCCAGTTCCAGACGGACAGGAACTTGATAGGCGCAGCCATGGATCCGGACAGGTTTGGATACCGATACCGATTGGGGAAGAGAGACGACCGCATGGTCTACTTACCGTCTCCTACAGTCCCGCGCCTTTCAGAGGGTTCACCAGAGTGGATCCCGAACCATGATGAGTTCCGTACCGAGTTCTCATGTCTACCGCTTACCATTGGAGAGTATGTAGCCGCCAAGGCTAGGAGAGAAGCGATCCGTCAGAGGACTCACCACAGCTCATCCTCCTCCATGTGCAGTACCTCACGATCTGCTGCACCGTCCACCTCGACTGATCCCGCGATCACCGCACTTCAGGAGCAACTAGCACGACAGAACGAGATGCTCGAGAAGATGGCGCGACAGCTCCGAGAGAGAGGACACATAGATGGCGACCTTTAGACCCTGAGTTCAGATGCCAAGAAAACTTCGCATCTCGGCCAACACTATTCCTGCTTACGAGCCTGGTTCCATCTATTCCACCCATATCCCTTACTTTTTATCTATGCTTTATCTTTCATTTATTTCAGTCATTCCCGATCTGCCACCATTTTTTCACACTGGGGACAGTGTGATTTAAGTCTGGGGGGAGTTCGTACTAATGATTTTGCTTTTCTTTTGTTTTTGTTTATTTATTTGGTTTTCCTTTTTTTTTTAAGAACTAAGAATGATGTATTTCGATATATATAATATGGTTTTAGGGATTATGATGCAAAACCAAGGATGATATTCGACCAGTGTGCTTCTACGCTATTTCTAGTGACAGATCTTTCAAGCTTTAGTACTAGACTAGGCAGTAGCTAGAAAGCCAGAGATACGAAATCCTGGAGAATGCCGATCCATAGAGACTTTGGGGGAAGGAATACACTAGCTCTACTTTTTATTGGACTTTAAACTGACTATTAATTTCCTTGTCAACAGATGTAAACATTCAACGAAAAAGCCAAAAACGTTCGGGACATCTATTTCCAGATTTACGCACTCCCTTGTTGTCCCCGAACGGCCAACTCATCAATAGTTGGTACCATACCCGAAACCCTTACCATCTTTTCATACCTCACGCAACTCTCTTGTTTTCACCAAATGCAGATATGTGCAAAAAAGCCGGAGAGGGAGGAACGAAACGATTTCTAGTCAATCAAGACGAAAGATCGAATGGTTAAGGGACGGAAGTGTTAGCTACAAAAGAGGGATGACTTATGCCTCGGAAACTCGAAAGAATGGTAATATTCTTGCGATCCTTAAGACTCTCACAGCAAGGCACTTCCCGTTTCATAAAAAAAATATATATATATATAATAATATAACTCGGATAGAGGATCCATAAAAAAAAAAGATTAAAAAGAAACGGGAAGAAAATGCCTGAGAGCCTTAAGAGAATCGTAACATGCATATAGGCAGAGCTTGGGCGATATGGTGAGAAGTTTTAAGAGCCATCCAATCCGAACCAGAAACAAGAAACTAAGTCTGGGGGATGGCTGTATCAAAGAGAACTCGCGGATGTGTACGTGCGGAGAGTGATTGGAAATCGTGGATCTCAACGGTTCCACCTTCTCTTGCTGTTTTGCATAATATCTCGCACCTTCCGGAGATCTATACGGTAACCCGAAACACTCTAAACCTCACCAATAAAGGCCTTTATATACCTAACCTCGTTGAATCTAGCTTTATATCCCTTGACAAGGATCACGCCAAACTTAAATACTACTTAGAGAGCTAGTTGACTGAAACTTGAAGTTTAGACAGTGAAAGCTTCGTAAAGGACTAGTGTTGAAGGAACTATAGTGAGAATTTTCTAGTCTGAGCTTGGATTGATTAGTTCGATGACTTATGGTTTAGAAGGACGGTCGCTGAGTTTTTGCTAGTTCCTATATTTTCAAACCTCTTTTCCAGGCTTTGCATGCGTTTTATTTGAGGACAAACAAAGGTTTAAGTCTGGGGGAGTTGATAACACTCCTATTTTACTCCTAAAACCTAATATTTCAAGATCGTTTATAAGTGTTTTGACCCGGTTTTCAACGGTTTTAAGGCGATTTCCACGTTTTCTAGTTTTAAAAGTCATTTCAGGAAAATTGGACAAAAAGGACACATTTTGGAGCAAAACGGGAACTTCGAAGGACATGTGCTCGGAGCCATAAGTTCAGCATCAGATGACGACCTTCCCACCACAAGATCAAGCTCATATTTGGAGACAAGGTAGCCTTATCAGCTGTCTTTCACCTCGAAGTGGTTTGAGAGCAATCCCACGGTTGGATCTCAAGTTACGAAGGAAGCAAGAAGGCCCGTCAGACACATTCCCAGAAGAAGGCCGGCCGCGCCACGGATCCTCAGAAGACCAGTGGCCGCGCCACGCCTGGTCGCTCGCGTGGCCACACCACTCCGGCCCATCCCGAGCCCGTTTGCACTTATCCAATATTTTCCCGAGGTTAAAACGTGAAGCCCACTTTCTGAAGACCGGAAGCCTATATAAAGGAGTCTTAGGGTTTCAGAGAAGGGGGGTGACGCCACACACATAGAAGAGACGACGAGACACATCTGCGCCGCACAGAGAGAGGAGAAGAGAGAAAGTTCGACGGCCCCGGAGTCGAGGATCTCGAGAGAGAATTCTTCTGCAGCCGCCTATCCTTCCTTCTTTTCCCTTTCATCTTTCGTTTTTAGTTCTTTGCTTTTGAATACTTTAAGAAAACCTCTGTTCAATCGATTTCCCTTTAAAGAAGTTTTCTCACTTTGCTCTTTTCATTAATACGATTCGCACCTTTCATATCTCGAAGATGTCTCTCGTTCCCATGAACGAGTAGTCATCTAGTTGGGTTTTTAAGGGGATTTTCGAAGGGGTTTAATCATGGATTGATTTCGCTAGGTTGATAGAGATAGAGTTCCTTTTAGGTATCTTCGTTGATGTCTCGTTCTTATTGCATGTTTGCTTCTCTGATCAATTAGCAACTGATTCTAGGATGATTAGATACATGAAAATGTGGTCTATTGTCTCGATCTAGGGGTTAACGAGCGGATCGCACCGTAGGATGTTTAGGCATATCGACGGACCGCACCGTGAGTGTTTACAAATAGGTGAATGATACGTATGCGCGGTTGTCTTGCATCGTGGGATGAGAGATCATACCCGCAGTGAGGGACAAACGCAGGTGGCTAGATCCGTGAAAGCGGGGTAGTCATAGTCGACCGTTTCAGCTTAAGAACCTAGCTTATTAAATCATTTAGAACCTATCATGTTGCTTGTTTAATTCGATCCATGAACCCCGGAGAATATCCCTGAACCCAACGCCTTTTATTTATTGATTTACAACCGTTTAATTCTCTTTTGCTGCTTGATATTATTGCTACAAACCGTGACAAACTCTATCCCCAAGTTCCATTTGGTTTAAAGAAGTTAGAAATCTTAGGACTTTCGCAAAACAACAATCTCTGTGGATTCGATCCCTTAATATACTACTGTGATTGCTGTGCACTTGCAGCTATCTTAGGGGTAAAACTTGAAGTGAAATAAACCCCGCGATTCAATCGCTCACAAAGGTGTTTATGGTTTTAAACAAATGTTATGGTTTGGGTGTGGTAGGATACTTGCACTAGCAAAGAGTGGTACAAGGGAAAAGAAAGTCCAAGTTAAAAACTTTGAGCTGATGATAAAGCATGAATAAGATAATGAAATTTTCAATATTTACGGTTCAAGTTCAATTGGGAAATGGTTCAATTCACAATGGATTAGCCAAGACTGAATTCTATGATGCGATCATGGATAGTACAAAGGAGAATGAGCTTGTAGTTGAGCTTCAACCTGAACTAGAAGCCGTTGAAGATTTGGTGATACCATTCAGACCTATGACTCGTGCAAGGCTTAAGAGATTTAAATAAGGAATTGGAGGATTACTCAATCAGATGATCACTCGACGAGGAGACGAATTCAAAACTTCCCTGGTTTTAATTCAAGCTTTATAAAGCCTTATAAATGGGTTTTATAAGCAAGTCTTATAAAAGCTTATAAATCTGAAGTCTTATAAAAGCTTATAAAAGGGTTGTGATCATTTGTACTCTTTTTCCTTGTCCTTGGTTTTTTCCATTGAGTTTTCGAGGAAAGGTTTTAATGAGGCAATTGATTCACAAACTTTATAAGGCCCATTAATAAGCAACGGATTTCGACCAAAAGAATGGAATGCAGATGAAGAGTTAAGGAGACAAAGGGTTATGCGCTGAATCTAGCCAAGAGTCATTCAACTCATTTATTTTGGTCTTTGGTCTTTCTTAGTTAATGTTGCGTTGTTTTTAACACATTTTAATCTAGTTTTCTACAAAGTATTTCTGATAAATACTATTGTAAGACAATCACAATAATCAGAATCTCTTTTTATCAAATCTTATAAAACTGATTCTCACTTGTTCTCTTTGAACAAACCGATTGTTTGGTATGTATTATCCAAACTTTCACAACTTGATCCGTCTTGGTGTGTCATATCCAAGGGGTCTGGTTGAATATCAGGAGTCTTCCGTAAATTCTGTGCGACCATTCGTTCCATTTCCTTGTTCTTCGTGGCTTCACAGTCCGGTGAATTTATGCTTATCCATCTACCAACTATAGAGTACAATAGTCCTTGGGAGGATCGTATCAAGTGGTATCAGAGCACACTCTTAAGTTTGGTATTCATTATGTTTTCATCTTCTCATCTCTTCATCTTCTTTTTCGAAATTTTGTATTCTTTTCTGTCTATCTATCTAGTTAACCAGCCATAAAAAAAAATCGTGGTATAAGAAAAAAAAAGAAAAATGAAAATCAGAGGCTTGGTTGATTAGCAACACACAGGAAAAAAAAATAGCTCTTAAACTATCTATCTTCTCATCTTCTTCTTCTGTTGTGATTTAGATTTACTATTGGATTTGATTGGTTTATGTTCTCTTAGAACTCTTAAGAATTTCAGTAAAAACTTGGAGAGTAAACACTTGCCAGCGAAACACTTGTGATAGGCTTTTACTTTTAATTTGTTTGTTGAGTTTTGCAGGGAAACAATCATGTCTAACCACGATGGAGATAACAACCGTGAAGGAGAACTAGCAGTTCCAAACTTGCAATTACAAGCAATGATGGGAGAAATGCAAAGGATGCTGAGGATTGAGATGAATGGTGTTTATGAAAGATTAGAGGAGGTGCAAACAGAGGCAAGACAAAGACAGCCACAAGTTGTGCCTATTGAAAGGGCAAGAGAGCAACTTAGACCAGCAAGGGTCGAATTAGATGATGACTACTATAGTCATGATGGACGCTAATCTCAAGGGAGCAAAGAAGACCTAGGCGTGAAAGAGAAGGCATGAGGCAACATGATGATAATTTTGGAGGTCTTAAGCTCAAAATTACACCATTTCATGGAAGGAATGATCCATACACCTATCTAGAGTGGGAAAAGAAAATAGAGCTTGTGTTTGATTGCCAACACTATACATAATACAACAAAGTGAGAGTGGCAGCCACATAGTTCTATGATTATGCATTAAGCTGGTGGGATCAGTTGGTGACATCAAGGAGACGAAATGGGGAATTTCCTGTAGAGACGTGGGCAGAGATGAAAGCTATCATGCGCAGAAGGTTTGTTCCTAGCCATTACCACTGTGAGCTTCATCAAAAACTGAGGAGATTAAAACAACGCAGCCGCAATGTTTAGGATTATTATCAAGAGATGGAGTCTCTTATGATAAGGGCTGATGTGTCTTAAGATAGAGAAGCTACAATGGCTCGGTTATTGAGTGGATTAAACAGAGATGTGCAAGACAGGCTAGAGTTGCAGCATTATGTGGAGATTGAGGAAATGCTACACAAAGAAATTCTAGTGGAGCAGTAGCTTAAAAGGAAGGGTTCTACTATGGAGTTGGACCATCTACTACCAAACCAAGTTACCAAAGGACAGAGAAACCCATCACCACTCCAAAGGTAGAATCTAAACCTTTTATTGCAAATCAATTCGACAAAGGCAAAGCTGAAGCATCTAGATCCAGAACCAGAGATTTGATATGTTTCAAATGCCAAGGGAGAGGGCATTACGCCAATGAATGCTCTAATAAGAAGACCATGATTCTTCTAGACAATGGAGAGATCGAATAGAAGGCAGAAGCAGTGGTTTCTGATTCATTGTCATCAGAAAAAGAACATGAGACTCCGGCTATAGGAGATTTGTTAGTGGCTAGAAGATCACTAAGTATGCAGCCTAAATCAAACAAGTAGGAGCAAAGAGAGAACTTGTTTCACACAAGGTGCGATGTACAAGATAAAGTTTGCAGCGTCATCATTGATGGAGGCAGTTGTACTAATGTAACGAGTGAAACAATGGTGAGGAAGCTCGGTTTGAAAGAAAGAAAACATCCAAAGCCTTATAAACTTCAGCTCATCCTTTTCATTCTTAACCACAGTGATTCCTCCTTTTTTTGGCAAACAATGGATAGGTGAAACCCAAGTGCTATCCGAAATAGGATAGATAACACGTGCATCTAGAAGTTTAACAATCTCCTTCTTTACAACTTCTTTCAAATTAGGGTTTAACCTTCTTTGATGTTCTATAGAAGTCATGGATTCATCTTCTAGATGTATCCTATGTGTGCAAAGAGAAGGAGATATGCCTTTGATGTCATCCAAGAATAACCAATAGCTCTCCTAAACTTTCTCAATTCGCATAAGGGAGGATAATTCATCTTTACTCAAGTTTTCATTAACAATGACCGGGTAAGACGAGTTAGGACCTAAGAAAGCGTACCTTAGCCCTTGTGGAAGAGGTTTGAGCTCCACATTTGGTGCCTTGAGCACACACCAATCATCCTTAATGATAGGCTTGTCATTGCTGGCTACCATCTTGTCTTCATACCCAACACTCAAATAGCTCATTTCTTCAATCACACATCCTCTTTTGCTCTTCTGCCGTAGCTCTATGAAAGAATCCTCTCCTTCTTAAGGCTTGTGTGAATCCAGCAATCACAAATATCCCAAGCTTGCTCCATGTAGATACCCATTCTTGACATGCTCCTTTGTCAAGGCTACTTAAAGATGGTCTTCCATAGCTAACTCTTCAAGATACTCATCTCCTAATCGATCCATTGTATCAACCCAAAAGTTTTGACCCTCAATGGTTGGTTTCTTCAAAGAATCATTGATGTCATAATTAAGCACAAAGTTCTTTCCCAAGTGCAAAACAATCTTGCCCTTCCTAACATCAATGATAGATCCCACGGTGGCCAAGAAAGGTCTCCCAAATATCAATGGATCCCTTGGTTCTTCATCCATATCTAGGACCACAAAATCAGTGGGAACCTCAACATTCCCTATCATAAACGGAAGATCTTAAAGCAATCCAATTGGGAGCCTAATGGACCTATCTGCTAGCACTAGAGATATCCTACACTCCTTGTAGCGGTCGAAACCAAGTCTCTTAGCAACTGAAAGTGGCATCAAACTCACACTAGCCTTAAGATCACACAAACAATTGTTGAATGTCAAAGGTCTCAAAGCACAAAGAAGAGTGAAATTACCGGGATCACTTAGCTTCTTTGGGTACAATTGTCCTTTGAATGATGACACTACATTCATGAGTGAAGACTACCATTCCGTGCAACTCCTTGGTCCTTTCCATAACAGCATCTTTAATGAACCTTGCATATTGAGGGACTAGCATGAAAGCATCCATTAAGGGCATTGTTACTTGGATTTTGCTCATTTGTTTGTCGAACATGGCCCTATATTTCTCCACAAGTTGCTTCTTGAAGCGACCCGGGAATGGTAGCTTGGGTTTTTAAGGTGGTGGAACAAAAGGAAATTCCTTATAGCTTATAGGTGCCTCAATTTCTTTGGCCTCAACCTTGTCGTTGCTCACTCTTTGAAGTACATCACTATCAACAACTACTTTCTCATCATCTTGAATGATCATCCCCCCCCATCTTGGTGTGCAATGTCCTCAAATTGACTTTGTTTGGAGATGCTCTAGATGGTAGTGCTTTGCCACTTCTCAAAGTAATGGCATTGATATGTTCTTGAGTTCCAAAAATTTGAGAACTTCCATTGTTCTCCATGTGTTGGATTTTGGAACTCAATGTTGCAAACTTTGAGTTAAGGTCATTGTAAGAGCAATCCACCTTGCGGCCCATGTCCTCTATCTTCTTGTTCATCTTCTTGGTCCCATTGGTTTGGCCTTGAAGGATTTGTTGTAGCATGTTTCTCATATCTAAATCTTGTTGGAATGAATTTCTTGCTTCTCCTTGAATTACAAAACCTAGTGGATAACCTTGTTGTTGGTGGAAGTGTCTTTGATTCCCTTGATAGTTAGTCTTGGGAACAAAGGCTTGTTGTGTTCCTTGAATTTTGTAGGTGGGGTTCCAGTAGTGATTGTTGAAACCCATTGAAAAACCTTGGCCTCCAACATAGTTGATCTCTTCTTGTGTTCCCTCATTCATCTCTTGTTGAAAACCAAAACTATCCTCATAGTCACCAACATAATGAACCGGCTTTGAAGAGGCGTGGAGTAGCTTATCCATCTTCTCATTTAGAGATCTAATCTCCCTTTTCCTTTGCGCCTCATTTTCAGTACCATCGCTTGAAGAACAATCATAGTGATCACCATAGTTCCTATCACATTGGGCTAAGTTCTCTACAAGGTCAAGACCTTCCTCAACCTCCTTGCCCAAGAAGTTCCCATTGCTAGCTGTGTCTAGAAGCATCCGAAACTTAGGAAGAAGACCACGGTATAAGGTGCTAAGGAGAGTCTCGTCCGAAAATCCATGGTGTGGACATTGAGTTCTATACCCCTTGAATCTTTCCCATGCTTCACAAAAACTTTCCTTTGCCTTTTGAGTAAAAACTAGAGATCTCATTCCTTAACCTTGTTGTACTTGTGTTAGAGAAGAACTTGGCAAAGAAAGCCTTCTTCAATTGATCAAAAGAAGTGATGGAGCCTTTTGGAAGAGTCTTCTCCCATAAATGTGCCTTGTCTACAAGAACAAACTCTCATTTGTGAAAAGGAAGCCAACAAGCATTATGAAACAGTTCTAAATTGCTAATAAACACCCTAGACAATCACTTTCATGAGTTAGGAATGTAAATCCCTTGTTTAGTTAGTTGGGGAATTTTCAAGAAACACGTTGTGGGTGGGAGATTTCCTAAGGCCTAGTTTTAGCTTGATCATGGCTAAAATAACATTTTGAACACTAAAAAAGGAGGGAAATGAGAAGATCTAACCCTAGACAACAAGATCAATCCTTAAAACACCCTAAATCTAACCCATCCTTAGATCCTAATGAAACTACTCACTAATCATGATTAGACCCTCAAATCCTATAAAAGAGATGAAGATAAACATGATTAGAGAGATAGAGAATGAAAGACTAACAAGGATAAATACTAAATTACAGAAACTCAAATAAATGTCTTACAAAATCACTTACAAACCAAATAGGAAGGTTTTCTAAGAAAGAACAAAAGATTAAAAGATACTTAGGAAAATTTAGGTCTTTTTGCTTTTATAGTGAACAATGGACGAGCCGGGTCAACCCAAAACAAACCGGGTATTGACCCGATTTAAGGCTGAAAAATCGCGCAGCGTATCGAGCTTGCTAGGTCGATACGCAGCTCGATACGCTGCTGAGGAACTGCTCCAAAGGCTCTGTCGAGCTTGGTAGCTCGACATAAACGCACGATACGCCATCTCCAAGACCTCTACTTGCTTTGTATCGAACTTGGTAGCTCGATACAGATGGTCGATACGCCTCCTCCAGAACTTCGGGAAGACTTGTATCAAGCTTGCTAGCTCGATACAGATGCTCGATATGCGCATCCCGTCCTCACTGCAAGGCCATATCGAGCTTGGTAGCTCGATACCAAGCTCGATATACTTCTAAAAGATCTCTTCTCTCCATTTGGCCACTCCTCTTGATCATCCATAGTCTCCATTTGGTTCTCCATGCCTCCAAAACACCTAATAAAGACTCAATATGCACAGTATGCAATAACCTATGCTAAAACTCACTAAACTCTATTATGAATGCAAATAGAACTAAAAGTGACTAAATGAATGCAAAAGAAGATTATAAAAATATCCTAAATGAGTACTAAAATATGCTAAATTATGAGTATATCAGGAGACCGAATTCTACTTACTCAAAAAGTCTTAGCCACATTCATCACAACACCAAGCAAAATCAGTCCCATCTTAAATGCACATTCTAATTNTAGACTTGTATCAAGCTTGCTAGCTCGATACAGATGCTCGATATGCGCGTCCCGTCCTCACTGCAAGGCCATATCGAGCTTGGTAGCTCGATACCAAGCTCGATATACTTCTAAAAGATCTCTTCTCTCCATTTGGCCACTCCTCTTGATCATCCATAGTCTCCATTTGGTTCTCCATGCCTCCAAAACACCTAATAAAGACTCAATATGCACAGTATGCAATAACCTATGCTAAAACTCACTAAACTCTATTATGAATGCAAATAGAACTAAAAGTGACTAAATGAATGCAAAAGAAGATTATAAAACTATCCTAAATGAGTACTAAAATATGCTAAATTATGAGTATATCAGGAGACCGAATTCTACTTACTCAAAAAGTCTTAGCCACATTCATCACAACACCAAGCAAAATCAGTCCCATCTTAAATGCACATTCTAATTCCCACTTCCCTTTAATAATAAATTCAAATTTTAAAACGTGAATCATGCTCATGCTCATCAGTCAGCTCACTTGGCTATGGGTATGGTCACGAGCTAAAGATGAACTTGTAATAAAAAGGACTAAGTGTTCGAACAAGGATCACTCAACGAAAGAATCTTCTTAATGCAAAATGCTAAAGATAAAAACTAACTGATGCATACAAGGATAAATTCTCATCTACCCAAACACCTGCTTGTTTTCTACCTGAGTCTAATATGTGTTTTCCCTTCCTAAGCTACCCTTCTCTGAAGCATTTCGCCTTGTACCCACTTTTACTCCTCGTTTCACTTTTCTTGATCATGTTGGGGGATTTCTTCTTTCTTGGAGATTGGTTTCAGCTCTTCTTTAGCTTCTTTGGTTGCGTTCCTTTGTATTTTACTTTTGGTGTTGTTGGCTGATTTTGACTTCATTATTTTGACCTTCTTTTTCTTCTTTGGAATCGCCTTTTTTCTTTTGTTTTGAGCATCTTTCGTAGCCGCCATCTCTCTTTTTATGTGTCCCCATTTGACTCAGTGAACCCTTCTTCCTTTCTTGTCCTTCTTCCAACAATAGGCAATCAGCACCAACCCTTTCTAGTATACCAAGAGTAACGACCTAGTATATCCGTATCATGCTGTTTTGTCCCTGTGAACCACCTAACCTATGTTGACTCGAGGTGTAAGCCAACATGTACATGAGAATCTAACCTTGTCAGCCTAAACCCAACACTTTTTGCCTAAGAAGATTTGAGAATAATGCAAAGACCTCACATATCGCTGATAACACTCATATTTTACTCCTAAAACATATTATTTCAAGATCGTTTATAAGTGTTTTGACCCGGGTTTCAACGATTTTAAGGCGATTTCCACGTTTTCTAGTTTTAAAAGTCATTTCAGGAAAATTAGACAAAAAGGACACATTTTGGAGCAAAACGGGAACTTCGAAGGACATGTGCTCGGAGCCATAAGTTCAGCATCATATGACGACCTTCCCACCACAAGATCAAGCTCATATTTGGTGACAAGGTAGCCTTATCAGCTGTCTTTCACCTCGAAGTGGTTTGAGAGCAATCCCACGGTTGGATCTCGAGTTACGAAGGAAGTAAGAAGGCCCGTCAGACACATTTCCAGAAGAAGGCCGGCCGCGCCACGGATCCTCAGAAGACCAGTGGCCGCGCCACGCTTGGTCGCTCGCGCGGCCACACCACTCCGGCCCATCCCGAGCCCGTTTGCACTTATCCAATATTTTCCCGAGGTTAAAACGTGAAGCCCACTTTCTGAAGACCGGAAGCCTATATAAAGGAGTCTTAGGGTTTCAGAGAANCTTATAATCCCCTTTTGGACTTACTGATGAGTAGAGTTTTGATTTCCTCAACCGAATGAGTAACAAGTAATAGATGCTTCTCGTTATACTTTTAAGAGCCCCAAATCTTTATTTCTAGTCTAGTTACTCCATTTTTTTTCTATGACTCGTTAAAAGTCCGTTTTCTGCAATTTTTGGCTATAAACATCTGTTTTGAATCTTCATAGTATCCTTTTAAACTTATAATCCCCATTTGAACTAACTGATGAGTAGAGTTTTGATTTCCTCAACGGAATGAGTAACAAGTAGTAGATACTTCTCGTTCTATTTGGGTATATCCATGGATTCCAAGGAAATCACCAAGGCTACCAAGAGAACTATGAGATTTCTCAAATCTCTAACCAAGATGAGGAACAAAGAAAGGTTCTCCATCCAATCATAGAAGGCCATCAAATGAATGATATTAGGTTTGACAAGATGATGAGAGCAATGGATGACAAGATTGAAGATTTGCAACATGAGTTAACCTTTAAGCTTGAACAATCAACCTCACATTTGGAAACCATAGAGTCCAAATTGGTTCAACTCTCTTTGCCATCCAAGAACCCAAAAGATTCAAGCCATGTCATTTCACCAATTGTTGATGTTGAGGTTGATGAGGAAAGGACACCCAATGGTTTCAATGGACGAATTGGAGACCCAAAGCAAGTAGAGGAGGTTAGAGACGTGGGAAAAGCTCTAAGCTAAAGTTTACCTTCAAACCAATGGGTTCATGAAGAGAAGGGTGTTTTTGAGAAAAATAAAGGGGATGCATATGCTCTCAATGAGAAATGCTTTGGCTCTTTCTTCTTTCCCTCATTGGAGAATAAGGAGGATGTGAGTAATTGTGAGACAAAGGATTTAGATTCACTCCCAAAAGCTTGTAACAAGGAGAAAGAATATCATGAAGATAATGTTTTGGGTTATGGCAATGTTGAAGAAGCTTTAGCATTGTATGGAGTTTGCTTGGAAACTATTTTCTCTACCACATTGGAAGATGAAAATGAGAATAGCAAGGGGCAAGAGATAGGTATAGGTAATATGCCAAGAAGAAGCCAAAACAATACAACCATCCCACTCTTTCTCCATCCTCTCACACTATGTGTCTACACCCTTTTAGACTCATAGATGGAGTCATTGAGTACAATGTGAAGTGCAATGGTATTCCTAAACCTTTTGCAAGTGTCAAATTCATTTGCCATTCCACAATGAAGGAGAATGACAAGGAAAGGGTTGAAGAGCTACTCTCCAAGGTTCTCAAGCTTAATCTCACACATGGCACAAGCTTGGATCCATCCCTTGCAACTCATCTCACCATCACCACCTCAATAAGGAGTCCCANTTTGAACTTACTGATGAGTAGAGTTTTGATTTCCTCAACGGAATGAGTATAAAGTAATAGATGCTTTTCGTTATACTATTAAGAGCCCCAAATCTCTATTTCTAGTCTAGTTACTCCATTTTGTTTCTATGACTCGTTAAAAGTCCGTTTTAAGCATTTTCGGCTATAAACATCAGTTTCGGATCTTCATAGGACCCTTTTAAACTTATAACCTCATTTGGACTTACTGATGAATAGAGTTTTGATTTCCTCAACGGAATGAGTAAAAGTAAGATATACTTCTTGTCCTACTATTAAGAGCCCCAAATTACTATTTTTAGTCTTGTTACTCCATTTTAAGCATTTTTGGATATAAACATCAGTTACGGATCTTCATAGGACCCTTTTAAATTCCTAACTGGAATAAGTAACAATTAATAGATGCTTCTCGTTCTACTATTAAGAGCCTCAAATCTCTATTTCTAGTTTAGTTACTCATTTTGTTTTTGTGACTCATTAAAAGTCCGTTTTAAGCATTTTCGGCTATAAACATCTGCTTCAGATCCTCATAGGACCCTTTTAAACTTATAATCCCCATTTGAACTTATTGATGAGTAGAGTTTTGATTTCCTCAACGGAATGAGTAACAAGTAATGGATACTTCTCCTTTAACTATTAAGAGCCCCAAACGACTATTTCTAGTTTAGTTACTCCATTTTGTTTCGATGAATCATTAATAGTCCGTTTTAAGCATTTTTGGCTATAAACAGCTGTTACGGATCTTCATAGGACCTTTTTAAACTTATAATCCCCATTTGGACTTACTGATGAGTAGAGTTTTGATTTCCTCAAAGGAATGAGTAACAAGTACTTGATGCTTCTCGTTCTACTATTAAGAGCCCCAAATTACTATTTATAGTCTAGTTACTCCAATCTGTTTCAATGACTCATTAAAAGTCCATTTTAAGCATTTTCGGCTATAAACATCAGTTACGGATCTTCATAGAACCCTTTTAAATTCCTCAACGGAATGAGTAACAAGTAATAGATGCTTCTCGTTCAACTATTAAGAGCCCCAGATCTATATTTCTAGTCTAGTTACTCCATTTTCTTTCTATGACTCATTAAAAGTCCGTTTTATGCATTTTCGGCTATAAACATCTGTTTCGAATATTCATAGATCCCTTTTAAACTTATAATCCCCATTTGGACTTACTGATGAATAGAGTTTTGATTTCCTCAACAGAATGAGTAACAAGTAATAGATACTTCTCGTTCTACTATTAAGAGCCCCAAATGACTATTTCTAGTCTAGTTACTCCATTTTGTTTCTATAACTCATTAAAAGTCTGTTTTTAGCATTTTCAGCTATAAACATCAGTTACAGATCTTCATAGGCCCTTTTAAACTTATAATCCCCTTTTGGACTCACTGATGAGTAGAGTTTTGATTTCCTCAACAGAATGAGTAACAAGTA
>JAHZTW010000002.1:88947678-89035501 GCA_020283515.1 Alliaria petiolata
AAATGCTTACCTTGTTTCGGGTTTGAGAAGAAGGTTGTGTTTGGAGTTTGAATAGAAAGAGATACATAGTTTTAAGTGGTTGGTCTTGAATTGTCTTGATTAAAAGCTCAAGTTGAAAAGAAAAGGAGATAGCTCTCTAGAAAAAAATATATATATATCTCAGAAAAGAGATAAAATGGCCAAGTGCATAAGAGAAAGAAAATAAATATATGAGAAGAGAGCTATCAAAGTAAGAGAAAAGAGCTAATATTTGAATGGTCATACCACTAGCTATAAGTAAGGTTGAAGAAGTTTTCCTAAAGTGAATGTGATTGATGAAGTTCTTGTGGGTTTGTACTTAGCGTTTTCTTGTTTGATTATGGGTATCTCTAGAGGGTGAGTGAGTAAAAAAAAATGAATGAGAGGGGAATTAGGATCATTGTTAGTCTATATGGGTAGATGAGAGTCTAGTCATGTATGCATACATTGCCTTTTACCTTTAGCATTATGCATAAGTTCAATCCTTTTTGAGATAACCCATATCTTGGAGTACCCACATGAATGAGATCATTTTTATCTCATAACCTTGTCCCTAACCAAATGTATTCGGTTTTAAATGCATAAGTGTGATTCACGGTTTGAGCTTTAGTGAATGTTAAAGGTTAGGATTCTTGGATTGTTTGGAATAGACAAGTCTTGATTTGAGATTCAATATGTGATGAGTATGGCTAAGTTCTTTGAAGTATAGTCTGTATATTGCATCCTAGGACTAAGAACAAGGACCATTGATTTGATTTATTTGAAAGACACTTTTGAAATTTAACCCCCATTTTGAAAACCTCTCTCTCGGATTTGTCTTTGTTTGCTTGAGTACAAGCAAAAAGGCAAGTTTGGGGGAGTTGATAGACTCATAATTTATCATATTTTAGCATCCATTTTAGATAGTTTTGCATGTACTTTTGCATTCATTTAGTCACCTTTAGTCCCATTTGCATCCATATTAGAGTTTAGTGAGTTTTATCTTAGGTTGTTGCATATTTGTACATATTGAGTCCTAATTAGGTTTTTTTGGAGGCTTGGAGGACCATATGGAGTCTCATGGATGATCAAGAGGAGGAAGAGAAGCAGCCAAATGAGAAGTAAAAGTCTTTTAGAAGCATATCGAGCATTTGGAGGCGCGAAATATATGTGTCCGGAAGAAGGCCTTGCACTTAGATTAAGACTCGGAAGTCTTCTTCAATGTTGTAGAGGATCCATTGACCTTGCCAATGGCGTTGGAATCAAGTCATTAGGACCCCGGGTTAGAAAGTTTAAGGCGATTTTACAGCATCTCGACCTGGTGTCTCGACCAGCCAGGTCGATACAGATTTCCAGGGGTTTGTCTCGATCTGTTGTCTCGACCTTCTACGTGGGTACGAACAAAAACGAGTTTTGCACCTATAAATACTCAAAAGACCTAATTTCTTGGTCAACTTTCATTCCCTATTGTTCTTATCTTAAAATTTATCCTCTTTGGGAGAAAACTTTGTATTTGCTTGGATCTTTTTAAGTTTAATACATAAACTCTCTTGGATTTCTTATTATCTCTTCTCTAATCATGTTTTGCTTGTCTCTTATCATGGATTTGATAGGCTTAATGATGATTAGTGAGTAGTCTCTTAGGAACTTGGGGATGAAATAGATTTAGGGTTTTCTAATGGTTCAATCTTGCAATCTAGGTTAGATTCTTTCATCTCTCTTCTTATTAAGGTGTTCTTCATGCCAAATATCTAATCTTTTGCTATTTTGGATCATATGCATTTCATACACCCACCAAGTGTTTGATGAAATGCTTGAACGACTTTTCTAAGAGATTTACATTCCTAGCCTAAGATATTAGTTGCCTAGGGTGTTTATCATGCCACTTAGACTTATGCTTATTGCTTGCTAATCATTTTAATGCTAACACATCATTAGTTCATTAATGTGATTAGGAAAGGGATTAATACCACACATCATAGATTAGTCTATATTAGTGATCTAGGCATAGAGATAACTTGTTTAGTTGCTTAAATGATTGCAAGGTTGGCCATTTGAATACCCAAATCAATGATTTCATCCCTAGGTTTCTTTTTAGTCAATTAGTAATCTTGATTAGTAGTTAATCGCTTGATTAGTGTATAATTAGTGAAAATTAAGGTTTTAATTCATATAATTAGTCTTGTAGTATCTCTTTTAGCTTGTAGTTTGCTTCTAATAGATCCTTGTCTCCTAAACTTCGAATTTGGCTTAGTTTAAATAGTTTCATGTATTCCTAGTGTTGTTAATCTTAACCCCTATGGATTGACATCTCAAATAGTACAATGACATGAGTAGTAGAGATTAATTGAAAGAGAAAAAATTCTACTATCAGTCATCCATGGTGCGACTTGCATAATAGATTACATGCAGCTTCTTGTCCTTCCTCTGGCCTAGGACAGCTCCCACAGCGTAGTCACTCGCGTCACACATTATCTTGAAGGGTAAGTCCCAATCCGGAGCTTAAACAATGGGCGCGGTGACAACCGCTCCCTTGATGGTTTTAAAAGCTTGGAGACACTCTTCATTGAAGTTGTAGTCAGTCTCTTTGCACAACAACCTTGTGAGAGGGCGGGATATCTTTGAGATGTCCTTGATAAATCGCCGGTAGAATCCAGCATGCCCTAGAAAGCTCCTAATCCCTTTCACGTTCACCGGAGGCGCTAGACTCATCATGAGCTCAATTTTTACCCTATCCACCTCTATGCCTTTCTGCGAAATCTTGTGGCCAAGAACTATTCCTTCCCTGACCATGAAGTGGCATTTCTCCCAATTGAGCATGAGATTGGTTTCCTCACACCTCTTTAAAACCCTGCACAAATTGGACAAACAAACACCGAAGGAATAGCCATACACGGAGAAGTCATCCATGAATACCTCAACCATCTCCTCAATCAAGCCAAATAATATAGACATCATGCATCTTTGAAACTTGGCTGGGGCATTAAAAATCCCAAAAGGCATTCGCCTATAGGCAAACGTTCCATAAGGGCAAGTGAAGGTGGTCTTTTCTTGGTCATTAGGGTGGATTGGGATTTGGAAGAATCCACTTTATCCGTCTAGGATGCAATAATACGGGTGGTTGGCTAGTCTTTCCAACATTTGGTCAATGAAAGGGAGTGGGAAGTGATTTTTCCTAGTGGCCAAGTTCAATTTCCTATAATTAATACACATCTTATGCCTGGTGATGGTTCTAGAGGGTATTAGCTCATTCCTTTCATTCTTAACTACCGTGATACTCCCTTTCTTTGGTACCACATGGACTGGAGAGACCCACGTGCTATCACTGATTGGGTATATCACGTTAGCTTCCAAGAGTTTTGGAATTTCTTTCTTGACCACCTCCTTTAAATTTGGATTTAGGTGTCTTTGGTGTTCTATGGAAGATGTGGTTTCGTTTTCTAGGTGAATCCTATGAGTGCAAAGTAGTGGTGAAAGGCCCTTGATGTCACTTAGTGAGTACCCAATGGCCTTTCTATACTTCCTCAGCTCTGTAAGAAGCGAGTCTAACTCATCATCACTTAGGTTTTGGTTCACAATCACCAGGTACGTAGCGTTTGGTCCCAAGAAATCGTACCTTAGCCCGGCTGGAAGTTGTTTGAGCTCCACCTTGGGTGCAAGCAGCTCACTCTAGTCTCTATTCTGTCCTTCTTCGAGGTTTGTGATAAGTAGTTTTTTTAGGTGCTTTTACTTAGTCAATGACCCACTACTTATAACCGAATGTATTATAGGTTATGGGTCTTATCAATCCGATGGGAAGGTTCAAGTTACTGCGTTTATGAGATCCTTTTACAAGCTAGGAATAATCTAATGGTTTAAGAGAGGAAATCTATCAACCTAACTGTCCTAATGATAGAAAGCTATCAGTAAAACTAGATCTAGTGAAGGCAGGAGAGAAACAGCTACTAAAGAAACGATCTTGCAAGAAGAAATGAGGATCGGTTTAAGGGACAAGGAGAGTTTTGGGACAAGTATGATAAAGGTCTTTCTTTGATGCTAAATTTAACTACCTATAAGGCTAATCCTTCAGCATAGAGTTCGAGAGCTAGATGAATCCACCGTCGTGGTATAAATCACTTTGCTAAACCATAATCTAACCTCGCTCTCGCGTAGTGATCCATGAAACTAGCAAACATGATTAAACAACTCTACTATTGCCAAAACGCTCCCTAGACATCTAATCCCTTAGGCTAGGATGAGCGGATTTCTTATGAGATTGGTCCTTGCAAACATTCAAACATGGCGTTTGTTTGAAGAAGCTCGATGGCAAAAATCAAGTAGCGAAGATGATTTAAACATAGACATGCATGAAAGATTGGACCTTTAACTTATTTATCCTAGCCTCATCCCCAAAACCGATATGGAATACTCACGCGCCATTTGAGAAACCTCTAGATCCATAAGGATAAGAAGGTGACTCATGGGTTGCAAGATAGTCAAAATAAGAAAAGGAAGTAGCTTTTACAAGAAATGCTATGAAACAATACTTGTAAACTTCAAAATATCATAAATAATTCAAGCTTTGAAACAAGCTTTAATGGTGAAAAACTAAGAGTTCTTGTTTGCAAGAAAATAGAAAGAAAACTAAATCTGGAACGTGAGAGAGAGAGATAGGCGTGGGGAACAAAGTATTTATACATGAAAGAGGAAAAACCTAAAACATTGGGACCACTTTCCCGAAATGGTACTCTTTTGGACTGTAGCGAATCGGCTTCACGTTGTGGGAAGCAAGCCGATATGCCATCTCCTTGTGATTCTTCGAGCAGTCTCCATATCGGGCAAGTGCTTTGGGATCATGTCGTGGTTACTTGTCTTCCTTGCAACTTGGCTCGGGGTCTTCCTGCTGCCTTACTCTGATATCCGTTTTCATTGAATCTTCTTGCTAGATCTTCGTTCCGGGGTGCCTCTTTCGAGACCAAGTCGCTGCTACTCGTCGAGGTTAATCATGCGCTTGCTCATATCGCCTAAGGGGTCGTGATCCATGCTTGATATTTTCTGTTTACCCTCGTTTCGAGATCTCTCTCCATGATTTCTTCTTCGGACCATCCTCGTTCACAAAGTACCTTAGAAAACACTTCAAAACATGCAAGAATATGCAAAGACCTATCCTAATGCATCTAGACCTAACATGAGTGAAAATGTGATAAAAACTAAGATGAAAGTACATGAATGGGGTCCTAACTACTGTGAAATGTATGCTAAAAACATTTAATTTTCAGAGATATCAACACCCTCAAACTTGCATTTTTGCTTGTCCTCAAGCAAAAGCCAACCGGAGGGGTGAGGTTTTATAAGAAAATGTGTAAGTTTGAATCCAAAATGCCATTTAAAAGAAATCAATTCAATGTCTAAGTTCAGGTTTCTAGGGTGCTGAGTGCGTTCTACCTATCCAAAAAGCCTTAGTCACATTCATCACAACATCAAGCAAAATCAACCTCAACTTAGATGTACATTCAAATTCCCAATTCCCTTTCACATTCATTAGAAAATTCAAAGCGTGGATCTCATTCATGCCTATCAATCAACTCATTTGGTTTAGGGTAAGGTCACGAGCTAAATATGAACTCGTAGTGCGAACGGGTTAATTGTTTAAGTGAGATCACTCATGAAAGGAACCTTCTTAATGCAAAATGCTAAGGATAAAAACCAATGGATGCATACAAGGATAAACTCCCATCTACCCAATCACCTATTTCGTTTTCTACCTTAGTCTAATCTGCCCCTTCCTAAGCTACCCTTTACTTTGGCATTTCGCCTTATACCCGTTATTACTCCTCGATGTTACCTTTCTTGGTCATTTTCGGGGGACTTCTTCTTTGTTAGAGATCGGTTTTGGCTTTCTGGCTCCTTATGTGCGTTCCTCGTGTTTCACCTTTGGTGTTATTGGCCGGATTTAGACTTTGTTTATTGGCCTTATTTTGCTTCTTTTTGAAATCGTCTTTTCTTCTTTTGGTTTCGAGCCTCATTTGTTGCCGCCATCTCCTTATACAGGTCCCCGTCTGACTCAGTGGTTTTCTTCCTTTCCCTTTCTTTCATTATATCAACAATCGGAACTCACCCTTTCCTAGTCTAACTAGTATACCGACCCATAATATCGGTATCAAGCCTTTTTATTATCTTTACCACCTAACCTAGTGTTCACTCGAGTTTTGAGCCAACGTCTACATGGGAATCCAACCTTGTCAGTCTAAACCCAACATTTTTTGCCTAAGAAGATTCGAAAATGGTGCAAAGGCCTCACATGCTCTCACAAAAGTGTTTATGGTTTAAAACAAATGTTTAGGTTTCTGGTGTCGTTTGGTACTTTGTCTTAGCAGAAGAGTGGTAAAAAGGGAAAGAGAGTCCAAGTGAAATCTATGAGTTGATGAACAAGTATGAACAAGATAATTAAATTGTCGGTTTTAACAGTTCAGGTTCATTAGGGAAAAATGGTTCAAATCGCAATGCATCTAGCTAAGACCGAATTTTACAGGCTGAATTCCAAATGTTGTGCTGCCTTAAGCTCAGTCTAACTCAAAATGCATCAAACAAACAAGAACTAAGGCATTGAATTAATGACTTAAAATGGCTATTTACAAGGATTCATCATACTTAACACCTTATGCGAATGCTTATGGATTCTAAATGAATGCATCTAGACTCAATCCTATAATGGAAATGCAGCTACATGCGTGAAAAATCAAATTTTTTTATGCATGTGACTCAAGGAAAATAAAACACACGGTTATATACATGACCCTCCCGTGCTTCTTCCATAACTTGACGGACCTTCTTGCTTCTTCCATAACTTGAGATCCAACCGTGGGATTGTCCTCAAACTACTTCGAGGTGAAAGACAGCTGATAAGGCTACCTTGACTCCAAGCCTTATCTTGTGGTGGAAAGGCCTTCGTCTGATGTTGAACTTATGTCCTCGAGCACTGCTTCCGGAAATGTCCATTTTGCTCTAAAATATGCGTCGTTTGCTTACCTGAAAAGAGTCTTGAACAACCAAATACTCAAAATCTAGTGTGCATCAACGCCTTAGTGAAATGCTTATTAAAGCGTTCACTTATGATAGTAAAAACGGGTAAAATATGCATGTTACCAATACCCAATTGGATTGATCCTCAAACACTACAATGACATGAGTGGTGTTGAGCAATTGATAGCTTGAAAAATGCTTCTATCAGGAGGATCCTCTAGACCATTTGGATGAGTTTGATAGGATTTGTTATATGACCAAGATCAATGGCATATTCGAAGATGGGTTCAAGCTGAGGTTTTTTCCATGCTCTCTTGGGGACAAGGCACATTGATATCCCTACAATTTACACCTTTTTCACTTGCATCTCATACCAGTTAGGATCTCATTCATGCACTTTTATCTTTGTTTTTGCTTCATTTCCACTCATGGTAGGTCTAGATGCATTAGGTTAGGTCTTTACATTTTCTTGCATGTTTTGGAGTGTTTTCTCAGGTACTAAGGTGTATGGAGGATGGTCCGAGGAAGAAGGTCCAAGGAGAGATCAAGAAGGAGGAAACAAATGATATCGGGCACGAATCATGACTCCTTAGCCGATACGGGAAAGCGCATGGACGAACCTCGACGAGTAGCAACGACTTGATCCCGAAGCAGGCATCCCAGAAGGAAGATCCCACAAGGTGTTCCTCGAAGACGGATATCGGAGTAAGGCATTAGCGTTAACCCGATATTGGCAGCAGGCAAAGGACTTCACAACGGCAAGGTCTTGAAATCGATCCCCGATATGGAGGCTACCCGAAGAACACAAGGACTTAGCATTTCGACTTGCTTCCACGACATGAAGCCGATACGCTACAGGCCAAAATAGTATCCATTTCGGGCAAGTGGTCCCAACAGTTAGGGTTTTTCCTCTTTGGTGTTTAAATACATATTGTCCCCCCCCACGCTTATCTCTCTCTCTCGTTCCACTTTTATTTTCTGTCTTTTGTAACCGAAACTCTTAGCTTTTCTTTCGCCATTAATGCTTGTTCAAAAGCTTGAACCTTTTATGTTATTTTGAAGTTATCAAGTCTTGTTTTCATAGCATTTCTTGTTAAAGCTTCTTTCTTTTCTTGTTTTTTTACTATCTTGCAAGCCATGTGTAACCTTCTTATCCTTATGGATCTTGAGGTTTCTTAAATGGTGCGTGAGTTGTCTTTTTAAGGATTTTGATGGGTTAAAAGAGCCAAGGAACTCTCGGATTTACATTTCTTACTTAGCTAGAACATAAAGTTTGATTCTTTCTTGTTTATCGTTATCAATGCTTAGTCTAGTTTGATCATCTAGTCTAAAGTCTATAGGCGGCTTGACATGAACGCCACATGCTTGCTTAGCCAAACCCATAAACAAGAGTTCGATCTTTCCTAGGCTAAGACGAACCATCTGTTTAGGAGATCTTACGGTTCAATAGGGACGATTCAGCATGCTTGTTTCTTCTATTGTACCGCTTTGCGAGAGCTAGTCTATGGTGATAGAGATTCAAAGAGGTTAGACCCAAACGCCATGGGCTAAACATCTTGTGGATCTCTTTACCTAAGAATCACCATCTTAAGACCAAGTCTTGATGTGATCCAAAAGCTTTAGCATAATAAACAATCCGAGAGTCACCTAGTTCATAAAACTCATCTTGATCCTTCTTTTATTTATAAAGCTTATCTTTTTTACCGTTTAAGTCATTACTTCTTGCTAAAGTAGTCTAAAGTTCTCATTTTTATGATCTTGAGTGACACAAGATCTAATCTTTAGCCATTTTTAGGAGTAAAGTCCCAACCTTTTATCATTTCAAACTTGACCTGTGACACCGATATAACCGATCTGTCTACTAAACAACCTCAAATGGATTGATACCCCATACACTATACTGCAACGTTAGTGGTGGGTCATTAAACTCCCTAACACGCAAAGGCGTGTTATCAATTAGCGCTGTTGCCATTTGGGGTTAAGTTTAGTCATTTCGGTTCTTGGTCGTTACAAGGACAAGTTTATATTTTCTTGTTATCTAACACTTTTACCGTGATCTATTTGGTTTGATAGGTACATGAACCTACGGTCACACAGTACAACAAATCTTGTTCCCCAAATCGACGATATAAACCTGCTGGAGAGATCATCTAGACGACATCGGGAACAAGCCGTTATCGCAGACCGTGAAAGGAGGGAGAATCAACAAGGAAATCAAGGAGCTGCCGGCGCAGCTGGTGCACAAGGCCAACAAGTACCTCAAGGTCTGCAAGGAGTCCGAGGCGTACAAGGAAAGCCTGGTGTTGCAGCTTCACAACGAGCTGTTCGGCTAATCGGTGCGTGAGATGCACCGATATCGACTGATTTGGGTTGGGTCATGGGTGTTGTCACTGAAAATCTAAACTTTGATTAGGCTTTGAGAAGAAGTTGGTGTAAGAAGTGAATAAAAGGGATACATAGTTTTAAGTGGTTGACCTTGAATTGTTTTGTGTAAAGCTCAAGTTAAAAATAAAAGATGATAACTCTCTTACAAAATGAAAAGAAAAGAGCGAAGAGGCCAAATGCATAAAAGAAAAAAATATAACAAGAGAGCTATCCATTTAAAAGAGAAGAACTAATATTTCTATGGTCATACCACTAGCTATAAGAAAGGTTGAAGAAGTTTCCCTAAAGTGAATGTGATTGATGAAGTTCTTGTGGGTTTGTACTTAGCGTTTTCTTTGCTTGATTATGGGTATCTTTAGAGGGTGAGTGAGCTAAAAAAATGAATGAGAGGGGAATTAGGTTCATTTTTAGTTTATATGGGTAGATGAGAGTCTAGTCATGTATGCATACATTGCCTTTTACCTTTAGCATTATGCATAAGTTCAATCCTTTTTGAGATAAATCAAAGCTTGGAGTACCAACTTGAATGAGATCATTTTCATCTCATAACCATGTCCCTAGCCAAATGTATTCGGTCTTTACTTGCACAAGTGTGATTCACGGTTTGAAATGCTTAATCAATGTTAAAGGTTATGATTCTTGGATTATTAGGAATAGACAAGTCTTGATTTGAGATTCAATGTGTGATGAATATGGCTAAGTTCTTTGGAGTAGAGTTTGTAAACTGCATCCTATAATTATGAACAAGGACCATTGAATTGATTCATATGAAAAACACTTTTGGATTTGAACCTCCATTTTCAAACTTCTTCTCCTAGTTTGTCTTTGTTTGTTTGAGGACAAGCAAAAAGGCAAGTTTGAGGGAGTTGATAGACTCATAATTTAGCATATTTTAGCACTAATTTAGGATAGTTTTGCACTCACTCTTGCACTCATACTTAGAGTTATTGTAGTTTTTGTCCCATTTTAGGTTTTAGGACATGTTGCATTAACATTTGCATATTTCTTGCATATTTGCATCATTTTCAGGTTATATGGTGTGCATGGAGCTGTCTTGGATGCTGAGCTGGGATAAGAGAGTGCAAGAAGGGCTTAGGAGTTGATATGAATCAAATGCAAGCTCGGCCAAGAGAAGTGAAGATGAGATCGAGCAGGAGATCGACCATCCGAGTCGTTTCAGCCTTGGATCGAGCAGAAGATCGACCAGCCATGGTCGTTTCACCCAAAGATCGAGCCAAGGATCGACCAAGCCCAGTCGATTCATCTTGGATCGAGAATTAGATCGACCCAACCACTCGATTCAAACTTGAATCGACCCTTAGTTCGATCAAGTGGAGCGATCTCTAGTTCAAATTCTCCTTCTCTCTCCTTTGGTTTTCAAACTTTTGCCAACTCATGTTTTTGGCTTCTAGTTAGGGGACCACTTGTGTGTTGTCCAAAGTGAATATTTGACCTAATTTTTATGTGGCCACCAAGTTTAAATCCCTCTTTGTCTCTCTCATACAATGACAAGAGTAGTAGAGTTTTAGGAATTTGATTGTTTGAACCTAAAAATTCACACTATCAAGAGGCCAGTGGGAAGTTCTGGACGAAGAAGAAGCGCAAGCTCCCAACCCACACTGGCCGAAATGCGTGCATCATTCAGGCGGATGGAGTTCAAGGCCACACGCTACCCCCACAAGGAGACCATGGTCGAGCTAGGCATTTATGAGGATTGCCAAATCCTTTTCAGCGCCATGGGTCTAAGGCGCTTCATGGAGAATGCCTATGCATCGCACGACGAGGCTACCTTCCAGTTCCTGGCATCAATGGAGGTGACGTTCTATGCCTTTGGAGAGGAGACTCCAGAGAAAGATGGAGACCGCTAAATCCATTTCAAGTATGGAAGCGAGACGCATTGTATGTCATTTCGGGATCTGGAGTCGATATTCGGCTTCAGCCAAGGCGATATGCTTGAGATGTCACTCAACATTGAAAGGGAGGAGCTGGAGGCACTATGTAGTCAGATTGGGGTAGGCACGTACAAGCCAGGGGTGAACAAGAGCACCAAGATTAGGCATCCTGCCTTGAGGTATGTGCAAAGAGCTATTGCACATACGTTCTTCGCGAGAAAAGAGTGTGTAGCTTTCCTGACAAAGGAGCTAGAGATCATGGACGACGGTCTGGTGGAGATCATCCAAGAGACCCGGAATGGGACCGAGCTGAGGGGAAGCAGGAGGAGCACCGGCTTGATCACGATATTGCTCAAGGAACTCTTCCACTACAAGTCGTGGAAGACTTCTATACCAAGCGACAGGCCTCAAGTAGGCTGTGGAGGAATCGTGACATCCATCCTGAAAGGGGTTGGAGCCGATCTGGAGGAACCAGCACACGAGATTCAGTGGATCGACATCCCATATCTGAAAAAAGTCCAGATTCTTGGGAAGCCATATCGGCATGGTCATTGATATCAGTTCACTCTCCCGTCCAACATTGTAGTTGTCTTGTTCCTGCCCAACCCATACCTAACTACGATCAGAGAGCCTTTGCACCTGGATTTCGAGCCTTAAGAAGAGCATCTGTTCCCATATGGAGATGACTTTCATGGGGATTTTGAGGAAGAATATCGGTAGGAAGTCGATATCGGTGCTGCTTATGAAGAAGAGGAGGAGGAAGGCTATGAAGAGCCTAAAGACAAGTACGGCTTCCCACTCAATGGAGCAGAGCGTTATCACTTCGATCCAATCACGAATGTTACGCATCGAACCCTCAAGACAGCCCATGACCGCATCTATGTGCTCCAGCGCTACTGCAAGTGGCAAGACCGGTCAATCCGGACGCTCGTCTCCACGGTGAAGGGAATTAAAGGCACATGAGAGGACTGAAGGGCCAAATTAAGTCCCTCACGTCCAAGCTGAAGGGATCAACGTCGTCGCCACGGCTTGAAGCCGATATGTCACCCGAGGAGCCAGAAGACGAAGAAGAAGAAGAAGGGCCTGAAGAAGCAGCCAGCCAAACACTTCAGGAGAGGCAATCCTTCTCATTCATGCCAAGGGAGCATACCTGGAGTGAGCCTGGGAGATCTTCTTGTCACGAGAAGAGCATATCGAGGAAGAGACGTGCAAGTCAGTCCCCGATTCCCGAATCAGACAACCCTTCGCTCTCGACCAGTGCGGACACAACGTCCTCACATCACACCGATAACTAAGTTACCACTCCAAATTTTTGTATATAAGCATTTTTCTTTTTATTTCTTTTGCTTTTTGTTTTAATCTTTACATTTTTAGGTATGTATTCTTCCTCTTTTCTATCACACAGGGACTGTGTGATTTAAGTTTGGGGGAGTACATATACATGCATTCACTTAGAATAGGATATCATGCATTCATCTATTTGCATAGAAAAACAAAAAAAATTAAAAAAATTTGAAAATTATCCCACAAAAAGAAAACCATTTAGTTGCATTTCCATTTTAGGATTGGGTCTTGATGCATTCATTTAGGATTCATAACATTCGCATATGGTGTAAATTGTAGTGAATCCTTATAAATAGCCATTTTTAAGTCATCAAGTCAATGTCTTAGTTCTTGTTTGTTTGATGCATTCTGATTTAGACCGAACTTAAGGCAGCACCACATTTGGAATTTGTCTTGTAAAATTTGGTCTTGGCTAATGCATTGTGATTTGAACCATTTCCCTATTGAACTTAGACCGTTAATACTGAAAATTTAATTATCTTGTTCATGCTTGTTATCAACTTATAGATTTCACTTGGACTTTTTTTCTCCATTTCACCACCCTTTTTGCTAGTCCAAGTACCAGACCGCACCCGAAACCTTTACCTTTGTTTGAAACCGTAAACACTTTTGTGAGCGTATGTGAGGCCTTTGCATAATTTTTCGAATCTTCTTAGGCAAAAAGTGTTGGGTTTAGTCTGACAAGGTTGGATTCTCATGTAGATGTTGGCTCACAACTCGAGTCAACACATATCAGGAGATGGCGGCTACAAAAGAAGCTCGAAACAAAAAGAAGAAAAGGCGATTCCAAAGAAGAGAAGGCCACAACCTCAAAGTCAAAACCGGCCAACAACACCAAAGGTGAAACACAAGGAATGCAAAAAAGGAGCCAAAAGAAAAAGTTGAAACCGATCTCCATCAAGAAAGAAGTCCCACAAAGATGACCAGGCAAGGTAAAAATGAGGAGGAATAACGGGTATAAGGCAAAATGCCTAAGAAAAGGGTAAGTTAGGAAGGGATAGATTAGACTAAAGTTGAAAACAAAATATGTGCTTGGGTAGATGAGAATTTATCCTTGTATGCTTCCATTTGTTTTTACCCTTAGCATTTTGCATAGAGAAGATTCCTTTCATGAGTGATCCCATTTAAAAATTTAACCCGTTCGCACTACGAGTTCATCTTTAGCTCGTGACCTGACCCTTAACCAAGTGAGTTGACTGATAAGCATGCATATGATCCACACTTTAAATTTTTCAATGAATGTTAAAGAGAATTTAGAATTTTAATGTGCATTTAGGTTGGGATTGATTTTGCTTGATGATGTGATGAATGTGGCTAAGGCTTTTTGAGTAAGTATAATTCGGTATGCATCCTATAAATCTGAACTTAGGCGTTGACTTGATTTCTTTTAAATGGCGTTTTGGATTCGGATTTACACTCTCTTTTCAAACCTCACCCCTCCGGTTGGCTTTTACTTGAGGACAAGCAAAAAGGCAAGTTTGGGGGTGTTGATATCCCTGCAATTCACACTTTTCACATGCATTTCATACCAGTTAGGATCTCATTCATGCACTTTTATCTTAGTTTTTGCTTCATTTCCACTCATGGTAGGTCTAGAGATAAAACAATTCATTGACCATATGTTTTTAAGTTCAAATTAGATCACCTTCATATAAATTTTTTGATTTTATAGATCACCTTCATATACATTTTTCGATACATTTGGTTCACCTTCTTCATCGGGTGAATCACTTTCTTCAAACTGTGCCTCTTCTTCTTCTTCAGTAGTATCGTCTGGTAGATCTTCAACCTCCCTATTTTGCGGATCTATTAGAAGAATATCGTCGATACTCTCATCTGGTTGAAGAATATCATAGCAATGATTTTGTTGCATTGGGAGATCAATAAATTTTCCCCTTGGAGAAACTTTAATAACTGCTAACCATGGGATGCATGTTGTGCGAACTCGGGGATGTAGAACAAAGCTGACTTTATCTGCTTGCGATGCAAGGATAAATGGCTCGAACTTGTTGTAACGTCGTGATTTATTGACGTCCACCGTCCCATCTTTATTTTTACGCACCCCTCGACCAACAGTTGGATCGAACCAATCACATTTGAAGAAAACACATTTCATTGCAACCAACCCGGGGTACTCAACTTCAATTATGTCTTGCAACACCCCATAAAAATCAATTTTGCCCCGCACACAAACCCCGTAGTTTGCAGTAGTCCTTTGATTGCCGTATTTGAATGTATGAAACACATATCCACGTGTACAATACATGGATGTAGTAGTGATTTTTCAAATCGGACCTTTGATTAATTCATGAAACCAGAGCGGGTATGCCGTATCTCAATCTGCCACCTATATAAAAATTAAAATAAACGTTATTATTTAATTATTTAGTAAATTAAATATATATAAACTTACTTACGACTTTAACCACAGAGCAAAGTGGCGATCTTTACGAGTGCTGATTTCCTCGTTTGTAAATCCGTCAATAGCTTCCCGTATCTGTCTATCAAATTTCCTGCAAGAAAAGTATATATGAGCGAATGACGGACCAAGCTATATATAGATATATATACATGATATATAAAATTAATTCACTTACATTTCAAATGGACTAACTTCCTCGCAATTTAAAAGGATATACGTATGTGCGCTATGATGATCATGTTCGTTGGCGAACCATAATTCTTTCAACTTTCCACATAAGCATCCGATCGATGAGAAAATGTCTGGGACACCTTCCACCGGGTATGTTCGACCTACACCTCCATCATCATATCGTCGAGGAGCCCTTTTTCGTGTCCGCAGATTTGATACAAAATAATATCCCGTGAAATGAGAAGTTTCTTATGTTAAACTTCCTGCAACGATTGATCCTTCAACCTTTGCTAGGTTTTTTGCTTTCCGCTTTAAATGACCCATAAATCGCTCAAACGGATACATCCATCGAAAGTGAACAGGCCCCCAAGTTCTGCTTCATAAGGAAGATGGATAGGTAGATGTTCCATAACATCAAAAAAAGCTGGTGGAAAGATCTTCTCCAAGTTGCACAGCAGGATAGGTATATTTGCATCTAATTGTGCAATTACATCTTCTGTCAAAGTACGAGTACAAAGATCTCGAAAAAATGACCCAATGCCTGCAATAACAACCACAAGTATAAAATGTATCAATAATTAATTAATGTCATGAGTCTCCGAAATATACGTACATATATAATTAATTAAAATGCAAGAATTTTACCTTCAATTGCTTCATGTACATTTGCGGGTAGAAGTTCAGCAAAGGCAAAAGGCAACAAGTGTTCCATAATTACGTGACAGTCATGACTCTTCATCCCTGAAAACTTTTGCCCTTCCACACAGTCGGAGTGTACCGTCTTAAAATGTTTCCACGCTTTTGCATCTGACGGATTATTGACCTCCCCATCTGTCTGCAAATAATCAGCATGCTATCTCATGGATGAAGCAGTCCTTTCCGAGTGATACAATCTTTTCAATATATTAGTTATTGGAAGATACCACATGCTTTGGTACGACACCCTATTCCGACCAGCACCTTGCTGTTTATATCGTGGCTTATGGCAAAAACGACACTCCTGCAACTTGTCATCATCTTTCTAATAAATCATGCAATTGTCTACACAAACGTCTATCATCTCAGAAGGTAACCCAAGACTAAAAACCAGCTTTTGTATCTCATAGTAACTCTGAGCAGCTGAATTCAGGAAAAATTTCCTTAATTAAATCAGCCCAATCATCCATGCAAACCTCACCTAAGTTATGATCAGTTTTAATGGTCATCATCCTAGCTGCCAAGGACAATTTAGAGTACCCATATCTACATCCATCGTAGAGTGGCTGATTTGCAACATCTAACATATCATAAAATCTTTTGGCATCTAAATTGGGTTCCTCGTCGTAAATATTACTATCATGACCAGCAGCTAGAAATGTACTCGTATTTTCATGAAATGCATCTGTAACCATCTCATGAATCCTATCATGATCACCATATTTCACAATGATCATCAACTTGATGCACATTATTTGACTCAGCATCAACATTAACTGCTTGGTTATTACCGCTACTTATAGCATCATTTCCCCCATGCCCTTCTCCATGATTATACCAAATATAGTAGTGCGGAAAAAAACTTTTATTTAATAGATGCGACCACACTTTCAAGATACGAATAAATTTCCTATTCATGCATTTTTGACAAGGACAGTACATCATACCACTTTCAACGGTAATTTGCAAACTTCCCGCCTGATACATGAATCCTTCTAGGCCATCTTGAAACTCTTTCGTCAGCGATCCTTCCGAATTTTTACGATTATACATCCAACTTCGTAATTCATATATTGACATATTTTTTTCAAAATATATTTTTTTTTTTTGGTATATAAGACAATTTTTTTTTCTTTTTTTTTATTGAAAAAGTGTTTAGGAAGTGTTTTTTTTTTTGGTGAAGAGAGAGAAGTGTTTGTTTTTGTTTATATATAGACTTTTTTTTTACGTCGAATTACCAACGAATATAACAACGAATTAACCACGAAATATTCTTTTTTTAAAACATCAAATTACCAACGAATTAACAACGAACATTTCGTGGCAAAAAAAACTAGTAAAACACGTTTTCATCTAACTTATTTTCCTCTTTAATACGTCATTAATTTACTTCGAATTACTTTCTCGCTAATTCGTCGGAAATTAACGACAAAATTCCGAGGAATCCACAGCCAATATATATCGTCGTTAATTCATCCTAATATACTGACGAATGAACAACGAAATACATTTTCGTCGTTAATTCATCGTACATACGTCGGAATTTACTATGCTTTTCCAACGAATTATTTTCGTCCCGCTTTCCGACGAATTACCAACGTTTTTAATTTTCCTGGTAAATTCGTCGTTAATTCGATGCTAATTTACTACGATTTATTTTCTTCGTAAAAAATTGTGGCAAACGTCATGTTTTCTTATAGTGTGGATCAATCCAAATCGGGGTTGATTGTGACAATAGGAATGCATAAATCTCCTTAATCTTAGCAAGTATATAAAGATTGGTGTTTAAGAATCAACCTAAATGATCAAACCAATCAAACCAAGTAAACAAAATGAACTAGAACCTTAACTAAGCAAATGACAAACTAATTAAGCAAGTCAAAGACTAACTAACTACTAAGCAAGTTTGATAATTGACTAAACAAAAATATAAGGATGGGGCTACCAATCTAAGGTGCTTCAAGAACCAATCTATGATGTCAAACAATCACAATGCAAGCTATTCCCTAAGCTTAGAACTCAAAAGGAAGACTAATCCATTTTCATGGCACTAATTACATCATTAAGCATCCTAATCAAGATCAAACTCTCATTTGTGAAAAGGAAGCTAACAAGCATTATGTAACAGTTCTAAAATGCTAATAAACACCCTAGACAATCACTATCATGAGCTAGGAACGTAAATCACTTGTTTAGTTGATTGGGAATTTCATCAAACACCTTGTGGGTGGGAAATTTCCTAAAGCCTAGTTTTAACTTGATAATAGCTAAACTAGCATTAAGATCATTAAACAAGGAGAAAAATGAAAGAATCAAGGCATAGACATCAAGATTAATTCCTAAAACACCCTATCTAACCCATCCTTATACCCTAATGAACTACTCACTAATCATGATTAAATCTCCTAATCCCATGAAAGAAAAGTTGATAAACATGATTAGAAAGATACAAAGACGAAGGATTAAGAAAGGTAAACTATAAATTGCATAAACTCTTAAAAAGATCTTACAAAATCACTTAGAACCCAAAATGGAAGGTTTTCTAAGTAAGAACAAAAGATACTTAAGAAAATTTAGGTAAAAGGTATTTATAGTGAACAGTGGTCGTACTGGGTCAACCCGGTTTACAGCTTTAGATCGGACAGCGTATCTGGGTCAACCCGGTTTACAGCTTTGGATCGGACAGCGTATCGACCTTGCTAGGTCGATATGCAGCTCGATACGCTTCTAAAAACTATCTTCAAAGGCTGTATCGAGCTTGATAGCTCGATACAGATGCTCGATGCACCGTCTTCAGCTTCCCGGTTGGCTGTGTATCAAGCTTGGTAGCTCGATACAGATGGTCGATACACCTCCTTCAAAACCCCGGTTGGTGTGTATCGAGCTTGGTAGCTCGATACCAAGCTCGATATGCTGCTACAAATTCTATCCTTCTCATTTGGCCACTTCTCTTCCTCCTCTTGATCATTCATGAACTCCACATGGTCTTCCAAGCCTCCAAAACACCTAATAAAGACTCCATATGTACAAATATGCAATAAACTAAGGTAAGACTCACTAAACTCTAATATGAATGCAATTGGGACTAAAAGTGACTAAATGAATGCATAAGTGAATGCAAAACTACCTAAAATGAATGATACAACATGCTAAATTATTATTCTAACAATATTGCAGTCATAATAGGTTAGTTTATATCATTTATCTCATTTTAGGTCTTAGAACATTTTGCATTAGCATTTGCATAGTTCCTTGCATATTTGCATCGTATTCAGGTTGTTTGGAGCACTTGGAGTTGTGTTGAATATTGGAGCATGGTGAGGTTAAAGAAGGAGTCTAGGGGCTACTGGAAATACTTAGCAGAACTCGGACAAGCAAAAGGGTCACTGAGATTGAGGAGGAGGTCGATTAAGGTGTGTCGATCTAGCCAAGATCGACCAAGAGATCGAGGAGCCCATACCCTTTCAAAATCCAGATCGAGGTCTAGATCGACCATGCCCAGCCGTGCGAGTGTACGAACGTTGGAAGCATGCATCAAAGATCGAAGGGCGAATCGAGGCAACATGTCGATTTGTAGAAGCTCGACCAGGAGATCGAGCGAGTGGTCCATTTCAAGACTTAGAACTACCAAGAGATCGAGCCAAGCGAACTATTGCTAGCCAGAGATCGAACACAAGATCGACGTCTCAGCTCGATCTTCCGTCCCAGACGCATCATCCTTATCCGGACACCTCACCAAATTTGTCCTTATTTGAGGGAACCATTTCTCTTGTACTATATAACGTTTTAGACCTACTTTTTCTGAGGGGACCGATTTTTATTCTGATTGTCTTTCTTCTTTAAGCCTTAGCCACCATTGTTAAGGTTTCTTTAAGCTTTTCTAGTTGTAAACTTGATATTTATCTTTTAATTGTAAGTATTTATTTTTTTAATCTTGTTCTTATTTGCTTAATCATGTTTAGCGCTTCTCCTCTTATGATATTGAGGTGCTTAAACATGATTAGCGAGTAGATCTTTTAAGATTTAAGGTTGAGGGGATTAGTGATAAGGACATCGACCTAGCCGAGACCAATGAGCTTGTACCAACGGTCAAATCCTCCCCAATGACACGGTCCAAGACCAGGAGACTTAGAGAAGGGTTCAATGTAGCTGTGGAGAGCATCCTGAACACAATGGAGCTGAGAGACACGTTCAGAAATCCACCACCACAAGCCGACTTCAAAGATAGCTCCAAAGCACCCGAAATGGACATATTGGAGGATTTCGCAAGGTTGATCCTCAAAGAAGACCAGCCTCGTACAAACCAAGGTATGTTTGATTATTTGGCAGGCAATGAAGTTCAAAACAATAAGAATCCCGTGGAGATCACATTTCAGCCTCAAGATACTGCGAAAACAAGCCTTGAAGCCGAGAGAGAGCAAATGGAGCAAGAAAACGTTTTGGGAGCTAACCACGGGAAGACATTTAAGGATCTCTATCATCTCGACTTCACTGGACTTCAAGAGGATAGAATCATCAAGAAACCAGCATGGAACGGACCAGGACCAGACACAACCACCAAGAATGCATTTCCGGTCATTGCGCGCCAAAACCAGGTATATTCAATTTATACAATCTGTGGAGGTAAGATGACTTGTCCCAGTGGTTCTTAGCATGTCCAAGAGCCCCAGGATCGAGCTCCAGAAGAAGGCCACGCGAATATGCTTAGTTCTTTTTAGTTCTTTTCCGTTTAAGGAACTTTCCTTTTTGATGTATTTGTCCTTTTTGCGTTTTGTTTAGTTCCGTAGGCTTTATGTTGTCGTTTTCTTTTATGCTTTCGGCCTTAGGGCTAGCTGACGAGCTGTTTATGAAGCTCCCCTGCAGCAGTTGTATCTTTTTACCCTACATTATCAATAAAATAACGCAGTTCAACCTAAAAGTTCAAGCCGCCGCTTGTCTTGTCTTGCTTGTGTTCTTGCGTGTGTGATTCACCAAGGCCGAGTACTTGTGCAGTATCAGAGATCCCTCATCCCTCTGTGGTGCCATTCGATCCACCATCACTTCCCCTTGAATCGTCCAACAAGAGAGAGCGTGAAAGCCAACTTGTTCGACACCATCTCGGCTCAAAGACTTGTGGATTCAAGCCTTTGTTCTATCACCGTTCATCCACTGATCTAGAAGAGAGAGCGTGAAAGCCAGCCTCTAGATCCCATCTTCCGCTTGCCATAAGACTCACTACCGAGTCTATTTTGCTTGCTGGTTTTGTTTATTTGCTTTCATAAAATATAAAATCATAAAAAGTTTGTTTCTAGAGTTGATGTTTGGGATTAGGTTTGTTTAAACAATTGTAACATCCGCTTGATTGTTTAAGTAGACTAGTTGTTTCTGTATTGTTCAAGTTTGGTTTGTCTTGGTGTTTTGATCTGTTTGTTAAGTCTTGCAAGGTCTAGCAACACCGAGGACAACATGACTGATGGAGAAGGAATTCCCCAAGATGGTTTGCTACAAATGATGGCAGCAATGAGGGAGGAGTTGAGGAACATGGGCCAACAAATGGGCACCATGCGGCAGGAGTTTGGTGAAAGGATTGACCGAATGGAGGCTCCACCAAGGAGAGCTCCGATCAGAGAAGAGCCTTTACAACAAAACGGCCAAGAAGACGAGATACCGGACTTGGAGGATGATGTCCAGGACCCTCTCATTCACCGGAACCAGAGGAGACAAGACCCTCTCAGGAGAAATCCAGCAAGGAAATTAGATTACCGTGAACAAAACCATGAGCTTAAACTAACATTGCCTACTTTTCCAGGGAAATCAAATCCAGAAGTTTTTCTGGATTGGGAGAGACGTCTAGAGCACATCTTTGAGTGCTATGGATACGTGGAGCGCAAGAAGGTGGTTGTAGCTGCAGAAAATCTCACGGAGAATGCACTTGCGTGGTGGGACAGAAGCGTAGCTGAGAGGAGAAGGCAACGTTTTGGTCCAGTAGCTAATTGGAGTGACATGAAGTTCCTCCTAAGGCAAAGGTATGTCCCTGAACATTATCATAGAGACTTACAAAAACGTTTTCGTCAGTTATCTCAGGGAACCAGGAGCGTAGATGAGTACTTTGAGGAATTTGAGAAGCTGATGAACTCGTTGGAGTTAGAAGAATCTGAGGAAGCTTTGATGGTTCAAATCATAGACGGCCTAGAAGAGAGAATTGCAAGAAAGGTGGAGCGACTCCATTATAGTGGAATGCATGAGCTATTGCATCTTTCTGTACAAATGGAGCAGCAGATCAAGCGCAAGACATCTCTCACCAGCCGCAACAAATCAACTCAACCATGGGCATCAAGTAGTTCTAGAACTCTAGACAAAGGAAAAGTCGTGGAGATTGATTCCAGGTTCAAGGGAAAGAATACCGAGGCTCCTAAGTTCAACCGACCAGAGCAAGGTAAGTTCCCTAGTACTAATAAAAAAACTCGTGATATAACATGTTTTAAGTGTCAAGGCAGAGGGCACATGGCAAGAGAATGTCCGAACCAGCGAGTGATGATCCTCACGCCTAGTGGGGACTACGAGTCTCAAGATGAGCAAGAGGATGATGCTAGTGATCACAGTGAAGACATTTAGTACCCTGACACCGGCGAGATGCTAGTGACCGGAAGAGTGCTAAGTGTTCTCATCAATCCAGAAGAGAAAGTACAACGAGAAAACATCTTTCATACAAGATGTACCATCCAAGGAAAGGTATGTAACTTTATTATAGATGGTGGTTCTTTTACTAACGTGGCTAGCAAGTATATGGTGGAAAAACTAGGATTGGAAAAGACTAAGCATCCGAGACCATATAAGCTACGGTGGCTCAATGATCAAACGGAGCTAAAGATCATGGAGCAAGTTTTTGTGCCATTCAGCGTGGGCAAGTACCAAGACCAAGTCACTTGTGACGTGGTCCCGATGCAAGCTGGACACATACTGCTGGGTAGACCGTGGCAGTTTGACCGAGCTTCCCACCACCATGGTCGCACCAATCATTACTCATTCACGTTCAAGGACAAGAAGTATAACCTTGCGCCTCTCACTCCATCCAAGGTACATGAGTTACATGCCCGAATGAGCAAGGAGACCGAGGTAAGTAAGTCTAGTCTATACTTATCTACAAATACAATTCATAAGACCCTATATACAAAGGGCACCGTGCTACTAATGCTATTCAAAGAATGTCTAAGTTCAGGAACAGTTGAGTTAGAGCTTCCTGCAGAGGTTATAGCTATTCTAAACCGATTCAAAGACGTGTTTCCAGAGGAGATACCACCTTGATTGCCACCAATCCGAGGCATAGAGCACCAAATAGATCTTGTTCCCTGTTCGACTTTACCCAACAAACAGGCCTATAGGATGAACCCGGAAGAGACTAAGGAGCTAGAGAAGCAAGTAAGAGATTTGATGGACAAGGGCTATATCCGAGAGAGCCTCAACCCATGTGTCGTACCTGTGCTTCTAGTTCCAAAGAAAGACGGCACATGGAGGATGTGCGTGGACTGCCGAGCTATAAACAACATCACCATCAAGTACAGACATCCTATACCGCGTCTAGATGACATGCTGGGCGAGCTAAGTGGATCCACTGTCTTCTCAAAGGTCGACTTGAAGAGTGGATATTATCAGAGCCGAATGCGTGAAGGAAACGAGTGGAAAACCGCATTCAAGACCAAGGAAGGCTTGTACGAATGGCGTGTCATGCCTTTCGGCCTGACCAATGCACCAAGTACATTCATGCGTCTCATGAACCAGGTTCTACGTTCTTATATAAGTAAATTCGTAGTTGTTTACTTTGATGATATATAGTAAGAACCTATGTGATCATCTCAAGCATCTCGAACTAGTGCTTAAATCACTTCGCAAGGAAGGTCTTTATGCTAACCTTAAGAAGTGCACCTTCTGTACTAATCAGCTTGTGTTCTTATACTTTGTAGCGAGTGAACAGGGACTACAAGTAGATGAGGAGAAGATCAAAGCGATCAGGGAATGCCCAACACCAACTACAATCGGCCATGTAAGGAGCTTTCACGGCCTAGCAAGTTTCTATAGGTGCTTTGTGAAGGACTTCAGCACAGTAGCTGCACCACTCAAGGCTGTGATCAAGAAGAATACACCATTTGCGTGGGGAACAGCTCAAGAAGCAGCTTTCAATGCACTGAAAGAGAGGCTCACACAAGCCCCGGTTCTAGCTTTACCAGACTTTGAAGAAATGTTTGAAGTTGAGTGTGATGCATCAGGTCTAGGCATTGGAGCCGTGTTACATCAGAGGAAGAGACCAGTGGCGTTCTTTAGTGAAAAGCTCAGTGGGGCTACACTAAACTATCCGACGTATGATAAGGAACTATATGCATTGGTCCGAGCATTAGAGACATGGCAGCACTACTTGCCGTCCAAGGAGTTCATTATTCACACTGATCACGAGACCTTTAAGCATTTGAGAGGCCAGACATCACTCAAAAGGAGACATGCTAAGTGGTTAGAGTTTATAGAGACCTTCCCATATGTAATCAAGTACACGCCTTGATCTCTACCATGGAAGCAAAGGTGCTTGGTTTTGAGCATCTAAATGAGCTGTATAAAGATGATCCAGAGTTAGGAGAAGCTTATCAGTCTTGCGGTAAAGGAGCTTTCAGCTCGATCTACATGCATGATGGATTTCTTTTCAAGGACAAACGCTTGTGCATCCCTCAGAGTTCAATGAGAGATCTAATACTCAAAGAAGCACACGGTGGAGGTCTGATGGGTCACTTCGGCGTGGACAAGACACTAGCAGTGGTGTTTGATCACTTCTATTGGCCACATCTAAAGAAAGACGTGGAGAGACATTGCGCTAGATGTGTTACTTGTCATAAAGCCAAATCCATGTTACATCCTCATGGACTCTATTTACCTTTCACTATTCCTAACGCACCATGGGTGGATATTTCTATGGATTTCGTGCTAGGTTTACCTAAGATCAGACACAAGGATTCAATCTTAGTTGTTGTGGATCGGTTTTCAAAGATGGCACACTTTATACCGTGTGACAAAACCAATGATGCTACGCAAACAGCCGATCTGTTCTTTAAAGAAGTGGTACGCTTACATGGAGTACCTAGGACTATTGTCTCTGACCGAGACACGAAGTTCCTAAGCCACTTTTGGAGAACCTTGTGGAGAAAGCTTGGTACCAAGCTGCTGTTCTCTACAACGTGTCATCCACAAACGGATGGAGAAACTAAAGTGGTAAACCGTACACTTTCTGCTTTACTTAGAGTTACACTTGGTAGAAACTTAAAAACTTGGTTAGATTGTTTGCCTTTCATTGAATTCGCTTATAATCATGCCACTCATTCTGCTACTAAGATGTCACCATTTGAAGTAGTTTATGGTTTTAATCCACTAACCCCTCTTGATCTCTTGCCAATTCTCCAAGTTGAGCAAGTTAACTTAGATGGCCTCAGAAAAGGAGAGTTTGTAAAGAAACTCCATGAGAAGGCAAGGGAGAATATCTTGAAGAAAACCGAGGGATACAAGAGACAGGCAGACAAAAGACGCAAGGCGTTAACATTCGAACCACGGAAATGGGACTGGCTACACATGAGGCCCGAGAGGATCCCACGCCAAAGGAGTTCCAAGCTTGCACCAAGAGGAGATGGTCCATTCAAAGTGCTAGAGAAGATCAATGACAATGCATACTGCTTGGAGCTGCCAGGTGAGTTTACCATTTTCCATAGCTTTAATGTTACTGATCTATCTCCTTATGATGCAGACGAATCAGCTTTGAGGGCAAAACCTTCTGAAGAGAGAGGGAATGATGAGGACATCGACCTAGCCGAGACCAATGAGCTTGTACCAACGGTCAAATCCTCCCCAATGACACGGTCTAAGACCAGGAGACTTAGAGAAGGGTTCAATGTAGCTGTGGAGACCCTCCTGAACACAATGGAGATGGGAGACACGTTCAGAAATCCACCACCACAAGCCGACCTCAAAGATAGTTCCAAAGCACCCGAAATGGACGTATTGGAGGATTTCGCAAGGTTGAGCCTCAAAGACGACCAGCCTCGTACAAACCAAGGTATGTTTGATTATTTGGCAGGCAATAGAGTTCAGAACAATAAGAATCCCGTGGAGATCACATCTCAGCCTCAAGATTCCGCGAAAACAAGCGTTGAAGCCGAGAGAGAGCAAATGGAGTAAGAAGACATTTTGGGAGCTAACCACGGGAAGACATTTGAGGATCTCTATCATCTCGACTTCACTGGACTTCAAGAGAATGGAATCATCAAGAAACCAACATGGAACGGACCAGGACCAGACACAACCACCAAGAATGCATTTCCGGTCATTGCGCGCCAAAACCAGGTATATTCAATTTATACAATCTGTGCAGGTAAGATGACTTGACCCAGTGGTTCTTAGCACGTCAAAAAGCCCCAGGATCGAGCCCCAAAAGAAGGCCACGAGAATATGCTTAGTTCTTTTTAGTTCTTTTCCGTTTAATGAACTTTCCTTTTTGATGTATTTTTCCTTTTTGCGTTTTGTTTAGTTCCGTAGGCTTTATGTTGTCGTTTTCTTTTATGCTTTCGGCCTTAGGGCTAGCTGACAAGCTGTTTATGAAGCTCCCCTGAAGCAGTTGTATCTTTTTACCCTACATTATCAATAAAATAACGCAGTTCAACCTAAAAGTTCAAGCCGCCGCTTGTCTTGTCTTGCTTGTGTTCTTGCGTGTGTGATTCACCAAGGCCGAGTACTTGTGCAGTATCAGAGATCCCTCATCCCTCTGTGGTGTCATTCGATCCACCATCACTTCCCCTTTAATCGTCCAACAAGAGAGAGCATGAAAGCCAGCTTGTTCGACACCATCTCGGCTCAAAGACTTGTGGATTGAAGCCTTTGTTCTATCACCGTTCATCCACTGATATAGAAGAGAGAGTGTGAAAGCCAGCCTCTAGATCCCATCTTCCGCTTGCCATAAGACTTACTACCGAGTCTTATATCAATTAGGGAGGTTTAAGGAGGTTTAATCTTTGTATTTTTGTGTTCTTAATCCTTATATTTTCTTGGTTTGGAGCGTCTATTGCTTAAAGACCTCGTTGAAGGCTTTATGATTTTAGGGATTTTCTTATCTTAACAAGACTTAGGAAATCTCATAATCTCCAAACCAAGAAGCTTGCGCATCCTTTCACACGGGAGTGGATGCTTAGGGTGCTTGCTAAGTCATCTTAAGATATGTGCTTTATGTTCATCAATCATCCTTTCCACCAAGGGATTGGGTTAGGAGGGAAGGTTGATGAAATGATTCTTACCATGTGAGTGGATTAATCAAGTTTTGATCCTTAGACTTAAGGATAACTCATATTAAATGTGTAGATCTAGTATTTTAAAACTCAAGATCGAACCTTAAACCTCCCTAAAACGTGAACCTCAACCTTAGACCTGATTTTTATACTTTGATTAATTTAAAACCATCATCTTTAGCTTGATAATCTTTTTTTAGAGTTTTTATTTCACAAGTTTTGTTCTTGATAGTTCTAGAAATCACTTAGTAGTTTTATTTTAAGGTTTACTCATCTAAATCTGAATATTTCTTAGCTTTGTTATGTTCTTGCATTCTTAGTGCCTCTTCCACCCATTTGGATTGATAACCTCAAGTATTACAATGATAAATAATACTTAAGGCATTGAAATAGCATAAAAGTCTAGTTATCACGCACCAGTCTGATCAAATAAATCGTCAAGACGAGGTATTGAGAATCGATAACGTATCGTGATTTTGTTGATAGCAAGACTATCAACGCACACACACCATGATCCATCTTTCTTAGGTATGAGCAGAGCGGGTACTGCCCATGGACTAAGACTCTCAGGCAAATAACCTTTTGTTAATAACTGTTCAACCTGACGCCTTAATTCATCATGTTCTTGAAGAGGCATTGATATCTCTGTAATTTGCATGATTTTAGTACATATTTCATGATAGTTAGGACTTCATTCTTGCACTTTAGTAATAGCTTGCGTCACATTTTCACCCATGTTAGGATTAGATGCATTAGGTTAGGTTTCTGCATAGTCTTGCATGTTTGGAGTGTGTTCTCAGGTGCTTAGGATGATCCAAAGAAGAGACCGAGGAGAGAGGTCACAAATGGGGAATGAGCCAGCGATATCGAGGATGGATCACGACACGAGGGCGATTTGGACGAGTAGCAGCGGCTTCATCACGAAAGGAGAACCTCGATATGAAGATCCATCAAGAAGATGCCCAAACGACGGATATCGGAACAAGGCAACGGGAAGTGCCCGATTCAAGTACCAAGGAAGGGAAGCCTTCACGACATGACCCCGAAATCCTTACCCGATATTCAGCCTGCCCGAAGAATCAGAAGAGTTAGCGTTTCGGCTCGTCCATAACGACGTGAGCCCGAAGCGCTAAAAGCCAAAAATGTACCATTTCGGGAAAGTGGTCCCAACGTTTATGTTTTTCCCTTTTTGTGTATAAATACCTACTCCCTCACTCTTATCTCTTCATCACGCTTTCTACTTTTATTTTCTGTCTTCTCTTTCAAGAACCGAAACTCTGTATTTTTCCACCACTGAAGCTTGTTTAAAGCTTTGATTTTTTATGCAATCTTGAAGTTTTAAGTCTTATAGCTTAGTGTTATTTTCTTAAAGCTTCTTCTTTTTTTTGTCTTTGATTATCTCACGGCTTATGAATTACTCTCTCATCCTTATGGATCGTGAGGTTTCTCAAATGGCTTGTGAGTAGTCTTTTTAGGACCTTGATGGGTTAAAAGGACCAAGGGACTCTCGGATTTATATTTCTTGCTTAGCTAAAACATAAAGTTAGATTCTTTCTTGTTTATCATTCCCAAAGCTTAGTCTAGTTTGGCCATCTAGGCTAAAGTCCTTAGGCGGCTTGACACGAACATCACGTGCTTGCTTAGCCGGATCTATGAACAAGAGTTTGATCTCTTAGGCTAAGACTAACCATCTGTCTAAGAATCTTACGGTTCAATAGGGACGTTGTAGATGCTTGTTTCTTCTATTGTACCGCTATGCGAGAGCTAGTCTATGGTGATAGAGATTCAAAGAGTTTAGACCCAAACATCATGGGCTAAACGATTTGAGGATCCCTTTACCTAAGAATCACCATCAAAAGACCAAGTCTTGATGTGATCCAAAAGCTTTAGCTTGATAAGCCGAACCGAGAGTTACCTAGTTCATGATACTCATCAAGATCCTTCCTTTATCTTGAAAGTTTATCTTTTTACCGTTTAAATATCTATTTCTTGCTTAGCGTCTTTAAAGTTTTCTTATTTATGGTCTTGAGTGACACAAGATCAATCCTTTAGTAGTTTTTAGTAGTAAAGTCTTAGTCTTTACCCGATTTGAACTTGACTTATAACACCGATATGACCGTTATGTTCACTAACGCTCCCAAAATGGTTTGATACCCCATACGCTGTACTACTTCGGTTGATAGCAGTTGGGACATTGCTAAAAAGGCTAAAAACCTGTTTGTCAATTGGCGCCGTTGCCGATTTGGGAGATAGTTTAGTCATTTCGGTATTAGGTCGTTATAAGGACAAGTTTTTATTTTTCAGATTTTTAACACTCTACTCATACATCTGTGTCGAAACAGGTACATAAACCTACGTTCACACGGTACAACAAACCTTGTTCCCCCAATAGACGATATCTACCTGCTCGAAAAATCAGCTAGACGAAATCGGGAACAAGCCGAAACAGTTAACCGTGTGACGATTGAAAACCAACAAGGTGCTCAAGGAGCTGCGGGCGCAGCTGGTGCACAAGGACCACAAGGTCCACAAGGAGTCCAAGGACAGCCTGGTGTTGCAGCTTCTCCACGAGCTGTGAGGCAAATCGGTGCCGGAGATGCACCGATATCGACTGCAAGCCGACACGGTATCCAGCCACCACCAGTGCAGAACAACAATTTTGAGATCAAAAGTGGTCTTATCTCCATGGTGCAGAACAACCGATTCTTCGGTCTGCCCTTGGAAGACCCACTTGACCATCTCGACCAGTTCGACCGTGTGTGCGCCATGACCAAGATCAACGGCGTAAGCGAAGATGGATTCAAGCTGCGTTTGTTTCCCTTCTCATTGGGAGACAAAGCACACTCATTGGAAAAGACACTGCCACATGGATCAATTACCTTGTGGGCAGATTGTAAGAAAGCTCTCCTGACAAAGTTCTTCTACACATCGAGGACAGCCCGATTGAGGAACGAAATAAGTGGTTTCACTCAAAAATCCAACGAGACTTTTGGTGATGCTTGGGAGAGATTCAAGGGTTACACCACTCAGTGCCCTCACCATGGATTCAGCCAAGAATCACTCCTCAGTACACTATATCGGGGTGTCATTCCCAAGATTCGGATGCTGCTCGATACGGCGAGCAATGGAATTTTCCTAGCTAAAGACGTTGAAGACGGTCTTGAGTTAGTTGAAAACTTAGCTCAGACTGACTCCTCTTACCACGAAGACTATGACAGATCCAACCGTGGTTCCAAAGAAGAAGTGGAAGGAAGCCGGAAGGTGATCAAGGAGCTCAATGAGAAACTCGACAAGTTACTACTTGTCCAAACTCAAAAGGAGGTCCATTTCGTGGAAGAACTCACTCAAGTCAAAGAAGGGGAGGACCTTCAGTATGAAGATGTCAATTACATCAACGCTCAAGGAGGGTATAACAATTGGAGACCAAATAACAACCTTTTCTACCGGAGCACGAACGTCGCAAATCCTCAGGACCAGACCTACCCACAGCAACAAGGAGGAGGAGCAAAACAATTCGTGACCTACACGAATCCACAAGGCTTTGTACCACGGTTCCAAAACCAAAACGGCTATCCGCCACGACATCAAGCCGGTGCACCTCATGGATTCCCACAACAACATGGAAACCCAAATGCTCAAGCTGCCTTTGACTTGGAGGGAACTCTGAAGCAACTTCTACAAGGTCAAACACATATCCAGGCGGATATACACAAACATTTTGCTGAAGTACTTAACAAGATTGATGGTGTCCACACGGAACTATCCGGGAAGATTGAAGACTTGACCGCTCGTGTCAAGACACTTGAAAACAACAAAGGGATTGCATCTACAAGCCAAGCAAGCAACCTTCCTGGAAAATCCGTTACGAATCCAAAGGAGTATTGCCAAATGATCACCACTTTCGACGAGGAAAAACGGGATCCTCCCGATATCACTTCTCCAAAACAGGCTCAAGTCGATGCGGACATCGACATTCTAAGAAGGGGAGGGAGTTCTAAAAATTTGGCAACCCCTGAAGAGAAAGCACCATTCCTGCGAGTCTATAAACCGCCAATGCCATACCCTCAGAGGCATAAGAAACGTCTCATAGAGGAACAAGAAGCCGAATTAATTGAAACATTGAAGAAAGTTGAAGATCTCTTCAACAATACTGACGAGACCAAGCCTATTCCAGATTTCCTAGTAGCCTTGAAGGATAAGCTCTATGCTGATGCAATGGCAACAATAGGGAGGAATGCAGCAGCTCGTGTGGAGAAACCTATGGATGAACCCTTAGTAGTTAAGAAGCTCGAAGACCCAGGATCATTCACCTTGCCATGCACACTCGGAGGAATTACCTTTGAAAACTGTTTGTGTGACCTCGGGGCAAGCATCAACGTGATGAGCCGAGCCACAACTGAACGTCTCGGGTATGACACATATACCGACTGCAAGAAGCCGTTATCACTGGCCGATGGAAGTGAAAGGAAAACTGTTGGGAAGCTGTTGGACCTACCCCTCATGATTGGGAACGTGCTACTGCCAAGCGACTTCCTGGTGATAGAGATGGACCAAGATGTCAAGGAAACTCTCCTATTGGGAAGACCTTTCCTAGCCTCTGCCGGTTGCATGTTTGATTGCAAAAGCGGCAAGGTAGAGCTGAGACTAACTGGAAGCTTGGTAATGCACTTTGACACCAAAGGGAAGAAAATCAATGAGAAGGAACACGCATATTCCCTTGAGCTCAAGAAGACAATTGAGAAGACCAAAGATCCATCCTTGGAAATATGTTATGATGGAGCCAGCTTTGATGGGGTCTGTCTCAATGCAATATTCGAAGGGCAACCAGGAGAAAACCAAGAAGAAACAAAAGAGGTGATCACTTGCAAGAAGTCCTACGTGAAAGGACCGACTCTCGGTGATCTTCTGGAAGGTATGACTCTCAAACCTGTTCTCTCTGCTGGTGGTGAGATGAGATACAAGCTGAGATGCAAGGGAAAAGTTAGACCCTTTGCTTACCTTAAGGTGATAAAAGACACCGATTTGACCAATCAAAAGGGTTCTAAGGCAAGCAAAGAGGGAACTTCCAATGTATCTCTGGCTGATTTCATCTCGATGATCAAGGAAAGTAAGGATCCTCCCACAGGATCGAGGGGTGTTCATTTCCCCCTTTCGCACTAAAAGATGACCAAGAAAAGTCAAGCTAAGTGACTCAAAACAAAGCGCTCTTGGGAGGCACCCCAAGCTTATCCATGTACATATTAATGCTTTTTCTAGTCTAGTTTAATATTTTCAGGATCCCATGAGAGATAAGAAGGGAAGACTTACACATAAGAGGAGCTAAAACCAATGTGAGAAGCTGTCTGGCTCAATAACGGGATGGAATATCGGGTTAACACCACGATATTCTCCCTAGGTATTCCTTGCCGGGCAGGCTCAACGGCGTGTAGCCGATATGGGACGAAGCCCAAGCTAGACAACCATCACGGTGGTCAAATATCGGGAACAAGCCGATATCCGTAACGTTAATCACACCATATCGGGGTCAACCCGATATGTCCGTCCAGGTAAAAGGGTGGCTAGGCTTGGCCAATCCGAAAAAAGCGCTCAAATTATGGCCCACTTTTTCGGATAAGGCAAGAATACTTGGTTGGGGTTAACCGACAATTATTCCCCAAACCAAGAAACCCTAGTCAACCCTTCCTTTCCCCATGTCTCCTTTTTCTTTATAAAAACCCTCGCCTCTCTCGTTTTCATTCCCCATCACTCTCAATCCTAGAAAATTGCTTGTGAGTTTTTATTTCACAAAGTCGAGTTTGAGCATTCATCCGAGGATTTTCGCATATCGATCTAAGGTACAATGGTAGGAGCAACAAGAAGCGGAGCAGATATGGGGAGATCAAGGGAATACCAAACGGAGAAGAGAGAAGGAAAGAGACCAGTTGGAGAATCCAGCCGAACGGCGATTGTACGTTCACCCACACATGCATCGGGAAGAAGAAGTACAGGATCCCGACATACCCTGGCCGAAATGCGTGCAGCATTCAGGCGAATGGAGTTCAAGGCCACGCGCTATCCCCACGAGGAGACAATGGCCGAGCTAGGCATCTACGAGGACTGCCAGATCCTCTTCAACGCAATGGGCCTGAAGAAATTCTTGGAAAATGCTTATGCGTCCCATGACGAAGCGACCTTCCAGTTCCTTGCAACACTGGAAGTAACGTTCTACTAGTTTGGAGAGATCACTCAGGAGGAAGTCGGAGATGGGCACATTCGTTTCAAGTATGGAAACGATACTCACCGAATGACATTTCGGGTGCTGGAGTCGATATTCGGGTTCAGCCAAGGCGATATGCGCGAAATGTCCCTGAATATAGAAAGGGAGGAGCTGGAGGCATTGTGGATGCACATTGGGGTAGGGACGTACAAGCCAGGAGTGAACAAGAGCACCAGGGTAAGGCACCCTGCCTTGAGGTATGTGCAAAGAGCTATTGCACATACTTTATTTGCAAGAAAGGAATGCGGAGCTGTCCTAACAAAGGAGCTGGAGATAATTGACGACGGCCTGGTGGAAATCATTCAAGAGACGCGGACTGAGTTTGAACTGAAGGGAAGCAGAAGGATCACCGGGTTGATCACGTTATTGATGAAGGAGCTTCTCCACTACAAATCGTGGATGATATCCACGCCAAGCGACAGGCCTCAGATAGGCTGTGGAGGAGTTGTGTCTGCTATCCTGAAAGGGGCTGGCATTGATCTCGAGGAGCCAACTCACGGAATCCGGTGGATAGACATTGCATATCTAAAGAAGTGCCAGTTTCTCGGGAAGCCATATCGGCATGGACACCGATATCAGTTCACCCGAGCATCAGGACAAGCTGCAGTACTGTTCCTGCCAAACCCGTGGTTGACCACGATAAGGGAGCCAAGGAATTTGGATTTCGACCCCCAGGATGAGCATCTCTTCCCATATGGAGCTGACTTCGATGAGGGTTACGAGGAAGAATATCGGGAAAAAGTCGATGCAGCTCCTGAAGAAGAAGATGAGGATGAAGACGCCTATGATGACCCTACTGACGAGTTTGGATTTCCTCTCTATGGGGCGGATCGCTACCATTTTGATCCAATCACCAGTGGACCACACCGAACTCTCAAGGCGGCGCACGATAGGATCAATGTGCTCCAGCGGTACTGCAAGTGGCAAGACCGTTCGATCAGAAAGCTAGTCTCCACGGTGAAGGGAATCAAGGGTCACGTGAAAGGCCTGAAGGGGCAAATCAAGTCGCTCACCTCAAAACTGAAGGGATCGACACCATCGCCACGGTATGAAGCCGATATGTCTCCGGAGGAAGCCGAAGGAAATGAAGACGAGGAGTCCGATGAAGCAGACAGCCAAATGCTTCAAAGGAGGCATTCCTTCTCGTTCGAACTAAGGGAGCGCGAGCTGAATGATCCAGGAAGGCATTCCTGCCAAGAGGATAGCATATCGAGGAAGAGACGTGCGAGCCAGTCCCCGATACCGGAATCAGACAACCCCTCCTTCTCCACCAGTGAGGACACCACGTCCTCACATCACACTGAGCAGTAAGGTACCACTCCAAACTCTTGTACATAAGCATTTCTCTTTATTATTTTATTTTTGCTCGAGTTTTTGCATTATCATAGGACCATATTCTTCCTCTCTTCTATCACACAGGGACTGTGTGATTTAAGTTTGGGGGAGTATGTAGTACTTGCATTCATAATATTTGCATAGAAAAACACAAAAAAAATGAAAAATTTCGAAAAATTATCCCACAAAAAGAACTCATGTAGTTGCACTTCCATGTTAGGATTGGGTCTAGATGCATTCATTTAGGATTCACAAGCATTTGCATAAGGTGTTAAGTATAACAAATCCTTGTAAATAGCCATTTTTAAGTCATGAATTCAATGCCTTGGTTCTTGTTTGTCCGAGCTTAAGGCAGCACCACATTTGGAATTTTTCCTGTGAAATTCAGTTTTGACTTGACGCATTGCGACTTGAACCATTTCCCTAATAAACTTGAACCGTTAATTTGAAAATCTAATTATCTCGTTCATATTTGTCAAATAGCTCATGAATTTCACTTGGACTTTCTTTTCCCTTTTTACCACCCTCTTGCTAGTCCAAATACCAGACCGCACCCTAAACCAAAACCATTGTTTTTAAACCAATAAACACCTTTGTGAGAGCATGTGAGGCCTTTGCACCATTTTCGAATCTTCTTAGGCAAAAAGTGTTGGGTTTAGATCGACAAGGTTAGATTTCCATGTAGACGTTGGCTCACATCTCGGGTCAACACTAGGTTAAGTGGTTTGGTTACTGAAACGGTTTGACACCGAAATCGGAGGCCGATATTGCTGGGTAGACTAGGAAAAAGGGGTTATATTCCAACTTGATCATGCGTTGACAGAAGGAAAAGAAAGGAAACCAAGGAGTCAAACGGGGACACGAATAAAAGAGATGGCGGCAACAAATGGAACTCGAAACCAAAAGAAGAAAAAGGTGATTCCAAGAAAAAGCAAAAGAAGGCCAAACAACAAAGCATAAATCCGGCCAACAACACTAAAGGTGAAACAAAGGAACGCAACAAAGGAGCCAGAAAGACGAAACCGATCTCCAACAAAAAAAGAAGTCCCTCGAAGATGACCAGGAAAGGTAATATCGAGGAATGATATCGGGATAACGGCGAAATGCCGAGAGAAAGGGTAGCTTAGGAGGGAGCAATTTAGACTAGGGTAGGAAACGAAATAGATGTTCTGGGTAGATGGTAGTCTAGCCTTGTATACATCCATTGGTTTTTACCCTTAGCATTTTGCATTAAGAAGGTTCATTTCATGAGTGATCCCATCTAAACACTTAACCCGTTCGCGCTACGAGTTCATATTTAGCTCGTGACCTTACCCTGAGCCAAATGAGTTAGTTGACAGGCATGAATGAGACCCACGTTTTATTTTTCATAATGAATGTGAAAGGGATTTGGGAATTTGAATGTGCATCTAAGTTAGGACTGATTTCGCTTGATTATTATGATGAATGTGGCTAAGGTTTTCTGGATATGTAGAATTCGACTTGCATCCTAGAAACCTGAACTCAGACATCGAGTTGATTTCCTTTAAATGGCGTTTTGGATTCGAACTTACATCTTTTACTTTAAAACCTCACCCCTCCGGTTGGCTTTTGCTTGAGGACAAGCTAAAAGGCAAGTTTGGGGGTGTTGATATCTCTGTAATTTGCATGATTTTAGTACATGTTTCATGATAGTTAGGACTTCATTCTTGCACTTTAGTAATAGCTTGCGTCACATTTTCACCCATGTTAGGATTAGATGCATTAGGTTAGGTTTCTGTATAGTCTTGCATGTTTGGAGTGTGTTCTCAGGTGCTTAGGATGATCCGAAGAAGAGACCGAGGAGAGAGGTCACAAATGGGGAATGAGCCAGCAATATCGAGGATGGATCACGACACGAGGGCGATTTGGACGAGTAGCAGCGGCTTAATAACGAAAGGAGAACCTCGATATGAAGATCCAGCAAGACGATGCCCAAAGGACGGATATCAGAACAAGGCAACGGGAAGTGCCCGATTCAAGTACCAAGGAAGGGAAGCCTTCACGACATGACCCCGAAATCCTTACCCGATATGCAGCCTGCCCGAAGAATCAGAAGAGTTAGCGTTTCGGCTCGTCCATAACGACGTGAGCCCGAAACGCTAAAAGCCAAAAATGTACCATTTCGGGAAAGTGGTCCCAACGTTTATGTTTTTCCCTTTTTGTGTATAAATACCTACTCCCTCACTCTTATCTCTTCATCACGCTTTCTACTTTTATTTTCTGTCTTCTCTTTCAAGAACCGAAACTTTGTATTTTTCCACCATTAAAGCTTGTTTAAAGCTTTGATTTTTTATGCAATCTTGAAGTTTTAAGTCTTGTAGCTTAGTGTTATTTTCTTAAAGCTTCTTCATTTTTTTGTCTTTGATTATCTCACGGCTTATGAGTTACTCTCTCATCCTTATGGATCTTGAGGTTTTTCAAATGGCTTGTGAGTAGTCTTTTTAGGACCTTGATGGGTTAAAAGGACCAAGGGACTCTCGGATTTATATTTCTTGCTTAGCTAAAACATAAAGTTAGATTCTTTCTTGTTTATCATTCCCAAAGCTTAGTCTAGTTTGGCCATCTAGGCTAAAGTCCTTAGGCGGCTTGACACGAACATCACGTGCTTGCTTAGCCGGATCTATGAACAAGAGTTTGATCTCTTAGGCTAAGACTAACCATCTGTCTAAGAATCTTACGGTTCAATGGGGACGTTGTAGATGCTTGTTTCTTCTATTGTACCGCTATGCGAGAGCTAGTCCATGGTGATAGAGATTCAAAGAGTTTAGACCCAAACATCATGGGCTAAACGATTCGACGATCCCTTTACCTAAGAATCACCATCAAAAGACCAAGTCTTGATGTGATCCAAAAGCTTTAGCTTGATAAGCCGAACCGAGAGTTACCTAGTTCATGATACTCATCAAGATCCTTCCTTTATCTTGAAAGTTTATCTTTTTACCGTTTAAATATCTATTTCTTGCTTAGCGTCTTTAAAGTTTTCTTATTTATGGTCTTGAGTGACACAAGATCAATCCTTTAGTAGTTTTTAGTAGTAAAGTCTTAGTCTTTACCCGATTTGAACTTGACTTATCACACCGATATGACCGTTATGTTCACTAACGCTCCTAAAATGATTTGATTCCCCATACGATGTACTACTTCGGTTGATAGCAGTTGGGACATTGCTAAAAAGGCTAAAAACCTGTTTGTCAGGCATCCGATAATGTGGACGATTCGGAAGAGCTGAATTTGGCATCAAATCAATACAATGTTAAATGTCTCGTAACGGAGGAAGACCAGAGGGAAGTTCGTCCGGAAAGACATCGTGAAACTCCGTTAGAAGGTCTCTAAAAGGCAAAGGAATATCGCCAATAAACGTGGACGATTCTGGTTTCAGAATAAGGACTAAACCACTGTTGAGCTTTGCGCATTCTTCCATTAATTGTAACTGATTTACCAACAAAATAGGTTTCAGGGGTTGTACTATTTCAGCTGGAGACGGAACCACTTCCGAAGAAACATGAGTTTGATCACTATTTTGTTGTTCTTCGATCGTATTGCCAAGGACTGAAAAGCATGTGTTTGCAAAACCGTCATGTGTTGTTCTTCGATCGTATTGCCAAGGACGACCAAGGAGAACATGACAAATATCCATCGAAATCACATCGCAACACACCAAATCTTTTTAGCTTGATCCGATGGAGAAAGGAACACGACACCGTTTGGTAATCCGTAAATCCATCTTTGAATTCAACCAAGGTAGACGATACGGAGTAGGATGAGGTTTTGTGATGAGAGCAAGCTTCGCGACAGCTTCTTCTGACACAATATTCGTACAACTGTCAGAATCAATAAATAGATGACAAACTTTTCCTCAAAACGTACAAGTCGTACGAAAAATATTGGTTCTCAACCACGATTCTTCAATGGCCTGAGGCGTGAAGCAATTTCTCCTTATGACCAAAACAGGACCAGTATCACCAACAAGTTGTTCCTCTGTTTCTGTTTCTGTTTTCTCGATAATGTCTTCATCAAACACAACCTCATTTCCGCTAAAGAGAACTCGCTTGGGGCAAGCCGTTTGACGATGGCCTGTTTCACCCAATTGAAACACTTGAACGTCATGTTTCGAATAATTTTTGGAGGTAAGTTAGCACGATCACTCTCTCGAGAACTTTGTAATCCTGTGTGCTCTGTTTTAGAACTGGGAATTGGCTCATGATACTGAGCAGCTCGAGATCGTGAAGAAGACCACATGGAGCCTTTCAAAATCTGCTCAATCAACACAACTCGTTGGTGGGCTTCATAAATCGATAAAGGGTTGAACAACAGCAGCTGGTTTTGTATATGTTGTCTAAAGCCTCCAATGTAACGTGATACGGATTGAACCTCTGTTTCGCATAAGCTATTACGAGCCAATAAAGAAAAAAATTTCGTAGAATAATCCTCCACGCTCCTGTTACCTTGCTGCAGATTCTGAAACTTTGTGTAAATCATCCGCTCATAATTATATGGCAGAAAGTATTTACGCAAATGTTTCTTCAATTTAACTCAAGAAACAATACAATCTTTCCCGGAATTAACTCGCTGAACTTTAAGTTGTTGCCACCATGCCGAAGCGCGACCCTTAAACCTTGTTGCTACAAGCAGGACACACTTGTCATTGGAAACGCCTTTGAAGGTCAGAAGCTCCTCTGTCATACTCATCCAATCAAGGAACTCTTCCGGCTGTAAGCTACCGGCAAATTCTGCAAGGTCGAGTCGAAAACTTGATTCCCATAGGTGATTATCTCATCCGAGAACATCACCTAACGCTTGCTGATGACGATGTCGATTTCGTTCGGCGAACGGATTATCATCCTCCTCCTCTCGATCTTCGTTAAACACATGTTCTTGAAGCACCGTACGCATGGCGGCTTCCATGGAAGCTTGCATCACCTGATGCAAGTCTTGTGTGAACTCCGTTAAAACTTCTCGCATCGCATCAGTCTGCTCTTCGCGTTGCTGTTGAAGATTCTTCTTAAAGTGCATGATGAAGGAACGTTGCTGTCTCTGATACCAACTGATGTTGCAACTAGAAGTGTAAAAGACAAGAAAGCTATGAAGCTCGAGTGTTCTAGCTTTAATATCGATAAACCTTGTGAGAAGATTCATGCAAGGGTTTAGAGAAGAAAGTCTCTTACTTTATTAATCAAAAACTAAGGAACATAGAGTCGTCTCTAGTTTATTTATAACAAAAGAATCAAAGCAAAAACTTAAACCAAGTCGGTTGTCTAAAATAAGAAAAAGAAATACGAAAATAAAGGAAAAGTTTCAAAACGATAATTAAACTAGAATGTATGCTCTGACTCAGCTTTTAGAATACTCCGCTTTGTTGATAGCTAATGATGATCTGGTTCATTGTTGATGATTGATATACTCATAATTTAGCGTATTTTAGCACCCATTTATGATAGTTTTGCATTCGTTTTTGCACTCATACTTAGAGTTTTTGTAGTTTTTGTCCCATTTTAGGTTTTATGACATGTTGCATTAGCATTTGCATATTTCTTGCATATTTGCATCATTTTCAGGTTATTTGGTGTACTTGGAGCTATCATGGATGGTGAGCATGGACAAGAAGGTTAAAGAAGAACCTAGGCATAGTGATCAAGGAAAGGCACGAAAAAAGAGAAATGGAGCAGAGATCGATCCTTAGATCGATGTGCATGGACCGTTTCAGCTGAGATCGAGGTGCCTTGGCCATTTCAAGTTGGATCGACCCAAAGATCGACCTGCCTTGGCCGTTTCAAGATTGGATCGAGCTGAATATCGACCAAGCCCGGGCGTTTGGAGTTTCGACCCAGAGATCGACCCATAGATCGACCTGCCTTTGTCGTTTCAAAATTGGATCGACCCATAGATCGACCTGCCTTGGTCGTTCTTCCACACCAGTTTTTTCTTCTTTCTTTGGTCAGCTCACACTTTGTCTTTTAGTGAGAGGATCATTTGTGTGGTCCTATATAAACACTTTTAACCTACTTTTCAGAGGTAGACACGAATTTTAGGGATTGTCTCTCCCAAATTTTAGATCTAGCCACCATTGTAGGGCATTTTCAGGCTTTTTCATTTTGTAAACTTTTGATTTTAATTCAAGTACTTCTCTTTAAGCTTTAATCTTTCTTTTTGCTTAGCTTAGTCATGTTCAACACCTCTTATCTTATGATTAAGAGGGGTTCAAACATGATTAAGGAATAGTTGTTTAGGATTTAAAGTTGAGGTGACTAGAGAGTTTTTATAGGTTGAATCTTGTTATTTTCTTGTTCTTAAACTTTATCTCTTCTTGGTTTGGAGTGTTCATTGCTTAAAGACCTCGATGGAGGTTTTATGATCCTAGAGATTTCCTTATCTCATGAGGACTTAGGAAATCTCTCAAGCCCAAACCAAGAGACAAGTATGCTCTAAAGACCACGATGGTGGCAAGTTTAGGGGCTAGTTAGGCTTTGCTAAGAAAGGTGTTTTCTTTCTCATCAACCATTCTTTTCCACCACACACCATGGGTTTGGAGAGAAAGGTTTGATGAAGTGATCTTATCCACACACCATGGAAAGATTGTTTCTTAGGCTTAGAGATAGCTCATTTAGAAATGTGTAGATCTACTTTTAGCAAGCCAAAATCGATCCTTGAACCACTCTAAGCATGAACCTCAACCTTGAACCTGCCTTTATCATTTTAGTAGTTTTAAAATCATTCACCTTTAGATTTAAAGTTTGTTCCTTTCATTTTCTAGAAATTACCTTGTTTATCTGTTTTTGGCATTCGAATTTTTATAATCAGTAGCTTGTTCATTTAAATTTGTAGGAGTCATCTAGTAGTTAACTAACCCTTCATAGGGATTTTTTAAATTGTTTTAGTGGTCGGTTAGTTGTCCCAAGTAGTTTTTAGGATTTGTTCCTCCAATTTAATCCGAATTTGACTTAGCTTTACTTTGTTCTTGCATTCTTAGTATCTTTCAACACCTAGGCTGGATTGACATCTAATGTACTACATCAACACAAAGAGGCTTTAGGATTGATTAGGAATACTGTAAAATGTCCTCTTATCAATTGGCGCCGTTGCCAACTTAGGTTTTGTTGAAATTACTAGGATTTGGAGCTTAGTATAGACTATGTTTTTATTTTTCATTTTCATTACTAACTTTCTTTCAAGTGTTTATTCTTTTTGCAAGGCACGATCACAAGGGAGAAAGCATGGACTCGGATATAGCATCAATGTTGAGGGATATATCCGAAAGTCAAGAGAGAATGATGGCTTGGAACCCCCATGGCACCAAGATTTTGAAAGCTCATCTACTTATCAAGGAGGACTTATGGATGAAAACTCTGCTCAAGGGAATCAATATGGATATGGTGAGGGATACCAATATTGGGACGTGGAGTATGATCAAGGAGCGGCCTATTCTTCCCACATCTCTAATGAGGACGAAAATCTCAACTTGATGAAGTTGATTTTGGAAGCGCAGGAAAAGCATATTGAGAGGATTAGCATGCTTGACTGCACATTAGGCATGCTTGACTGCACCCATTTATGATATTTTTGCATTCGTTTTTGCACTCATACTTAGATTTTTTGTAGTTTTATCCCATTTTAGGTTTTATGACATGTTGCATTAGCATTTGCATATTTCTTGCATATTTGCATCATTTTCAAGTTATTTGGTGTACTAGGAGCTATCATGGATTGTGAGCATGGACAAGAAGGTTAAAGAAGAACCTAGGAGACTATGGGGATCAAGGAAAGGCACAGAAAAGAGAAATGGAGCAGAGATCGATCCTTAGATCGATGTGCATGGACCGTTTCAGCTGAGATCGAGGTGCCTTGGCCATATTGAGAGGATTAGCATGCTTGACTGCACCCATTTATGATAGTTTTGCATTCTTTTTGCACTCATACTTAGAGTTTTTGTAGTTTTGTCCCATTTTAGGTTTTATGACATGTTGCATTAGCATTTGCATATTTCTTGGATATTTGCATCATTTTCCGGTTATTTAGTGTACTTGGAGCTATCATGGATGGTGAGCATGGACAAGAAGGTTAAAGAAGAACCTAGGACATTATGGGGATCAAGGAAAGGTACAGAAAAGAGAAATGGAGCAGAGATCGATCCTTAGATCGATGTGCATGGACCGTTTCAGCTGAGATCGAGGTGCCTTGGCCATTTCAAGTTGGATCGACCCAGAGATCGACCTGCCTTGGCCGTTTCAAGATTGGATCGAACTGAAGATCGACCAGGCCCATGCGTTTGGAGTTTGGACCCAGAGATTGACCCATAGATCGACCTGCCTTGGCCGTTTCAAGATTGGATCGACCCATAGATCGACCAGCCTTGGCCGTTCTTCCACACTAGTTTTTCCTTCTTTCTTTGGCCAGCTCACACTTTGTCTTTTAGTGAGAGGATCATTTGTGTGGTCCTATATAAACACTTTTAACCTACTTTTCATAGGTAGACACGAATTTTAGGGATTGTCTCTCCCAAATTTTAGATCTAGCCACCATTGTAGGGCATTTTCAGGCTTTTTCATTTTGTAAACTTTTGATTTTAATTCAAGTACTTCTCTTTAAGCTTTAATCTTTCTTTTTGCTTAGCTTAGTCATGTTCAACACCTCTTATCTTATGATTAAGAGGGGTTCAAACATGATTAAGGAATAGTTGTTTAGGATTTAAAGTTGAGGTGACTAGAGAGTTTTTATAGGTTGAATCTTGTTATTTTCTTGTTCTTAAACTTTATCTCTTCTTGGTTTGGAGTGTTCATTGCTTAAAGACCTCGATGGAGGTTTTATGATCCTAGAGATTTCCTTATCTCATGAGGACTTAGGAAATCTCTCAAGCCCAAACCAAGAGACAAGTATGCTCTAAAGACCACGATGGTGGCAAGTTTAGGGGCTAGTTAGGCTTTGCTAAGAAAGGTGTTTTCTTTCTCATCAACCATTCTTTTCCACCACACACCATGGGTTTGGAGAGAAAGGTTTGATGAAGTGATCTTATCCACACACCATGGAAAGATTGTTTCTTAGGCTTAGAGATAGCTCATTTAGAAATGTGTAGATCTACTTTTAGCAAGCCAAAATCGATCCTTGAACCACTCTAAGCATGAACCTCAACCTTGAACCTGCCTTTATCATTTTAGTAGTTTTAAAATCATTCACCTTTAGATTTAAAGTTTGTTCCTTTCATTTTCTAGAAATTACCTTGTTTATCTGTTTTTGGCATTCGAATTTTTATAATCAGTAGCTTGTTCATTTAAATTTGTAGGAGTCATCTAGTAGTTAACTAACCCTTCATAGGGATTTTTTAAATTGTTTTAGTGGTCGGTTAGTTGTCCCAAGTAGTTTTTAGGATTTGTTCCTCCAATTTAATCCGAATTTGACTTAGCTTTACTTTGTTCTTGCATTCTTAGTATCTTTCAACACCTAGGCTGGATTGACATCTAATGTACTACATCAACACAAAGAGGCTTTAGGATTGATTAGGAATACTGTAAAATGTCCTCTTATCAATTGGCGCCGTTGCCAACTTAGGTTTTGTTGAAATTACTAGGATTTGGAGCTTAGTATAGACTATGTTTTTATTTTTCATTTTCATTACTAACTTTCTTTCAAGTGTTTATTCTTTTTGCAAGGCACGATCACAAGGGAGAAAGCATGGACTCGGATATAGCATCAATGTTGAGGGATATATCCGAAAGTCAAGAGAGAATGATGGCTTGGAACCCCCATGGCACCAAGATTTTGAAAGCTCATCTACTTATCAAGGAGGACTTATGGATGAAAACTCTGCTCAAGGGAATCAATATGGATATGGTGAGGGATACCAATATTGGGACGTGGAGTATGATCAAGGAGCGGCCTATTCTTCCCACATCTCTAATGAGGACGAAAATCTCAACTTGATGAAGTTGATTTTGGAAGCGCAGGAAAAGCATATTGAGAGGATTAGCATGCTTGACTGCACATTAGGCATGCTTGACTGCACCCATTTATGATATTTTTGCATTCGTTTTTGCACTCATACTTAGATTTTTTGTAGTTTTATCCCATTTTAGGTTTTATGACATGTTGCATTAGCATTTGCATATTTCTTGCATATTTGCATCATTTTCAAGTTATTTGGTGTACTAGGAGCTATCATGGATTGTGAGCATGGACAAGAAGGTTAAAGAAGAACCTAGGAGACTATGGGGATCAAGGAAAGGCACAGAAAAGAGAAATGGAGCAGAGATCGATCCTTAGATCGATGTGCATGGACCGTTTCAGCTGAGATCGAGGTGCCTTGGCCATTTCAAGTTGGATCGACCCAAAGATCGACCTGCCTTGGCCGTTTCAAGATTGGATCGAACTGAAGATCGACCAGGCCCATGCGTTTGGAGTTTGGACCCAGAGATTGACCCATAGATCGACCTGCCTTGGCCGTTTCAAGATTGGATCGACCCATAGATCGACCAGCCTTGGCCGTTCTTCCACACTAGTTTTTCCTTCTTTCTTTGGCCAGCTCACACTTTGTCTTTTAGTGAGAGGATCATTTGTGTGGTCCTATATAAACACTTTTAACCTACTTTTCATAGGTAGACACGAATTTTAGGGATTGTCTCTCCCAAATTTTAGATCTAGCCACCATTGTAGGGCATTTTCAGGCTTTTTCATTTTGTAAACTTTTGATTTTAATTCAAGTACTTCTCTTTAAGCTTTAATCTTTCTTTTTGCTTAGCTTAGTCATGTTCAACACCTCTTATCTTATGATTAAGAGGGGTTCAAACATGATTAAGGAATAGTTGTTTAGGATTTAAAGTTGAGGTGACTAGAGAGTTTTTATAGGTTGAATCTTGTTATTTTCTTGTTCTTAAACTTTATCTCTTCTTGGTTTGGAGTGTTCATTGCTTAAAGACCTCGATGGAGGTTTTATGATCCTAGAGATTTCCTTATCTCATGAGGACTTAGGAAATCTCTCAAGCCCAAACCAAGAGACAAGTATGCTCTAAAGACCACGATGGTGGCAAGTTTAGGGGCTAGTTAGGCTTTGCTAAGAAAGGTGTTTTCTTTCTCATCAACCATTCTTTTCCACCACACACCATGGGTTTGGAGAGAAAGGTTTGATGAAGTGATCTTATCCACACACCATGGAAAGATTGTTTCTTAGGCTTAGAGATAGCTCATTTAGAAATGTGTAGATCTACTTTTAGCAAGCCAAAATCGATCCTTGAACCACTCTAAGCATGAACCTCAACCTTGAACCTGCCTTTATCATTTTAGTAGTTTTAAAATCATTCACCTTTAGATTTAAAGTTTGTTCCTTTCATTTTCTAGAAATTACCTTGTTTATCTGTTTTTGGCATTCGAATTTTTATAATCAGTAGCTTGTTCATTTAAATTTGTAGGAGTCATCTAGTAGTTAACTAACCCTTCATAGGGATTTTTTAAATTGTTTTAGTGGTCGGTTAGTTGTCCCAAGTAGTTTTTAGGATTTGTTCCTCCAATTTAATCCGAATTTGACTTAGCTTTACTTTGTTCTTGCATTCTTAGTATCTTTCAACACCTAGGCTGGATTGACATCTAATGTACTACATCAACACAAAGAGGCTTTAGGATTGATTAGGAATACTGTAAAATGTCCTCTTATCAATTGGCGCCGTTGCCAACTTAGGTTTTGTTGAAATTACTAGGATTTGGAGCTTAGTATAGACTATGTTTTTATTTTTCATTTTCATTACTAACTTTCTTTCAAGTGTTTATTCTTTTTGCAAGGCACGATCACAAGGGAGAAAGCATGGACTCGGATATAGCATCAATGTTGAGGGATATATCCGAAAGTCAAGAGAGAATGATGGCTTGGAACCCCCATGGCACCAAGATTTTGAAAGCTCATCTACTTATCAAGGAGGACTTATGGATGAAAACTCTGCTCAAGGGAATCAATATGGATATGGTGAGGGATACCAATATTGGGACGTGGAGTATGATCAAGGAGCGGCCTATTCTTCCCACATCTCTAATGAGGACGAAAATCTCAACTTGATGAAGTTGATTTTGGAAGCGCAGGAAAAGCATATTGAGAGGATTAGCATGCTTGACTGCACATTAGGCATGCTTGACTGCACCCATTTATGATATTTTTGCATTCGTTTTTGCACTCATACTTAGATTTTTTGTAGTTTTATCCCATTTTAGGTTTTATGACATGTTGCATTAGCATTTGCATATTTCTTGCATATTTGCATCATTTTCAAGTTATTTGGTGTACTAGGAGCTATCATGGATTGTGAGCATGGACAAGAAGGTTAAAGAAGAACCTAGGAGACTATGGGGATCAAGGAAAGGCACAGAAAAGAGAAATGGAGCAGAGATCGATCCTTAGATCGATGTGCATGGACCGTTTCAGCTGAGATCGAGGTGCCTTGGCCATTTCAAGTTGGATCGACCCAAAGATCGACCTGCCTTGGCCGTTTCAAGATTGGATCGAACTGAAGATCGACCAGGCCCATGCGTTTGGAGTTTGGACCCAGAGATTGACCCATAGATCGACCTGCCTTGGCCGTTTCAAGATTGGATCGACCCATAGATCGACCAGCCTTGGCCGTTCTTCCACACTAGTTTTTCCTTCTTTCTTTGGCCAGCTCACACTTTGTCTTTTAGTGAGAGGATCATTTGTGTGGTCCTATATAAACACTTTTAACCTACTTTTCATAGGTAGACACGAATTTTAGGGATTGTCTCTCCCAAATTTTAGATCTAGCCACCATTGTAGGGCATTTTCAGGCTTTTTCATTTTGTAAACTTTTGATTTTAATTCAAGTACTTCTCTTTAAGCTTTAATCTTTCTTTTTGCTTAGCTTAGTCATGTTCAACACCTCTTATCTTATGATTAAGAGGGGTTCAAACATGATTAAGGAATAGTTGTTTAGGATTTAAAGTTGAGGTGACTAGAGAGTTTTTATAGGTTGAATCTTGTTATTTTCTTGTTCTTAAACTTTATCTCTTCTTGGTTTGGAGTGTTCATTGCTTAAAGACCTCGATGGAGGTTTTATGATCCTAGAGATTTCCTTATCTCATGAGGACTTAGGAAATCTCTCAAGCCCAAACCAAGAGACAAGTATGCTCTAAAGACCACGATGGTGGCAAGTTTAGGGGCTAGTTAGGCTTTGCTAAGAAAGGTGTTTTCTTTCTCATCAACCATTCTTTTCCACCACACACCATGGGTTTGGAGAGAAAGGTTTGATGAAGTGATCTTATCCACACACCATGGAAAGATTGTTTCTTAGGCTTAGAGATAGCTCATTTAGAAATGTGTAGATCTACTTTTAGCAAGCCAAAATCGATCCTTGAACCACTCTAAGCATGAACCTCAACCTTGAACCTGCCTTTATCATTTTAGTAGTTTTAAAATCATTCACCTTTAGATTTAAAGTTTGTTCCTTTCATTTTCTAGAAATTACCTTGTTTATCTGTTTTTGGCATTCGAATTTTTATAATCAGTAGCTTGTTCATTTAAATTTGTAGGAGTCATCTAGTAGTTAACTAACCCTTCATAGGGATTTTTTAAATTGTTTTAGTGGTCGGTTAGTTGTCCCAAGTAGTTTTTAGGATTTGTTCCTCCAATTTAATCCGAATTTGACTTAGCTTTACTTTGTTCTTGCATTCTTAGTATCTTTCAACACCTAGGCTGGATTGACATCTAATGTACTACATCAACACAAAGAGGCTTTAGGATTGATTAGGAATACTGTAAAATGTCCTCTTATCAATTGGCGCCGTTGCCAACTTAGGTTTTGTTGAAATTACTAGGATTTGGAGCTTAGTATAGACTATGTTTTTATTTTTCATTTTCATTACTAACTTTCTTTCAAGTGTTTATTCTTTTTGCAAGGCACGATCACAAGGGAGAAAGCATGGACTCGGATATAGCATCAATGTTGAGGGATATATCCGAAAGTCAAGAGAGAATGATGGCTTGGAACCCCCATGGCACCAAGATTTTGAAAGCTCATCTACTTATCAAGGAGGACTTATGGATGAAAACTCTGCTCAAGGGAATCAATATGGATATGGTGAGGGATACCAATATTGGGACGTGGAGTATGATCAAGGAGCGGCCTATTCTTCCCACATCTCTAATGAGGACGAAAATCTCAACTTGATGAAGTTGATTTTGGAAGCGCAGGAAAAGCATATTGAGAGGATTAGCATGCTTGACTGCACATTAGGCATGCTTGACTGCACCCATTTATGATATTTTTGCATTCGTTTTTGCACTCATACTTAGATTTTTTGTAGTTTTATCCCATTTTAGGTTTTATGACATGTTGCATTAGCATTTGCATATTTCTTGCATATTTGCATCATTTTCAAGTTATTTGGTGTACTAGGAGCTATCATGGATTGTGAGCATGGACAAGAAGGTTAAAGAAGAACCTAGGAGACTATGGGGATCAAGGAAAGGCACAGAAAAGAGAAATGGAGCAGAGATCGATCCTTAGATCGATGTGCATGGACCGTTTCAGCTGAGATCGAGGTGCCTTGGCCATATTGAGAGGATTAGCATGCTTGACTGCACCCATTTATGATAGTTTTGCATTCTTTTTGCACTCATACTTAGAGTTTTTGTAGTTTTGTCCCATTTTAGGTTTTATGACATGTTGCATTAGCATTTGCATATTTCTTGGATATTTGCATCATTTTCAGGTTATTTGGTGTACTTGGAGCTATCATGGATGGTGAGCATGGACAAGAAGGTTAAAGAAGAACCTAGGAGATTATGGGGATCAAGGAAAGGCACGGAAAAGAGAAATGGAGCAGAGATCGATCCTTAGATCGATGTGCATGGACCGTTTCAGCTGAGATCGAGGTGCCTTGGCCATATTGAGAGGATTAGCATGCTTGACTGCACCCATTTATGATAGTTTTGCATTCTTTTTGCACTCATACTTAGAGTTTTTGTAGTTTTGTCCCATTTTAGGTTTTATGACATGTTGCATTAGCATTTGCATATTTCTTGGATATTTGCATCATTTTCCGGTTATTTAGTGTACTTGGAGCTATCATGGATGGTGAGCATGGACAAGAAGGTTAAAGAAGAACCTAGGACATTATGGGGATCAAGGAAAGGTACAGAAAAGAGAAATGGAGCAGAGATCGATCCTTAGATCGATGTGCATGGACCGTTTCAGCTGAGATCGAGGTGCCTTGGCCATTTCAAGTTGGATCGACCCAAAGATCGACCTGCCTTGGCCGTTTCAAGATTGGATCGAACTGAAGATCGACCAGGCCCATGCGTTTGGAGTTTGGACCCAGAGATTGACCCATAGATCGACCTGCCTTGGCCGTTTCAAGATTGGATCGACCCATAGATCGACCAGCCTTGGCCGTTCTTCCACACTAGTTTTTCCTTCTTTCTTTGGCCAGCTCACACTTTGTCTTTTAGTGAGAGGATCATTTGTGTGGTCCTATATAAACACTTTTAACCTACTTTTCATAGGTAGACACGAATTTTAGGGATTGTCTCTCCCAAATTTTAGATCTAGCCACCATTGTAGGGCATTTTCAGGCTTTTTCATTTTGTAAACTTTTGATTTTAATTCAAGTACTTCTCTTTAAGCTTTAATCTTTTTTGTGCTTAGCTTAGTCATGTTGAACACCTCTTATCCTATTATTAAGAGTGGTTCGAACATGATTAAGGAATAGTTGTTTAGGATTTAAGGTTGAGGTTATTAGAGAGTTTTTAAAGGTTGAATTTTGGTATTTTCTTGTTCTTAAACCTTATCTCTTCTTGGTTTGGAGTGTTCATTGCTTAAAGACCTCGATGGAGGCTTTATGATCCTAGAGATTTCCTTATTTAATGAGGACTTAGGAAATCTGTGACGCCCCGACTCATCTAGCTTAGCCGAAACATCTTGTACCTTTTTAAAAATCTCTTTCTGAAAACTTTTTCCATTGAACCATTCGACTCGCGCCCTAAACTTAACGCACCTGCAAACACTGAAAAAGGGAAAAGGGGGTGAGTAATGAATTACTCAGTGAAGGAGATCATCTCTGTCCACTGAAACATACTTAACATTTCTACGATTATGTCATACTCATCAAAACACATAAACCTAACAAACATATAGCCTGATTTTTTATCAAGCTATAACACATATCATTCCTCTTGCCCATAATGCAAGACATCCACATAAACTTTAGGTTCATACGTCCCGTAGACGGTGCTATACCTCGCGATAGCCTTAGAACCCTCATGCTTTGGAGGCTGGCCTTGGCACAGACACTCCCATCCCGGGCTCGTCAGCCAATCATACCGGCTCAAAGGCCCTTATCATCATACATACTCATACATAACATCATAACGTTAACTCATAATGTTATCACCAATCATCCTACATGCTATCATCACATATCACACAAACATGTCATATCATATCATATCATATCATATCATATCATATCGTATTACTTATCATATATCGTAACCTAACTTTTAAAATGCATGTCATCATGAAACTTAAGTCTAGCAATCAGATCTAGGCCTACGTATAATGAATCATATAACATAACCATATAAATATTAACTATGCTTCCACAAATCCCAACCCTCACCTTTGCCACCTGATGACGAAGACATAACTCATTTTCTCCTTTCTTCTTCTTTGGACAGATTCGCTATCTCCACTTCAATAACATGTTTCTCCAAGCTTCTGATACTTAAATCGATTCTCCTTCAACTGAGACCTAGATCCACGAGTGTAGAATAATCTTGCCAAGTTTCACCTCAAACCGAGCTCATTTTCCCCACCAAACATTGCAACTCGTCAGACACACCACACTGATTTACATAGCTCCGAATAGCTTCATAAAGACATTCATAAGTACCAAACTAACCATTAACTTTTCAATCCCACCGTTGCTTTTAAATTCCGATATGCACCTTGAACTTCACCAAATATCAAGTCGATCAGATTTCATTTAGCACTCCAAACGATCTCTTGAAAACTCTCCAGCGACACTGTTTTTCTGCAACTCTCAGACTTTGATGATTCTGGACCAATTTGAAAGCGATTTCCCGATGACTTATAACTCCGTTTGATGAACCATTGGATCCCTTAAATTCTCTGAAGCAAGATCTTTCCAGAGACAACTCGATCGTTGTCTGATTCTTTCTGCACTGGACGAAATCCTCCTCCAAAGTAGCCTACCCGCTCACTGTTTCCTCACTGTACAAATTCCAGGTTTCTCAGGCTTTTCTTGACCAGGAAGCAAAGCCTCCAAAATGCACCTCCGGTGAAACTAGGGTTCCGATCTGCCTCCAATGGAATCCTGAGTTGATGATGAACACGCTGGTACCTTCGCTTCACCTAATCGACCTTTCCTCTGCCACCGACGAACCTCCAAAGTCGCCTCATCCACACTGCCTTCTTCTCCAATCTGTTTTGCTTGAACTCTGTTTTTGATATTCGGATCTGCTCCGATCAGCTTCGTTTTCTTTTATCCTTATTACCACATATCAGCTCTTTCTTTTCCAATGCGTTTTACCCATGGTGGTGATGATCCATCGATCTCCGTGACGTCTCGCGTCCGCCTCCAATCTCGCCAATTCCCCTTCGCCATATGTTTCTTCTTTTCTTTACCACACGTTGATCTGTTCTCCTTATATTCTTCTACCCCTCTATTTAATTCTTCTCCCCTTCTCTTTTTACGTAACCCTTACTCTCGCTCCCCCTTTCTTCATGGTCTCTTTTCTTCTCTCCCTCTCTCTTTCTTCACGATCTCTTTTCCCAACTCTGTTTTTCTTCTCTCTCTTTTTCAGCGGCTATGAATGTTTAGACACATACTACCTCCAAAACCCTTATTGTTTGACATGTTTTCTAATTGGCTTTATTGGGCTTTCACACATCCAATATTTAAAATTGGGCTTATGGAAATTTAGGGAGCGGGGTGTTACAATTCTCTCCCACTTAAAAAATGAATTCGTCCTCGAATTCGCGTAACAGCTTCTCTCCCACTTGGTTTTCAACCAAAACTCGGAATGACTTCTTTTTTTTTTCTTGATACCATAGCACCAGCAACTCGAAACATACAACACATTGATCCTTTGCTACCGCCCATGTCTATTAGGGTCAATTACACACTTTGAAGGTACGATTTAAAATTTCAGCATACAATTCTCGGAGAAAATCTATCAGCACATCTCATCTCTGGCATGAGCCGAAAAATATAATCTCTTTCTGCGAGATTGATAAACGATGACACTTATCAAAAATGAGTATAGGAAACGACCAATGTCATAACTGCTACCTTGCAGAACCTTTTGCTACCGTCCATGTCTATTAGGGTCAATTACACACTTTGAAGGTACGATTTAAAATTTCAGCATACAATTCTCGGAGAAAGTCTATCAGCACATCTCATCTCTGGCCTTAGCCAAAAAAATATAATCTCTTTCTGCCAGATTGATAAACGATGACACTTATCAAAATTGAGGTTAGGAAACGACTAATGTCATAACTGCTACCTTGCAGAACCTTTAGCCGTAACACTTTTTCTTCGGATGGTTCCAACGTTACTAACATCATCTACTTCCCAATAGATTCTCCTTAACGTTTTTTTTTCTGTAGTTGCTTTACTAGACGGCTTGCAATCAAAGTACAACCACTGCATACGAAGTTTATTCCCGCAAAATTTTTCAATCAAGTAAATGACTCAGTACTCATGGTTTAAAGAATCTGCCATATCCCCAAACCATTAAGCGTTCATTTGCTATTACTTATATAACCATAAAACTTGCTCTTTAATATTTGGGTAACACTAACAACAAACAAGAGATCCTTGCTTAGTCATCTTTGTAGTGGAGACATCCAGGTTGAGTGTTGCACCGCCGCCCTTCCGTTGTGCCACTCTGCTTCTCGAAAAATTTGAATGGATTCTTCCTTCTTAGACGACTATCCCTCTAATCCTTCCCTTCTTTCGGGTCGTATTTCCTTTAAGACTAATACATATGTAGACATCCTTGTCTAGCATTATGACAACCAAATATGATACCAATAACTTCTATGGTTCGCTTTTTTTTTTTTTTTTTTTTTTTTTTTAAAAAAATTCTTGCGTTTGCTTTCGAGTGCCAAGAACTCGAAGATGTACCTTTTTACCGTATCTTGTCTCCTTTTTATTTAATATTCCCGTTGTAATCTCATGTTCCCTTTTAGAGTTCAATCTTGCATAACTTGTTCTTGAAGATGCCTCCCTAAACACCTCCATGAAGTCTAGCTTGATACCCAACACATAATCCAAACAAAAAGTATCTTTCCATTGCTTTACTAGGACTCTCCTCATCTTCTTCCAAAGCTATGATGTAGCGGTAGAGATTACCTTGAGGCCCTTATGTTGGTTCTTAGGCTATGGGTCCTTTACCTCGAACCCCACATCTCTGACCCTCACTTTGTTTCTGACATAACCTCAACTTGAAATGCAATGCTCCCCGAACATTGATATTCGGTTCTTCCCTTAGCTCTTAAACATTTCATAAGTACTTGACCTCGATCTTAAACAACACTACGAACTGACTTGAAACCTTGCACTTTTGAAAACCAACTTTCTCTCTTAACTTCAACTTCTCTGCATAAATAACTTAAATGTTTTACCCTCCACCTTAATCATCTTTTTGAAACCTCATTAAAACTAGAAACTTACTGATCCTCAAACAAATACTACTACTGAAACACTACTCTAGCGCGAGATCGTAGACACCCAATAAATGATTTTCTCATAAATATATATTTTCTTTTGGCCTTTAAAAAAAATTTTGCAAACACTTTCTAAAACTTTTGAAAACTAACCCTCCGAGTCAGAACCGGAGTGGTTTTAACCTAGCCTCTGATACCACTTGTGACGCCCCGACTCATCTAGCTTAGCCAAGACATCTAGTACCATTTTAAAAATCTCTTTCTGAAAACTTTTTCCATTGAGCCATTAGTCCCGCGCTCTAAACTTAACGCACCTGCAAACACTGAAAAAGGGAAAAGGGGGTGAGTAATGAACTACTCAATGAGGGAGATCATCTATGCCCACTGAAACATACTTAACATTTCTACAATTATATCATACTCATCAAAACACATAAACCTAGACACCAACAAACATATAGCCTGATTTCTTATCAAGCTATGACACATATCATTCCTCTTACCCATAATGCAAGACATCCACATAAACTTTAGGTTCATACGTCCCGTAGACGGTGCTATACCTCGCGATAGCCTTAGAACCCTCATGCTTTGGAGGCTGGCCTTGGCACAGACACTCCCATCCCGGGCTCGTCAGCCAATCATACCGGCTCAAAGGCCCTTATCATCATACATACTCATACATAACATCATAACGTTAACTCATAATGTTATCACCAATCATCCTACATGCTATCATCACATATCACACAAACATGTCATATCATATCATATCATATCATATCATATCATATCGTATTACTTATCATATATCGTAACCTAACTTTTAAAATGCATGTCATCATGAAACTTAAGTCTAGCAATCAGATCTAGGCCTACGTATAATGAATCATATAACATAACCATATAAATATTAACTATGCTTCCACAAATCCCAACCCTCACCTTTGCCACCTGATGACGAAGACATAACTCATTTTCTCCTTTCTTCTTCTTTGGACAGATTCGCTATCTCCACTTCAATAACATGTTTCTCCAAGCTTCTGATACTTAAATCGATTCTCCTTCAACTGAGACCTAGATCCACGAGTGTAGAATAATCTTGCCAAGTTTCACCTCAAACCGAGCTCATTTTCCCCACCAAACATTGCAACTCGTCAGACACACCACACTGATTTACATAGCTCCGAATAGCTTCATAAAGACATTCATAAGTACCAAACTAACCATTAACTTTTCAATCCCACCGTTGCTTTTAAATTCCGATATGCACCTTGAACTTCACCAAATATCAAGTCGATCAGATTTCATTTAGCACTCCAAACGATCTCTTGAAAACTCTCCAGCGACACTGTTTTTCTGCAACTCTCAGACTTTGATGATTCTGGACCAATTTGAAAGCGATTTCCCGATGACTTATAACTCCGTTTGATGAACCATTGGATCCCTTAAATTCTCTGAAGCAAGATCTTTCCAGAGACAACTCGATCGTTGTCTGATTCTTTCTGCACTGGACGAAATCCTCCTCCAAAGTAGCCTACCCGCTCACTGTTTCCTCACTGTACAAATTCCAGGTTTCTCAGGCTTTTCTTGACCAGGAAGCAAAGCCTCCAAAATGCACCTCCGGTGAAACTAGGGTTCCGATCTGCCTCCAATGGAATCCTGAGTTGATGATGAACACGCTGGTACCTTCGCTTCACCTAATCGACCTTTCCTCTGCCACCGACGAACCTCCAAAGTCGCCTCATCCACACTGCCTTCTTCTCCAATCTGTTTTGCTTGAACTCTGTTTTTGATATTCGGATCTGCTCCGATCAGCTTCGTTTTCTTTTATCCTTATTACCACATATCAGCTCTTTCTTTTCCAATGCGTTTTACCCATGGTGGTGATGATCCATCGATCTCCGTGACGTCTCGCGTCCGCCTCCAATCTCGCCAATTCCCCTTCGCCATATGTTTCTTCTTTTCTTTACCACACGTTGCTCTGTTCTCCTTATATTCTTCTACCTCTCTATTTAATTCTTCTCCCCTTCTGTTTTCACGTAACTATTACTCTCTCTCCCCCTTTCCTCATGATCTATTTTCTTCTCTCCCTCACTCTTTCTTCACGATCTCTTTTCCCAACTCTGTTTTTCTTCTCTCTTTTTTTCAGCGGCTATGAATGTTTAGACACATACTACCTTCAAAACCCTTATCGTTTGACATGCTTTCTAATTGGCTTTATTGGGCTTTCACACATCCAATATTTAAAATTGGGCCTATGGAAATTTAGGGAGCGTGGTGTTACAAAATCTCTCAAGTCCAAACCAAGAGACTAGTATGCTCTAAAAACCACGATGGTGGCAAGTTTAGGGACTAATTAGGCTTTGCTTAGAAAGGTGTTTTCTTGCTCATCAACCATTCTTTTCCACCACACACCATGGGTTTGGAGAGAAAGGTTTGATGAAGTGATCTTATCCACACACCATTGAAAGATTGTTTCTTAGACTTAGAGATAGCTCATTTAGAAATGTGTAGATCTACTTTTAGCAAGCCAAAATCGAACCTTGAACCTCTCTAAGCATGAACCTCAACCTTGAATCTACCTTTATCATTTTAGTAGTTTTAAAAGCATTCAACTTTATATTAAAAGTTTGTTTCTTTCATTTCCTATAAATTGTCTTGTTTATCTGTTTTTGGCATTCAAATTTTTATAATCAGTAGCTTGTTCATTTAAATTTGTAGGAGTCATCTAGTAGTTAACTAACCCTTCATAGGGATTTTTAAAATTGTTTTCGGGGTCGTTTAGTTGTCCCAAGTAGTTTTTAGGATTTGTTTCTGCAATTTAATCCAAATTTGATTTAGCTTTAATTTACTCTTGCATTCTTAGTATCTTTCAACACTTAGGTTGGATTGACACCTAAAATATTACAGTAACACAAAAAGGTTTTAGGATTGATTAGGAATACCGTAAAAAATCCTTTTATCAATGATGTCGCTACATCAGCTATCCTGCTCAATCTTTTAAGTTTTATAAACGATGACCGTAACTGTTGATATAATTAGTTATAAAAAAAACTGTTGATATAATGAAATTTTCGCTAGCAAAAAAAAATTATAATAATAATATTATCGTAACACTTTTTAAAATCATGGATATTATTGCCGACAGCCAACAACAATATATAATAGAGAATCATAAACGTGACAAAGATGTGGCCAACGACGCCTTTAGTATGTATATAGCAAGTAGTATTTATTCCTGCTCAACTACACGACGAATTATATAGACACATTGAAATCATTTAAACAATCAATCAAGATTCAAGACCGGATTGGATACTTCTCGTATGCTCTTTTTATATTATTTTTCTAATATGCTTTTCTCAAACCTTTCAACCCCGGGTTAATTTGAAAGGACCGTTCCCGTCATTTTGGTACTCTAGGTCTCACGCCCTAACTTGCACCACAAACAACACACCTGCACACACTAAAGAGGAAAAAGGGGGGGGGGGTGAGCAACGAATTACTCAATGAGGTAGGTCATGTCCGTCCACATGATTCCCAACACCACTATTCAACAGTACACGCAAATACTAACTCTAGAACAAGCGGCAATCAACAAGTAATTCCAATCACGACACATCAACAATATGTTAATCATATCACGTCATAACACATCACACATCTCAACACTTTCACATGACACATGACACTGACACCTGACACACTGGGCTGGCCGTCACCTCGAAAGGTCGTACGCCACCTTTGGCTCGTCAGCCGGTTTACGGGCTTCGACGGGATCGCCATGTCCTCGTCCTCAGTCCGACTACTGCACCGAAACATCGAACTTCAACGGGATCGCCATGTCCTCGTTCTCAGTCCGACTACACCAAACATCACATACTTTCTACCAAACACTTTATACTAACTTATCATGTATTCATCCAATACACATAACAATCGATTATCATCAATCTTTCACATCACCACAATCAACAAACAATCTTCTAAACCTAGCATTTACGAATACTAATTAAATAGAAGCTGAAGAATCCACGGATCCCACCCTCACCTTAGCCTTGCCGAAACGAAACGGAAATGTGACACGACCAAACGAAGACTTGCGATAACAAATGGATCTGAAAGTAACAATGAGATCAAGATTTTCTTAGGCCGCAAGCAACACATGTCGATCAATAACACAACCACCCTTGACAAGATCTCACTTACCCGTGACAATAACAACTTCAAATCAACGCAACAACAACTCGGAATGGGGACGAAGAAGCTTCGGCCTGAAGGAAACAAACCACAAAGTCCGATCCACTTTTTCATAACTCTCGGGATAAAACGTTACGGATATGATGACGATGGAAACTAATCAGCTTACACAGAGACGATGACGTAGCAACACCCACAACAAAACCAAGTGGAGGGGACGAATCTTGTGGCTTAAGCAACTACAACAATGGTGATTTAACAACACGTTAACTTTTCGGGAAAACACAGCGTAACTGGACGACGAAGAAACTCGGATCTGCTTACCACGAAAATGATTCACAGATGATGGTGGTGACTCGGAGCAGATCGACGGTGGTGAGCTGGTGGTGGTCGACAATGGTCAACGGCGGTGGCGAACATAAACGGAAAATCCACTCCTCGGTGTGTTCTCTCTTCTCACTCCCCCTCTCTCCTTCCCTTCTCTCTCTTTCTTCTCCCTCACGATCTCCTTCGCGATCTCTCTTCTCTCTCTCTTTCTCTTCCCTGATTTTCCTGGTTCTTTCTCATGCGGCTAGGGCGACGGTGAAGAGGGAGATGCATACGATTATTTGTGCATAACACATATTCACGCCAGGATTAGGAGATGGGCTCATGGGCTTAGTGGGCCTAAATAACTAGAACAAAAATTCAGCCCAACTTTAGGAACACGGTCGTTACAATTCTCCCCCACTTAAAAGGAATTCGTCCCGAATTCTGTAACGAGTTTTTTTTTTTCCAATGCAACCTTTCAAATGACAGCAAAACTCTCTGGCGAGAAAAACAGAACTCTGACCACTTTTAAGCTTTAGATCATTTTTTTTTTCTCTAATCCATTACGCTGCTTCTCCCCCACTTAATGTTAATCAAACCTCGGAATGTCTTTCTTCTTGGTACCATAACTCTAACAACTCCAAATAAACACACATATTTCACTTGTCACCGCCCATGCCATTAGAGTCCGTTACACACTTTGATGGGGTTGTTTGATAATTTGCAGCACACAATTCTTAGAGAAAGCCCATCACTACATCCCATCTCTAACTTGAGCCTAACAAAATATAATCTCTTTCTGTGTGAATGGTCAACACCGACGCTTAGCATTATGAACATATGGAATGACCACTATCATAGCTGCTATTTTGCAGAACCTTTAGTCTTAACACTCTTTCTTCGGACGATTCCAATGTTACTAAAATCATCTACTTCCAAATAGATTCGCCTAAACAGGTCCCCCTTTTTTTTTTTAATACCCTCCAGCTCTGGCGATAACCTTCAGACATGCAGACAACCGTTCTTTACACGTTACTGACGAAAAATGGTAACCATACCTTTCCTAGCTTTCTGAACCTACGAATGATGACCCACCATGTTTTCGCTGTTCGCACTTTGATGCAAATTTGATTTCTTCTCCAGGTTCTCTACCTTGTCGATTAGTCGTAGCATTTTACCAACATTTCCTCCAAGGTTTTCATCTCCACTTACCACACAAAATTTAGCTTGCTACTAGATAACTTCAAACGCAATAGTTTTCTCGCTACAATGTTGGGACAACACGCCCACCCTTGGCATTAAATAAACTCCCTTAGCTGCTACGAAATTCACAAAGAACTTTACAATAACCGCTAACTTTTCAATCCCCCTGCCTATTTTTTTTTTAATGTTTTTTTGTTTTTTTTTTGGCGTTCTCTCCGAAGTTTCTTTACTAGAAGACTTAAAATCAAAATACAGTCACTGCACACGAGCTCTATTCCCGCAAAATTTTTCAATCCTGCATATGACTAAGTACTCATGATTTAAAGAATTTTCCATATCCCAAATCATTAAGCGTTCTTTTGCTTTTACTTATCTAAACATAAAACTTGCTCTTTAATATTTAGGTAACACTAACAACAATTAATAAGCGATCCTTGCTTAGCCATCATTGTAGTGGAGACATCCAGGCTGAGCATTGCGCTACCGCGCTTCCGCTGTGCCACTCTGCTTCTCAGAAAATTTGAACAGACTCTTCTTTCTCAAACTGTTACCTCTCTAATCCCTCCCTTCTTTCGGGTCGTATTTCCTTTATGATTATTACATATGCAACTTTTTTTTTTTCCAGAAATGTAGAAAAAGATCATACCCATAACTCTCATTGTTTCATTCAACCCTCAGATTCAGGTGCTGCATTACATTGGCAAGAACTAGCTGATGTACCGTTGCACCATATCTTATCTCCCTTTTATTTAATATATATTCTATAGCTCATGTTCCTTTTGGGTCCAATCCTCCATAACATATACCCTCTTGAAGATACCCTCTTAAGCAGCCCCATAAAGTCTATCTTAATAACCGACAAACACTCCAACACAAAGTTTTTTTTCTCCACCATAAATAACTTCCACCTTCCCATCGATTTACTAGATCTCTCCTCATCCTCGTCCAAAACTATGTTGTAGTATAGAATGTGACCTTGAATATACACCATGAGGCCGTTATACATCTCCTTGATCCATGACTCCTTCGATTTTAACCACACATCTCTGACTCTTATAAGTAATCGTTCCAAGTCAAACTTCACTCTATATCCTTGATACATGACTCCACCTTGTATCATTACGTTTCCCACTTGGCATGCTTTTCACCTCGAACTTCATCCGACGAGTTCTGATTTGACCGACGTTTCACTGATGATTAAAATTCCAACGGTTACCATGAGTCCTATACACTTCCTTTGATCTCGACATAACATTTCACTTCTCTTTCTATGGTCACCTCATTCCAGTTTAACCTCATTTCCAAATTTTTCAGCTTGTACCAAATGTCTTCTAAGTCTCCAAGATTTCACCATTATTCGCCGCACGGTTCCAACTCTTCTTTGCCTTCTTAACAGCACGCCTCTTGAAGCTCAACACTTTTCAATTCGAAACTCACAACTAGGTGTGGATCCGATATTGAACAAAGTGTGAGGCTAAACTAATCCAACCGGACATTACACAATTTTTTTTTTTTTTAAACAACTTAGCACTTATAACCTACCAACTCAATCAACTTAAGACTTACAACCAAACAACACAACTCTAGCGCGAGACCATAGACACCTAAAGATCGTTTTCCCTTAAAACATTTTCCCAAATACTTTTTAACGTTTCCGGAAACATTTTATTTTTTAAAAACTTTTACGAAAACTTTTTTTTTTCTTTTAAATCCGACCAACTCCCAAGAATCGGCTCTCCGGGTCAGAACCGGAGTAGCACCTTACGCTCTGATACCAAACTGAAAGGACCCGTTCCCGTCACTTTGGTGCCCTAGGTCTCGCGCCCTAACTTGCACCACAAACAACACACCTGCACACACTAAAGACGGAAAAGGGGGGTGAGCAACGAATTACTCAATGAGGTAGGTCATGTCCGCCAACATGATTCCCAACACCACTATTCAACAGTACACGCAAATACTAACTCTAGAACAAGCGGCAATCAACAAGTAATTCCAATAACGACACATCAACAATATGTTAATCATATCACGTCATAACGCATCACACATCTCAACACTTTCACATGACACATGACACTGACACCTGACACACTGGGCTGGCCGTCACCTCGAAAGGTCGTACGCCACCTTTGGCTCGTCAGCCGGTTTACGGGCTTCGACGGGATCGCCATGTCCTCGTCCTCAGTCCGACTACTGCACCGAAACATCGAACTTCAACGGGATCGCCATGTCCTCGTTCTCAGTCCGACTACACCAAACATCACATACTTTCTACCAAACACTTTATACTAACTTATCATGTATTCATCCAATACACATAACAATCGATTATCATCAATCTTTCACATCACCACAATCAACAAACAATCTTCTAAACCTAGCATTTACGAATACTAATTAAATAGAAGCTGAAGAATCCACGGATCCCACCCTCACCTTAGCCTTGCCGAAACGAAACGGAAATGTGACACGACCAAACGAAGACTTGCGATAACAAATGGATCTGAAAGTAACAATGAGATCAAGATTTTCTTAGGCCGCAAGCAACACATGTCGATCAATAACACAACCACCCTTGACAAGATCTCACTTACCCGTGACAATAACAACTTCAAATCAACGCAACAACAACTCGGAATGGGGACGAAGAAGCTTCGGCCTGAAGGAAACAAACCACAAAGTCCGATCCACTTTTTCATAACTCTCGGGACAAAACGTTACGGATATGACGACGATGGAAACTAATCAGCTTACACAGAGACGATGACGTAGCAACACCCACAACAAAACCAAGTGGAGGGGACGAATCTTGTGGCTTAAGCAACTACAACAATGGTGATTTAACAACACGTTAACTTTTCGGGAAAACACAGCGTAACTGGACGACGAAGAAACTCGGATCTGCTTACCACGAAAATGATTCACAGATGATGGTGGTGACTCGGAGCAGATCGACGGTGGTGAGCTGGTGGTGGTCGACAATGGTCAACGGCGGTGGCGAACATAAACGGAAAATCCACTCCTCGGTGTGTTCTCTCTTCTCACTCCCCCTCTCTCCTTCCCTTCTCTCTCTTTCTTCTCCCTCACGATCTCCTTCGCGATCTCTCTTCTCTCTCTCTTTCTCTTCCCTGATTTTCCTGGTTCTTTCTCATGCGTCTAGGACGACGGTGAAGAGGGAGATGCATACGATTATTTGTGTATAACACCAATTCACGCCAGGATTAGGAGATGAGCTCATGGACTTAGTGGGCCTAAATAACCAGAACAAAAATTCAGCCCAACTTTAGGAACACGGTCGTTACATAATTTTACATATTATCTATTATTTATGTGATTATTTATTTCATATTTATATTATAATAGCTAATTAAATATAACAATTATACTCTAATTTTTTATGATATTTGACACCTTAAGTTGAGTAGGTACTAAAAACTTACATCCATGTATGCTTATTTGAAAATATCTAAGCGAATACTATTCTTTTTTCTTTTTCTTTTGTCAACTACAGTTCTCTTTTTTCTTTTTAAAAGTAATAGTATATCTACTTTTCCCATTAAGAACCAATTTAGCATATTGGAAAAGTAGATCTTATCTTCGCCACGGCACTATCTCATCTTTATTCTAATTAGATAAAATATCTAGCTGATTGATTACGGTATTAATTATCCACGGGGGCTATAAATAGAGGCCTTTTAGATCCTAGTTTATCGTCAAAGCAACGAAACACATAAAGAGAGAATTAATTTAGTAGAAAGGAAAGAGATCGGAGATGGCAGGAATCATCAACAAGATCGGGGATGCACTCCACATCGGAGGAGGCCAGAAGGAAGACGAGCACAAGAAGGAGGAACACAAGAAACACGCCGACGAGCACAAGAGCGGAGAGCACAAAGAAGGTATCGTTGATAAGATCAAAGACAAGATCCACGGCGGAGAAGGCCATAGCAGCGGAGACGGCCACAAACACGACGGTGAAAAGAAAAAGAAGAAGGAAAAGAAGGAGAAGAAACACCATGACGATGGTCACCACAGCAGCAGCAGTGACAGCGACAGCGATTAAGGTTTTTATTTATTTTTTCATTTCTCTATTTTCATTTTAATCCACGGATCCGCACATAAACTAAAACCCTATCACTAGATCTGTAGAGCACAGTGTAGTTTTTGGGAATACTTGAATCTTGGATCATCTCCAATGGATTTTTAAATTTTATTTTTTCCTTTATTGTAAAAATAAAAATAAAGAAATGTTTTTTTCATTTTCATCTACAAAATAAAATAATAAATAGTATTTTCATATTAAATAAAAAGAGGCAAGATGCTCTTAACTTTATGATAAACTTTTAGCAAGAAAAAAACAAACTTTAGGATGAATTTTTCATTTCTCGTTTTTTTATTCATAAATTAAGAACAAAAATTTACTAAGTTTTTGGCATAAAGCTACGTTTAGTTCTAGATATACGATATTTTCATTTTAGTTTGTATATGTTTTTTGGTAATACGTTTTAGAGTCGATTTGTTTTTAGATTAGCGGCAAGTTGAGATTTTTTCCATTGTGTTCTTAAAACTTTTTGAAAGAGCATCCATTATTGAGATGATTCCAGCCCTTTATAATAAGGATCAATTTGCTAAATGACTATAATAAAAAGAAAAATTAAGAAACTAACCATAGGGTTAGCGACAGATAGCAGAGATAGAGGGAGAAAATGGAGGTTTTTGTTTAGTTTATAAGTTTTTGTTTTTTTTTATGGTTATTTACTTAATTTTTTCTTATAATAAATGTTTTTTTTTATGAAAGCATTCATTAATAAATGTTTTTAATTTGTAGGTGTGGGAGTGAAGAGGATTGCTTAAATAAATCAGATGTGCTTCTGACTATTAATTAATTAATGATGTTGTCTGTTCCAATGACTTTTCACACACAGGGTGAAAGAAGTACATCTCTCTCTTCGTTTGTTATGTTTTCTTTTTATTTCATTTTCAACTCTTATGTTTATTGTCGGGAAAATAAGGCTCTTGTATCTTATCTATAATAATAAAAATTGAAAGTCAAAATTTTCACTAATTTGGGATAAACCTTCGTTAATCATTAATCGTAAATAAGATACAAAAAAAGTTTATATACAAAGCAAGTAATATAAACTATATAGTTCAACTAAAAATCTAAACAACTCGATAACGATATATGTACTCTATTACTCTCTTTTAAAATAGAAATATTCCATCTTGGATCTGAAATCTCAAATGTGATAGTTTGATGAGACAAGTGGAGAACCTTTTAGAAGAAAATAACTCTGTCTCAGTAATATCTTAAATGTTTGCCACTCAAATAAAACTATTTGTTTTGCCACTCAAATAAAACTACGATGAAGCATTTCAACCTAGTAACAACACAAATCGTCAAGAATATCACCTTGAGCTTATGGTGGTCTTAGTAATGATCCAAAGAAAATTGAAGTAATAATTCAAACCAATCAGAACGAGCCACAATAATTTGTTCACAAAATTCATATTCTTCACTGACATGTGCTTGCTTTTGAAAAGTGAGCTTGGCATGGCAAAAATAGGCCAATAAGAAAATTGATTTTCATCTGCTGAAGCAAACTATTCCGCCCTTGAATTTCATGCCTTATGCTCGTGTAAACCATATCAATACCCAACACATCATGAAATGTGTGTGGATAATCCAAGTGAAGAAATAAACTAATAATGCTGCAATATTCTCGACAAATAAACTAGTAACATGAGGAGCTATACCTCTTGATCCTTTCAAAATCATCAACATCAAGGCATCTACTCACAAACAAAAGATTCCAGCATCTACTTCACAAACAAAAGATTCCAAGTGCATAAACACATAGCGATCGCGTGCTTGTAGCTTGAAGCTCTTCTGCCAACATCATCCTCATGATTATGTTTAACGCTTCTTAAACAAAGCTCATCCTGTATAGTAACACATCTTGCTGCAATATTCTTTCATTACAAATCAACGAACATCTATCAACTCCACAATCACATTCTTGATGTGAATACGATAAGGCTTAGTTCCACAATGCAAGCAAGTAAGTGAAGGATTTCAGACCAGGAAAACTGTGAAGTATGATATCGATCTCTTTGAAAGCATTGCAAAATGACCAGAATCCAACTCCAGGATGACTATCATGTGGTCTTGGAAGAGAACCATACATGTACATTAGTTCAAACTTCAAAACATCGTTGTAGCACGAGAATTTTCTCGTAACTTGTCAAATACAAGAGATTCATCTTGTAATGTCCCGATCGCCCCTACCAGCGAGGCCCCACACCTCTTCCAGGATGTGGGCCCCCGCCCCTGTCCGACGGTTGGTGCGTTATTTTTTTTGGTGGTCCGACCGACTTATTTACTGACTCTGCCATCACCATGTGACATTTCCCCGTATTTTAGCCTGACTCACACGGTTCCGCAGAGTACTTCCCGGAAGGTCACCCATCCTAGTCCTACTCTAGCATAATCACGCTTAACTACAGTGTTCTCTCGGGGTAAGTGACCGGAAAATGTAAGTGCACTTTGATGACATAGGTAGCCAAATCAATTCATTTAAACTTATTCAAATGGGCCGGGCCCGGGCCGTTACAATTCTCCCCTACTAAAGGAGAATTCGTCCCCGAATTCTGTTCCCCTAGTGTGAGCCTTAATTCCCAAACTCCAAGACCGTCTCCTGGGACAGAACCAGATTGGCTTTCCTTGCCTCTGATACCACTTATAATGTAACAACTTAAAAAGATGAAATTATTGCTCGATTCAAGGAAAAAAATAAAGAAGCTGAATCAAATTCGCAGCGGAAGAAGATGAACTGCAAAAATTGCAGAAAAATAACGGAGGATTGATGGATGAAGTCAGGTTTAGGAATCAAACGAAGCGGAACTTGGAAGATGATGATGATGAAGCACTAAAATCAAAGATTACTCAAGATGAAAGAGATGAACAAAATCAGAAATCCAGGAAAAAAATAGCATAGATGAATGAAGGAATTGAGAAGTTTTGTTCTGATACCATTTCAGTAATTTGGGATAAACCTTCATTAATCGTAAATGAGATACAAGAGAACCCTATATACAAAACAAGTAAAAGTAAATCATATAGCTAAACTAAACTTAAACCACTCGATAACCAACATAACATAAGCAGGGAGTAAACCATGTTTAATATGTACTCTAATAAAAATGAAAATTTGTTTCTTAGGAAGTTTGAATAATTAAGAAGAATAGAGAGGGAAAGATAAAAGTAAAAAAGAGAGATTGATAATTTCATAATATTTAATACAATAAATAATATAATTAAAAATATAATCAATTAATAATTTTAATATAACTTAAATTATAAATTATTTTTTAGATGAAATTTAAAATTAAAATATTTAAAATATATTAAAAATGTATCGACGATGCCAAAATCTACGATTTTTATTTTATCATTTTGTTCAGCAATTTGATTATGAATTATCCACATATACACTCATGTCTCTGATTTTTCTTCAACTTTGGCAATACACATTGTCTTTATGCTCATCATTCTCATTAGTTTGTGCTTGTGTAATATTATTTTTAATATTAATGTTTTTAAAATTATGTTGCTAATAAAATTGTGTAAACTCATTGTAGCAAATATAATATTTCTCTATGGTGTGATATCACACATATAAAAGTTATTAAAGACCATCCATTTCTTCTTTTATACTCTAAATGTTCATTTGAAAAAAGAAGAACACAGTGCCGTCCCGTACATTTAGAAGGCTTAGAGCATTTAAAAAAAATGTGGCCTTTAGTGACAAATTATGTGTCCACAAAGAGAATTTAAATCTTCATTAATGGTGACGACATGGAAGAGTTTTTTGTTTGACATCAAAGATAAAAGTTAAGCTTCCTTCTAATTTTGTTTCGTCAGAAAAAGAAATTGAAAACTTTCTAATAAAAAAAGGAAAGTAAAAAGGAAAAATAAGCATAGAGGTACATTCGAACCAGAGATGTGAGGAAAATGTCTTCTTAGTTGATCAACTAAGGTACAAACAGTTTTTGTAATTATGACCTGGATTTTATTTTAAAATATGTGCCTAAAACTAATGCTTTACATGCTTTAAAGCAGGGACATGCCTGGAATAACGTAAGGACGCATGCAACAAATTAAACATTTTTTACTGTTGCGAGGAGATTTACAGTTGAGAAACTCTTGGAGATGATATCTCGTGATGTCCATTCGTTACTTTAATAAGTGTTGAAGTTGGTTTTTAGTACTATTATAGTTGTTTTCAAATATTTTTTATAGTGTCAAAACACTTTTCAGGTTACTTAGGCAAAAATGATACAAAATGTAGCAAAAGACCCGTCAAGCTATCTCGAAAAAACAAGCAGAAGCAGAACAAGTCTCCCACATGGCCACTCATGGTCACTTGCGCAGCCAGACAAAATCCAGCGGGCCATGCATGATTCCTCACGCGGTAATAACACTCTTATTTTACCACTCTTATTTTACCCATTTTCACTATCATAAGTAAATGCTTTAATAAGCATTTCACTAACCTTTTCATGCATAAACACTAGAATTCGAGTATTTGTATGGTCAAGACTCTTTTCAGGAAAGCTTCTTAAAAGGGACGCAAAAGGAGCAAAATAGATATTTCCGGAACAAGTGTAATATTATAGAAGTTTAGCATCAAACGGAGACCTTCCCACCACGAGACCTTACACCTTTACTCAATTGCTCTCTTGTTTACTTGCTTTGATTTACTTTCATTCTGTGCTATAAAAACGTGACTCAAAAACCCTCACTCAATTTGATTTGGTTTGAGAAGTTAGAAGTTTAGGAAATCTCGAATACGACAATTTATGAGGATTCGATCTTTTAATATAATATCATGATTGTTGTGCACTTGCATTCATCTTTTAAGGGTAAAACATGCATACACTTATCCCTGCATCATTCTATCAAGGTGGTAATAGATTGTACGAGAGTGTCTTTATCCCCTCCAAGAGAGGCAGTTGGCCGAGTGTTGAAGGTCATACAAGTCGTATTGAGAAATAAATCTCCTTATAGGTCCAAAGGAGATTTCTGCTCGAGCAGGTCCACCTGTCTTTTCAAACTTTTTCAAAATGTCAATGAAGTCATATGTTAAAAACCAGGGTCCATTCCGAGTTGTACTCAAATCCGTAAGCTGATTCCATACTCCTAGTTATTTTTTTAATCTAAATGGTTCTTCATATACAAAAATAGCATGAAAGAAGTGGTTATTGTAGCATATTGTAGTATCTTTGAAGTTGTCACGTGCAGTATATGGGTAGGTAAACTACAGGTGCGCCTCTGGTGATGTGTCGCAATGGGATTAACTCGTGTAAAACTGGTCCCAACAAATTTTCAATTAATAGTAAGGTAAGTAATATGGTAGAATAAAAGATAATGAATATAAAACTGATGATGTGGCATCTTAATATTCTCTTCTACATATGTTATAATCGTCAAAAATTAAAAATTCTCATAATTGGTAGGGAAAATTGTTAAAACAATTGGTTGTCATTTTTTTTGGTGGTCACACACAATGTTTTTTCAATTTTTATAATTCAATATAAATATCTTTTGTTAATGATTGTTGAGTTTATATATTAACAAGGTTGATTAAAAAAATATTCACCACAAGATTAATAAAAAAACATTTAAGTAGTAACATTGACATGTTTTCCTTACCAAATTTGTAAATATGAGGTGGTATACTTTTTTGTAGTTTCTTTTGTATGCATGTTCTTCGTTATGAATAATTGATGTGGATCCAGACAAGATTACTGCGATCACTAATTGGCCAAGACGGAACAATGCTACTGAGATTCGTAGTTTCTTTGGGCTAGTTGTTATTACCGGAAGTTTGTAAGAGGTTTTGCAAGTCTAGCGAAGCCGCTGACACATTTGACTTGTAAGGAAACAAAGTTCGAGTGGTCAAAAGATTGTGAGAAAAGGTTTGAAAAGCTTACGGAGCACCATACCTAGACGCATGTGTTGGTATTACCGAAGGTCGGTGTACCCTATGTGGTTCACACAATGCATCAGTAACAAGTCTAAGATGTGTACTTATGCAAGAGGACCAGGTCATTGCGTATGCATTNTCACACAATGCATCAGTAACAAGTCTAAGATGTGTACTTATGCAAGAGGACCAGGTCATTGCGTATGCATTGATATACTCATAAATTAGCATGTTTTAGCATCCTTTTAGATAGCTTTGCATCCATATATGCATTCGTTTGGTTACTTTTAGTCCAAATTGCATCCATATTAGAGTTTAGTGAGTTTTAGCCTAGGTTGTTGCATATTTGTACATATTGAGTCTTTATTAGGTACTTTGGAGGCTTGGAGAACCTCTATGGAGAGTTGGGTGACAAGAATGAAGAGGAGAAGAGAGCCAAATAAGAAGCAGACAAGTTTTAGAAGTGTATCGACCTTGGCGTCGACCTACCAAGGTCAATATGACCCCGCAGGAAGAAAAGGAGCAGCGTATCAGACGTTTGTATCGACCTACTAAGGTCGATACAAAGCCCACTCGGAGTTTTGGAAGGAGTGTATCGGGCATTTGTGTCGGACTGCTAAACTCGACACACTTCTTGAAGAAAACTTTTAGTAGCGTATCGAGCTGCATGTCGACCTAGCAAGCTCAATACGCTGCCCGATTCAGCCTAAAACCGGGTCAAAACCCGGTTTGTCCCGGGTTGACTCGAGTCGTCCACTGTTCACTATAAATAGGAAAATACCTAATTTTTCCTACGTATCTTTTAATCTTTTGTTCTTGCTTAGAAAACCTTCCTCTTTGCTTTTTAAGTGATTTTGTAAGACATTATTCTATGTTTATGCAATTTAGCACTTACCTTTCTTAATCTTTCTTATCTATCTCTTTAATTATGTTTATCTTCATCTCTTTCATAGGATTTGTGGGTCTAATCATGATTAGTGAGTAGTTTCCTTAGGATCCGGGGATGGGTTAGATTTAGGGTGTTTCAAGTGTTGATCATGATGTCTAGGATTAGATTCTTTCATTTCCCTCCTTGTTTAGTATTCTAAATGCTAGTTTAGCCTTGATCAAGGCAAAACTATGCCTTAGGGAATTTTCCACCCACAAGGTGTTTGTTGAAATTCCCCAACCAACTAAACAAGGGATTTACATTCCTAGCTCATGGAAGTGATTGTCTAGGGTGTTTATTGGCATTTTAAAACTGTTTCATAATGCTTGTTAGCTTCCTTTTCACTAATGAGAGTTAGTTCTTGATTATGATGATTAATGAGGGGATTAGTGACATGGAAGTTGATTAGTCTTGCTTTTGAGTTCTAAGCCTAGAGATTAGCATATATTGTGATTGATTGACATCAAAGATTGAATCTTGGAACACCTTAGATTGATAACCCCATCCTTGGATTCGTTTTAGTCATTTGATAATCTTGATTAGTAGTTAATTAGCTTTAATTTTGCTTGTTTAATCACTTAGGTTGTTAGTTAAACCTCAAAACTTTATTGCTAGCTTAGATTAAGAAGTTTTATGCATTCCTATTGTCTTAACCATTTCCATATGGATTGATCCTCAAGTACCTACAATGACATGAGTGAGTTTGAGTAATTGTTTAAGTACAAGGAAAAATCTACTTATCAATTTGGCGCCGTTGCCATTTGGATATTGGTTTAAGCATTAGGATTTTACTTCTTCTTGAGACTAAGTTTTATTTTTCAATTATTGCTTACTAATCTATCTTGCTAGGTTTACTCTTTATCTCTATAGTTGTATGAACTTGAGGTCTAGTGGACACAACAATCTAGTTGAGCCTCTAGACAACATCCACCGAGTAACAAGAGGAGCTTTTGTGAGAAGAGAAAGAGAACGCCTTGCTCTTCTAAGTCGTTTGGGAATGAATATTCCACAAGGACAAGGTGGTGATGTAATACCACAAAGGAATCAAGGGAATGAGGCTCAAGCTCCTAGAGTGCCTCAACCCCCTCCACGCCAACCTAGGCACATTGGGGTTGGGGATGCTCCTAATACTCATGCCAATCGCCAAGGTATCCTCCCTCCTCCAGTTGAGAACAACAACTTTGAAATAAAGAGTGGGTTGATCAACAAGGTGCAACACAACAAATTTCATGGCTTAGCTTTGGAGGATCCTCTTGACCATTTGGATGAGTTTGATAGGATTTGTGATATGACCAAGATAATGGTTTCAAGTTGAGACTGTTTCCTTTCTCCCTTGGCGACAAAGCACATCAATGGGAGAAGACACTTCCAAGAGGTTCCATTACTTCATGGGATCAATGCAAGAAGACTTTTCTTGCTAAGTTCTTCTCCAACATAAGGACATCAAGGTTGAGAAATGAGCTATCTAGCTTCACCCAAAAGAACAATGAAAGCTTTTGTGAAGCATGGGAAAGGTTCAAGGGATACACTACACAATGCCTTCATCATGGCTTCTCCGAAGAGACTCTCTTGAGCACTCTCTACTGCGGTGTTCTCTCCAAGTTTAGGATGCTTCTAGACACTTCAAGTAATGGGAACTTCTTGGTTAAAGATGTAGAAGAAGGTCTAGAGCTTGTGGATAACTTGTCACAAAGTGATGGCAACTATGGTGAAGACTATGATAGATCTTCAAGAGATGGTGGCACTTATGAGGATCAAAGAAGGAAAGAGATGAAATCTCTTAATGAGAAAATGGATAAGTTGCTCCAAGCTTCACAAAAGCATGTTCACTTTGTGGGTGATTGTGATGAGAGTCAAGGGGTAAAACAAGATTTGGATGATGATTGACAAGAAGAGGTCAACTATGTGAGTGGCCAAGGTTATCAACAAGGATACAACAACTATAGGAACAACAATATTTCCTATAGGAGTAGAAATGTGGAGAACCCCCAAGATCAAGTATACCCTCAACAAGGACAAGGAGGTCAACAAAAACCATTTGTCCCTTTCAAACAACAACAAGGATATATTTCGAAGAATAACTACCAAGGGAACAACCAAGGAAACCAAGGGAATTATTAGTCCAAGCAAGACCCTCCACCGGGTTTTGGATAAGATTTGGATATGAGGAATGTGTTCCAAGAAATTCTCCAAGGTCAAGCAAGTAATGCTCTTGATTTGAGTAAGAAGATGGCTGAAATTCACAACAAGGTGGATTGCTCTTACAATGACCTTAACTCCAAGTTTGACACTTTGAGCTCCACGATCAAGCAAATGGAGAACAACAAAGGCATTGCTTCCTCGTCTACATGCCCTCAAGCTTCTTTGCCCGGTAAACCCGAGCCAAACTCCAAAGACTATTGCAATGCTATTTACTCTATTGATGAAGAAGAGTATGAGTGAGTGGTGGATGAATTTGAGCAACTATTCGAGTGTCCCAATGAAGCATCTATAGTCAATGAGGACATTGAAGTTCTAGTGGGGGAGGAGGTCATTGAAAATGACCATTTGGTTGTTGCTAAACAAAAGGGTAAAGAAGAGCTTGATGAGGATTTGATCTCTACGCAAGCAAGAGTTGTTGAGAAGGAAAGAGAAGTGGCTAAGAAGACTGAAGTTGAGGCTTATGATCTCTTTGTCTACAAGCCACCACACCCTTTTCCTGAACCGGTGTTGACAAAGGCACAAAAGAAGCTACTCTCAAGCTTTAGAGGGAGTATGGAGAAAGTTGGTGCACCTTTACCTAAGGTTGAGAATTTGTCCCAAGTCAAGGGTCAAATAAGATTCATCAATGACTTGCTTGCCAACATAGAGAAGGTTGAGGAGCTGATTGAAGGTCTTGACCCACCAAGAGCAACAAGGAAAGAGACCAAGGTCATCACAAAGCTTGGAAATCCGGGAAAGTTTTTGATTTTTTGTTCTCTTAGGGACTTGAAGATTGAGGAAGCCTTGTGTGACTCAGGCTCAAGTGTCAATGTGATGTCCCTTGAGATGTTCAAGAATCTTGGGATCACTACTATGGAGAAGTATCCATCACACATCACATTTGTTGATGCTTCCTCAAGGCAAACACTAGGCCTTATTGAGGATTATCCATTGAGAGTTGGTGAATGCTTAGTCTCAACTGACTTTATTGTCATGGACATGGTTCAAGCAGCAAGGCTACCTCTTCTTCTAGGGACACCCTTCCTCAACACAGCTGGTGCAAGCCTTGACTTCATCAATAAGAGGGTGATTCTCAAGAATGTAGATGCAAGGGTCTTCTATCCTATGAAACCTTTTGTTTTAAGCCTATGTGGAACCTTCACGTGTGACACTATGGAGGTTGAAGAAGGACCACCAAAGGAGCAGCTGATGGGTCTCACTTGTGTGGTGATGAGTGAGAATGAAGTCCTTGATCACAACGAGTATGATGGGCCAAGCTTTGATGGTGGGAGTCTTCTAGCAATGTTTGATGGGCTCAAGATTGTGGAGCCAATAGCTAAGCCACCAAGGAAGTCTAAGAAGAAGAAGAAGGTGCTGCAAGCTGGAGCATGCACCATGTTGATAAGAGGATTTTTTGGTGTTTCTTCTAATCAATTATAAAGCCTCTTAGGGTTGTTGTATCACTTTAGGTATCAATCCAGCCTAGGTGTGAAAGATACTATGAATGCAAGAGTAAAGTAAAGCTAAGCCGAAATCCGAGTAAATTGGGGGAGAAAATTCATAAAAACTACTTCTAATCACTAAACGACCAGGAAAATAATTTTAGAAATCCCTATGAAGGGTTAGAAAACTACTAGGCTACTGCTAGATAATTAAAAGATAAAGCTACTGATTATGAAAATTCGAAATCTAAAAACAGGCAAATAAGGCTATTTCTAGCAACCTAAAGGAACAAACTTTAAATCTAAAGGAGAAAGCTTTTGAAACTACTTATATGACAAAAAACAGATTCAAGGATGAGGTTCAGGCTTAGGGAAGCTAAAGGTTCGATCTTGGCTTACAAAAAGTAAATCCACACATTTCTAGATGAGCTATCCTTAAGCCTAAGAAGCAATCTTTCCATGGTTTGTGGATAAAATAAGATCCTCTCATCATTTATTCTCTCCAAACCCATGGTATGTGGTGGAAAAGAATGGTTGATGGAGCTGAAGCACGGGATCTTTAACATGACCTATCTAGCCCTTACTTGTCACTATCATGGTCTTTAAGGCATACTAGTCTCTTGGTTTGGACATAAGAGATTTCCTAAGTTCTTATGAGACAAGGAAATCTCTTGAATCATAAAGCCTCTCTCAAGGTCTTTAAGCATTTGATACTCCAAAGCAAGAAAGGATAAAGTTAAGAACAAGAAAATACCAAGATCTAACCTTTAAAACCTTCCTAATCACCTCAATCCTTAAATCATAAAAATCTACTCACTAAACATATTTGAACTCCTCATAATCATAGGATTGGAGGTGCTGGATATGGTTAGCTCAAAGCAAGAAGAAAGAATAAAGTTAAAGAGAAGTACTTGAAATTAAAAATCAAAGTTTTACAAAAGAAAGCTCTAAGGTCTTTCCTCCAATGAAGGCTAGACCTAAAATGGGAGAGACAATCCCTAAATTTCGTGCCTCCCTAAGAAAATAGGTAAAAGTTGCTTATATAGGTCTAAAAATATTGGACCCCTCACAAAAAGACAAAATATGAGTTGTCAAAGGAAGGAAGGAGAAACTGGTTCGGAGGATCTAGTGGCTTGATCGATCTTCAGCTCGATCTGTTTGTTGAATCTAGTGGCTTGCTCGATCTTCAGCTCGATCTGTTTGTTGGATCTCGTGGCTGGGTCGATCTAAGGGTCAATCTCTGCTTTTCTTCAATTTTCCAAGTTCTTCCTTGACTCCCAACAACTCCTAAGCTCTTCTTTTGACTCCTTGCCCATGCTCAGCATCCAAGATAGCTCCGAGTACACCATATAACCTGAAAATGATGCATATATGCAAGAAATATGCAAATGCTAATGCAAACATGTCCTAAAACCTAAAACGGAGCAAAAGTTACAAATAATCTATATATGAATGCAATATGAATGCAAAATCTATCATAAATGAGTGCTAAAATATGCTAAATTATGAGTTTATCACATGTACATCAAGAAAGGAGGAGGAAAGCCAATTCCACTCCTTGTTCACCCCCATGCCTAAGGGTTTGAAAAGTCAAGCTTAGTGACTTTAAACAAGCGCACTTGAGAGGCACTCCCATGTCTATCTTTGTATATATTTGCACTTTTTAATTCAATAATGTGTTTTCTAGTGTTTGTGGATGTCAGGTTTAGATTGAGGAGGTTGGGCAAAGAGCAAAAGCTTGCCAAGAAATTTTTGGCACTGTATCGAGCTATGTATCGACCTACCAAGGTCGATAAAGCTCTTACAGGGAATTTGGCAGAGCCGTATCGGGTTTTCGTATCGACCTACTAAGGTCGATACATATGGGCCAGGGAAATCTCGACCTTCGTATCGGGCATCTGTATCGAGCTACCAAGCTCATAGTCGCCCACCTGACGGAGTGCTTCGCGGTAACATCAGGGGAATTCCTCGGGTACCTGGTTACGAGCCGAGGTATCGAGGCGAATCCAAAGCAGATCGACGCGTTAATCCAGATGGCCTCGCCAAGAAACAAACGAGAAGTACATCGACTAACGGGACGCGTCGCTGCCTTAAATCGTTTCATCTCAAGATCGACCGACAAGTGTTTAGCCTTCTTCTACGACACGCTCTGAGACAACAAGATGTTTGAGTGGACAGAAAGGTGTGAGGCAGCTTTCCAGGAGCTAAAACAGTACCTAGTTACTCCACCCGTGCTCGCAAAGCAAGTGGAAAGAGAGCCCCTATACTTATACATCACCGTTTCGACCACCGCAGTCAGCGGAGTACATTTCCGAGAAGAGCAAGGAGAACAGGTCCGATCTTCTACGTGAGCCAGACACTGGCTGATATGATCATGGATGCGACGCTTGAATCAGAGGAAGGAGAGCTTGAACAAGCGGATGCTTTGCTTGTACCTGAGGGATCTATGGCTAGAGCAAGGACAAAGAAACTCAAAGAAGCACTAAACGGTTTGATAATTCGAGTTCAAGATCAGATGGGTCGAATGAAGAAAGAAGAGAATCAAAACTTCTTGATTTTGATTCAAGTTATATAGGTGAGCTATATAGTCAAGCCACATCTTCGACAATGATTCAACCTATATAGTCAAGATATATAGTTGAGTTACATTCGTCAACTATATAGTCGAGTTATATAGTTGAGCTATATAGTCAAGATTCGGCGAAAGAAAAAAAATGCAGTTGAAGAGTCTATTTCGACCAGGAGACTAAAATGGGAAGCTAAATTATCTCAAGAGTCATGTGCTGAAGCCAAGTGTCAGTCAACTCATTTACTTTGGTCTTTGGTCTTTTTCCTTAGTTAATGTTACATTGTTTTTAACACATTTAGTCTAGTTTTCTAAAGAGTATTTCTTTTAAATACTTATGTAATCTCATTTGAGAAACATCCAACCATCTTTTTATTAATCTTTTTGAGAGTGATTTCTCTGTTGTTCCTTGTGAACTTTTCGATCATTTGGTGCGTAATATCCAAACGATCAAACCGGTTTATCAAGAGTCATTCCGCAGTCTCTTGTGTGGCCATTCACCTTCGTTGTTCGTAGTCTTCGTTTTAAGCGAGTTTTTGGCTTAGGGTTTCATATACCTTAACATCTTACTCCACGAGTTCTCTCAACAACGAATCGACCGCCTAGTTTCATCTGAATCGTTGTAAGTTTTGGGCATAGGGTTTAATATATCTTATCATCTTTCTTCGCGAATCACTTGAAGTCAAGGATTATCTTTCTACCACACCTGGAGTGCATCCTTCTTGGGAAGACTCGCATCACTGGCGGATGCAGAAACAAGATACCCGCAAGTGGAAAAGCTGGCGCTCGCTGTGGTTATGTCCTCACAGAAACTCATACCATATTTCCAGTCACATTCTATTGTGGTCTTGACATCTTCCCCACTGCGAGCAATATTAAACAGCCCAAGCCAATCAGGAAGACTAGCAAAATGGGCGATTGTACTCAGCGAATACGATATTGAATATCAGAGCAAAACCTGTGCCAAGTCCCAAGTCTTCGCTGACTTCCTGATTGAGCTTTTAATCGACGAAACCGACGAACCGACTCAGGACTCCACTTGGATACTTCACGTAGACGGCTTGTCATCAAGGCAAGGCTCAAGAATCGGAATTCGCCTAACATCTCCAACCGGCGAAGTCTTGGAGCAATCTTTTAGGCTAACCTTCCACGCTTCGAACAACGAGGCCGAATACGAAGCTTTGATCGCGGGACTCAGACTAGCGCAAGGAATCAATGTTCAAAAAATCCGGGCCTTCGTCGATTCTCAGCTCATCGCTAACCAGTTCAACAGGGAATACACGGAAAGAGACGATAGGATGGAAGCATACTTAGGCGTGGTCCAGAAACTTTCAAAGGAATTTAAAGAGTTCGAGCTGACGCGAATTCCCTGAGGCGAAAACGCTCAAGCCGATGCGTTGGCGGCTCTCGCCTCATCGTCCGATACCGGCCTCATACGAGTAAACACGGTAGAATTCATCGAATGACCCAGCATCGAAAGTTCTGAGACTGACAACTTTATTGAGCCGACCGAAGATCCTGAGGAGCCCAGCGACGAACATGAGACGGTCATGAAAAAACAAGACCAGCAGAACGAGTACGGATGCGACCAAGAGTGGGTGGGAGAAATTTAAACTTACATAATGGACGGAGAAACCCCGGCGGATAAGTGGGCAGCTCGCAAGCTCATGTCCCAGGCGGCTCGATACATTCTACTCGACAGAGAAGTCTTCTGCCGGCATGGAGTCCCATACGAAATCGTGACTGACAACGGCTCGCAATTAATCTCAACACGTTTCGAATTTTTTTGCGAAAAGTGGAAAATCAGACTAAGCAAGTCGACGCCTCGATACCCACAAGGCAATGGGCAAGCCGAAGCAGCAAACAAGACTATACTCGACGGATTGAAAAAGCGTCTCGATGCCAAGAAGGGAAGATGGGCAGACGAAATGGAAAAAGTCCTATGGTCGCATCAGACAACCCCGAGGCGAGCGACTGGCGAAACAACGTTCGCACTTGTCTACGGAACGAAGTGTGTTATCCCCCCCGAAGTGGAATTTTCAGGAGTACGGCGACGACTCCTCCCGGGATAAGGACTCATCCATCTTATGCTCTTAGACGAAGCAGACCTAATCAACGAGAGACGCGATCAAGGACTCATCCGCATTCAAAACTATCAGCAAGCCACTGCAAAATACTATAATTCCAACGTCAAAAGTCGGAGGTTTCACGAAGGAGAGCTGGTCCTCAGCAAAGTTTTTCAAAATACAGTAGAACGAAATGCTGAAAAACTCGGGGCTAACTGGGAAGGACCGTATCGAATAACCAAAGTGGTCCGTCAAGGAGTATACGAACTCGCCAACCACTCGACAAACGCTTCGGTGCCATGATCTTGGAATGCGATGCATCTGAAGAAGTACTACTTATAAGGAACTTATCACAAAACACGAACTACGAACGGTTTGATCCTCGAAACGGGTACATAGGCAGCTCGTCTCATGACGAGTTCAACTGCCCCCTCCCTAAAAAGAGGGGGAGGGGAGTGGGGGTAGTCATATCCTACCACGCTATGTAAACCAAATATATTCTTGAATAAAAAGTTTACTTAGTTCATTTCATCAACTCTTGTCACTTCGTTCGCTGTTGGCCACAATATACGAGCATATACATCCCTAACGGGATCTTAACATTCACATTCGTTACGAATCATAAGGTTCTTTACATCCTCCACATATTTAAGCGCGCTATATAAATTCAAACTGAGTATACCTCGGTCCAATCTCTCTTGGGTGTATCCCGAAAGAGATTATGACGGCTGTTCTCAAAACGGGCTCGCAAGTCGTCAAAACACGCGAGTCCTCAGCTGAAAGAACACCTAATCCCCAACTCTCACTTAACGTTGGTCATCAGCATCTCGCGAACATTGTACTGCTCGAGCGCTTATCGCCTAAGTATGATATAACTAAACATGTTTGACTGAAAACCCGATAAACAGCTCGTTCCTAAGCAACATCGGTCTAAATCAGGGCTTAAGAGGATACCGAATCACTTCGGCCAAAAAATTATTTACTCCTAATAGAAACGCCCGAACTTCCAACTCTCCAATAACGTTGGACTACGACGCCTCATAAACATTGGACGGCTCAAGCAATTATTGTCTCGGTACGAGATAAGTAAAGATGTTCGGCAAATAGCTCATAAAGCCATTATTGAATCGTTAAACGGCACGTCGAAAGTCCCCTCGGGGCTTCGAACCCATCATGATTTCGGCGGAATCATACAAATTCGAGAGAGATACTTAAACAGAATAACGAAAACAAATTGTAAAATCAAACTTGCATAGTTAGTATTGCGGATAAAACCATCCAGGCGCATTGTTCAACGATAAAGTAAAAAGCACTAACAGAAGACGATAATAATAATAACAATCTTGAATACAAAATAGGAATCAAACAACAACAAAGTCTGGCTCGGCGGCTTCGGCTTCAGCGTCCTTGGCGAGATCGTCCTTTGAGGGAGGCTCGACAGATCTTTTCTCGGAGAGCATCTCTTCTACCCGCGAGGTGTTGATATTCGACCCAGCCGGATGCACAACCCCAACAATCGACGCCGAAACCTCAAGCGTTTCTCCACCAGGAAGGTTCGGTAGCAAGTTGGACGACACATGTGAAAACTTCAAGTCCTCACGGAGATCCGCTGCGAGCTGCTCGAACTCTTCATAAGCATTCACCAGGCCGGTCTTACACCCAACCAGCCTCGTCTTCTCTCCCTCCAGAGTGGGGGGGGGGAGGGGAGGGTGTTCGGGCCCTGAAGGACATCGATAATTTGAAGATTCCCCTCGATCTCGGCCAAGTCAGCAACCATCTCCCGAGCCTCTCTCGTGAGAAAAATAACCTTAGCCACGACGCGAGAGACCCTCTCCTGGTATTTTCCTGCGAACTCGCTCCTCACCTCTTTGCACGCCTTCTCGAGGTTTGCTTCGCGCATTTATCTCTCAGACGAAACTTGACGTTGAAGACATGCCAAGTCGGCCTCCAATTGGATCTTCTGATCCAAGAGACATGACGTCTTCTTCTCCGTCTCGTCGCATTGACTCTTGAAAACATCCCTTTCAGCTTGAAGAACTTTGTAGCGCTTCGCAAACTCCTCCTCTTTTAAGGCATAACTGGTTTCCACTTCCTCAAGCTTCGTCTTCTGAATAGTAGCGGCACTGTGGGCATTCTCGATCCACCTCTGATCGTCCCGGGCGTCCATCTCATACCCAAGTATGAGCTCGTTGGCTGCGACGACGAACTGCGCAAAGAAAATTGAAGGTATATGTAAAGAGAAACGCTTCGTGGCAACAAATGACTATCCGGCGATTCGCAAATTTTACCTTGGTTCCTTTAAGAGCCATATTCGCATACTTCTTCCGCTTGACGAGAGTGTCCGGAGGAGGGAAGACACTCCCTGGAACAAGAATCTTGGAGAAGAGAGTGGCCCGACCTCGTGGTCATTATAAGATGCCTTGGTGACTCTAGGATCAGCATCGGGAACGCTCACCTGGTCGATAATTTTCGGGGCCTGCTTAGATCTTTTTGATTTCTTGGCCTCGGGCGCATCGGCGGCCTCAACAACATGTCTCTTCCCCGATTTCTTCCCCTTTTTAGTTACGTCTTTGTCTCCACCTCTGTGCCGAGAAAGGGTCGACTCGGATTGGACCCGCTCGGAGTCTTCTGCTTAGGATCAGAAGCCACTCTCGGACTCGGATCACCTGCAGCCGCACGTTATTGCTCGGAGGTTTCCTCCACAATCCTAAGCTCGGGGGCATCACGCGCATCCCCCCGCTCGGAAACGGATCCCTGAGGCCCCGAGGCATTCTTCTCTTTCTTCTCGGCGATCTTCTTCGCCTCTAGCTCCTGCCTTTCGCGAAGAGTTAATCTTTTCGCCATCTTTATCCAGGTATCTTCAGATGCGCTGGAAGACTCGGAACCGCCTGCTTGATAACCACTAAGGTAAAGGGCTCGGGCACGTTCGATTCGCTGGAGAGAAAGGTCTTTTTCCAACGGACGTTCCTCTGGTTGAAAGTCTTCGCGATTTCCCAAATATCTCCCGGACACCGAAGAACGAGGCGAGGAATTGCGAAACAAAAACAACGGGAAATATTAGTAGGGTTGAAACCGAGCTGCAGCATGTGAAAAAATCCCTAGAGTCGCTTCGGTCTTCTACCAATTCGACCCCAATCCGCCTCCGATATGGAAGCATCATTTACAAGGACGTAGAAGAATCGGCTCTCCCAGTCTGCATCCTTGCTAGGAAAATCCTGAATTATCCTGTGATCCTTCTTGTTCGAGATATAATACACCTCAGCTTTGGATTTGCGTCGGATATCCAAAAGATTCTCGAGGTGACCCAGCGAAAGCGTGATCCCACACTAGTAACTTAGAGTCAACAATCCCACTAGATGTCGCAAGGCCCGAGGCGTTAGTTGAGCTAGGAAGACTTCGTATATTGTACTCCAAAATAAGCTACGGGATCGGGCCTTGCGAAATAAGCTGCGGGATCGGGAACCATAGCCAACATTCGGCAAGGAACACTTCGTATATTGTAAAATAAATGGTAGGCGGCTTATCTGCTCGGTCCGTTTTGGAAGGAAGCTGAAACTCGACTCCCTCGCTAATTGATATACTCATAAATTATCATGTTTTAGCGCCCATTTTAGATAGCTTTGCATTCATTTAGCTACTTTTAGTCCAAATTGCATCCATATTAGAGTTTAGCAAGTTTTATCTTAGGATGTTGCATATTGTGTATATTAAGTCTTAATTAGGTACTTTGGAGGCTTGGAGGACCTCTTTGGAGAGTTGGGTGACAAGGAGGAAGAAGAGAAGGGAGCCAAAGATGAAGCAGACAAGTTTTCGAAGTGTATCGACCTTGGTGTCGACCTACCAAGGTCGATATAGCTCGGCAGGGAAGACAGAGTGCGCGTATCGGACGATTGTGTCGAGCTACTAAGCTCGATACACGGGCCACCACGAGTTTTGAAGACGACGTATCGGGCATTCGTATCGGACTGCTAAGGTCAATACACATCTCATCCGAAGTTGAAGAATGACGTATCGGGCATCTGTGTCGACCTGCTAAGGTCGACACACTCCTTGAGGAAACTTTTAGCAGCGTATCGAGCTGCGTATCGAGCTGCGTATCGACCTAGCAAGCTTGATACGCTGCCCGATTTTCAAACTTAAATCGGGTCAATACCCGGTTTATTTCAGGTTGACCCGGGTCGTCCACTGTTCACTATAAATAGGAAAAGACCTAATTTTTCCTAAGTATCTTTTAATCTCTAGATTTTCACAAGGACCCCGAGCTCAGCATTAGAGGGATCATCACCCTGATTCCTGAGGCTTGTGGGCATCGGCTAGGGACGGATGGTCTAGAGCCCGAGTGGATGGACATCTTCAACCTTGGGAGGACCATGTTTCTCTCGGGAAGATTGGGAACCGGTTCGCCTACAAGTTCTCCGTGGACACAAAAACCGAAGCAAAGATTTGTCTCCTGAACTTGCAAGCCACCTCCTTCCAAGACATCGCCCACATTGACTTTGCTCCCCATACGAGGACCTCTACAATCCGGCTGTTGGTCCTCCTCTCCGAGCCCAGTTTACGGTAGCGAGAGGAATTTCTTCGCCTCTTGCATAGACCCAATGCCAAGCCCGGCATTGAGAGACGCTCATGCACACATTGGTCTTCTCAAGAGGTGGAGCAAGTATCAAGACCGGGCTATCTGATAGGGCTCAGGTTTTACCCTAATAAAACTACTGCAAGTGCACAGCAAATGCAATCGTTGTATAAGGGGTATCGAAATCCCAAGGGAAGTAGATGATACTCTAAGGTTTCTAAATTCATATTATGCTAGGTAAAAAGATTAAATTAAAAGACAGAAAGCAATTTAAAAGACTTTGTAGATTCAGGAGACAAAACGCTAGGTTCAGGGAAATTCTTAGGTGATCTAAATTGCAGGTCTAGACAGAATGTTAGAAATTATTAAGCACTGTTCTAGAACTCGAAAAACTAATGCAAAATCAACCAACTCTCGCTGCGAAGATTATCTATGTCTAAATCCTAGAATTCCAAATCTCTTTGCAAATTCTAACAATTCAAACAAGCATTAAAGTTCAGGTTCGATTGTTCACAAAATCCCTAAACCAAATCTCTTTGCGAAAAGGTATTTTGCTCATCTAACATTAGTTCAGGCAATCAATAATACTCTCACATCTATTAATTAACCTAAGATCAGATTCTAGGTCATGAAGTTAGAATAAGCATTAAACACAAATCCAGATGTAGAACCCTTTTGATTTTATCTTAACAATTTAATTCGACCTAACAATTCATCAATCACCTTTGAAAAACCCTAAACCTAACTAGCAAACTACTCAGACATGATTAATGAAACATAAATCATTATTTGAATAGAAAGCATAAAAGAAATCAATAGAAGAAAATAAAGGAGTTCCAAATCTGCTCTAAAGGAGTCAAATTCTTCTCTGCAAAAACCTAAACTTCTATGATTCTTAAAGTATGAGATTCTGCCTAAACAATGGCTGAAAAACGATATTTATAGGCCTAGGTCGCATCTTCAATTCCTTGGAAGATTAGAAAAAGTCTTGGAGATTTCCTTTTCTTCATAAACTGGAAACTTCTTGCTTCTGGAAATTGGAAATGGTGTCGATCGACACTCATCGTGTTTATTTAATCCGACTTCATTTCACTAAGCTCCAAAATGTATCCAAATCTCCAATTTATCTCCAATTGTACCTGAACCTGTAAAGACTCTATATAGATTCGAAAATTGCCAAAAGACTCTATAAAAATACTTATATCATGGTCTAAAAATGGGTAAAAACCATGATATATCAGCTCCCCCAGACTTAGCCTTTGCTTGCCCTCAAGCAAAACATAAACTAAATATAGAGTCGAAATTTGAAAACCGAAATATCCAGCTAACCTTCAGAATGCCACAACTCGTTAACACTCTTGAATCCACATACCATAGAGCCAACCTTAGGAAAGTTCAGTGTACTTACCACAAGCTTAGCAATCTCCCAGTTTGAATCCAGATCCTTTCCTTGGTAAAATTTCGAACTTTAACAGTGGTATTGCAACAAAACATTACAGATTCTTTGCCATTCCTTAGTGCTTGAACAAGACATTCTCATACAGCTCCCCTATTTTCTCTTCCCTTAGTCAACTTCTGCCCATTTTCAGGGTGTTCTAAGATCTTTTCACTGACTCTTCTTTTTCTTATGAAATCTCTGGACATAGTGCTACTCTCTACTTGTGTTCCTTGTGAGGAGACGTGTTCAAGAGCATCACTAATATTGTTACTTGTGAGGAGACAGGCTCATGACAAAGGCACTATTCCCAGACTTAAACTCTTTTTCTTTCTTTTCTCAAGGGAAGATCAAGGAGAGACTGCAATTGCTTATCTGTTCAGACTGAAAGAGGAATCAAGTTCTGCGCACACCTAGTTATTATAAGGGGACCTGAACTCGCCCTGTTAGACTGATTCCACTTGCAGCTTTCTACTTAGTAAGACCTGCAATCAACTCTTATAGCAATGATTCTTCAAGTGTCAACTTCCTGTAGTTAGTTCCTAGAAGAACAGAAAGTTCCAACTGATTTTGACTCAATAAAACAAACGTTTTTGACTTTCACCTCCCACAGACTTAAACAACACTGTCCCCAGTGTTATCAAGCTCGAAGTTGGCTAAAAGGAAGATTAGAAACAACAGAAAAAACTAGATAGAAGACTTACCTTCGTCTGCGCGTGGTGTCGATCGACACTGGTCTGAGTCGAGTCCAATGTCGCCTGTTCAACTGACTGAAACTAGGACTTAAGTAAAATCAAAACAAAATAAAAAGAAAAACGTACCTAACAGTGGGTTGCCTCCCACTCAGCGCTCGTTTTCAGTCATTAGCTTGACTGTGTCGGGGATCAGACGTCTGGTGGATCAGAGGGTGGCATCGAGTGCTTCCCAGACGAATGTCTTCTCATCCATGGGGGTGTATAGGCAGTAGGTGCATGAGAATGACCAAGGAAATGAGGAACATCAGCAGGGTGGGACACTTCGTTTTCCTGCAGAATCATCAAAAGAAACAACAAGCCCTATACGAAAATCTCGTGGCTTGCCTAAACGTGAAGCACCTTTTGAACCTTTAAAGTTCTTATTGACAAGATCAGGAGGTTTGGAATTGATTCCAGGGAATGCGTTCCTTTGCTTCCTTCGAGGTTGTGGAGGCATCTGTTTGACCACATGCGATGGAATTGCAGCATTGGAAACAACTTCTGGTATGCTTCGCGTAGGGTGTCGATCGATGCTATTGGTGTCGATCAACTTTGTAGCTCGAATCTCTGCACTTTTGCTGCAATTCTGCTCCGCAATCTTTGTCTCCATGATGAAAAAGTCTTCCTCCATCAACTTGGCATTGATTAGAGCTTCATCTTCGCCCAAAGTCCTGAAGATATGATTGTTTCCACTCCAATCTTCTAGCTCAACAACTTTCTCAGAATTTTCACCTAATGCCTCTTGAACAGCCAGTGTTTTCATTTGCTCTTTAGAATCCAACTCCTTGTCATTCCCAGCAGTAATGGCATCTGAATGCTCCATGATTGGGTCTTCATCCAAGGACGACTCTACTGAAAACGATTGACCATCGATGGTGGAAGGTCCCCTTAACTTGTCCATGTCAAAATTTATAACAACATCACCCAAATCAAGCTCCATTTTCCCTTTTCTCACATCAATGATGGCACCAACTGAAGTCAAGAATGATCTTCCCAGAATAAGAGGGTCTGCAGGTTCTTCATCATACTTCAAAACCACAAAGTCTGTGGGAATCATGCATCCTTCCATCTTTAATGGAATATCTTCTAGAACACCTTCTGGAATTCTCTTCGATCGATCAGTTAGGACAAGGGAGATTCTGGTTGGCTTGAAATCAGTCATTCCAAGTCGAACATCAACTGAGTATGGTATCAAGTTGAAACTTGAGCCTAGATAACAGAGAGAACGAGGAAACCTTCCTTTTGGGATTGAGCAATCTAGCACAAAGTTTCCTGGATCAGGTAACTTCTCTAGAATCCTCCTCTGAATCACATCACTGACTTGTTCAGAAACCCACACCTTCTTCTTCTTCCTTGAAACTATGTTCAAGAGAATTGCATTCATATCTCTGGTAAGCAATGCTCCTTCCTCAGGACTCACACCATTGACAACCATTCTCTTGACATATCTTCTTAATGCAGGTGAAAGTTGGACTGCATCAATTAAAGGTAGCTCAACCATCAGCTTACTCATCATCTCCTTGCATCTAGCTTCCTCTCTCTCCTGTTTAGATCTTCTGGGAGGCAGGGGATAGGGTATTTTTGGTTTATACACCCTTTCTTCTGCAACCTTTGTTGTTGTGAGCTGTTCTGGTGAAGTCCGTGTAGAGCGTCGATTGACACCCTCCTGGTGTCGATCGACACTCGCCTTTGGTGTCGAGTCC
>JAHZTW010000002.1:89037495-89107588 GCA_020283515.1 Alliaria petiolata
TTCTTTAGCATTTAGACCCCTTTTCAGCTCTGTTTGAAGGCTTCTTTCACTCTGGATCGTGATGGCATTCACATGGTGTTTCGGATTAGTATCAGTTTTCCCTGGAAGGAAACCTTCTTGCCTATGAACAGCTTCTGCAGTTTGAGCAACTTGAGTATCCAATTTCTTGACATGGTTGTTCAGAGATTCGAATTTCCCATTCAAGTCTTGGTACATGGCGTCCATCTTTCCAGTCACATCTTGATATAATGTGTCAATCTTCCCATTAAAGCTCACTGTCATCTTCTGTTGCCCTTCTAAAAGCTGTTCTATCATAGACTCCATCTTATTGTCTTGTGCAGGAGGCTTCTGGTAAGGAGAAGAACCATAGCTTCTTTGGAAGTTATTGTTCTGAAAAGGCTTCTGGTAATAAGAACCATATCCCTGCTGATTGCCAAACCTTTGACCTTGAAAATCAGCTCCATTAATGTAGTTAACTTCTTCTTCCTCAGGCTCAAATGTCTTCACCTCATTAGCAAAGTGAACTTGCTTCTTTCCCATCAAGACGTCCAACTTCATGTTAACCTCAGCTATTTGGCTTCCTCCATTTGCACCAGCTTGTTGTCTCCTTTCAAAGTCTGTGTTTTTGGTGCTGTTACTAGAGGCCAAATTCACTATAAGCACCACTGTGTCAGCTGGGTATCTGGTGTTGAAGTTGCCATTGCTTGCAGCGTCTAAAGCCATCTGATATCTCCAATCGATCCCTCGGTAAAAGATACCGATAAGCTGCGGCTCGCTGAAACCGTGATGTGGGCAATCCCTCTTGTACGATCTGAATCTCACCCAAGAAGCTTTGAATGCTTCAGTGGGTCCTTGAGAAAATGCAGTGATCTTCATCCTCAGCTCTTCACTTCTTGCATCATCAAAGAAATTGCATAAGAATGCATTCTTTGTTTCTTCCCAAGTTGTTAAGGATCCTGGATCAAGCTGCTTCAGCCAATATGATGCATCTCCAGCAAGCGAGTGAGGGAACAGCTTGCAGAAAAGATAATCATAGGATACTCCATTAGCCTTGATGCTTGATGCGAGGTCCTCAAATCTTTCAATGTGGTCCATTGGATGCTCATTAGGAAGACCATGGAAAGGATGCTGAGCCACCAGTGTGAAGTAGGAAGGCTTCAGCTCGAATTCATTCCTCTGAAATGCAGGAGGACGTATCGCAGATCTATCAGCATAGAACTGGTCTGGGTGGTTGTACTCGCCAAGTGTTCTTACACGTCCAACTTCTGCAGCTTGTATTGCTGGATCGATGATGACGGCGCCAGCCTCATCAATTCTCTTGCCTTGGGCTTTCCTTCTATTGCCTTGTAGGTCAACAAAGTCGCCTGCCTCGTTGCTGATATACTCATATTTTCTATATATTTATCATACATTTATAATAAGTTTTCATCCATATTTCATTTATAACTAAGTATAATCATAGTATTTAATCATTTATAGGATTTAGAACATTTGCATTAGCATTTGCATTTTCTTTTGTATATATGCATCATTTCAGGTTATTCTATGGATTTGGCGACAATGTGGAAGCTGAAAACATAAGATGATGAGCTAGGAACATGTAGAGAAGAGTAAGAAGCAAACTGATGTCATCTGACTTACTGTACTGAGATGTTGAAACCGATTCAAGTCCATGCCACCTAAAGCAACTTAAAGATCAGACCCTACAAACACTTTTCATTCTGATTCAGCCTCCGAAATCTTCATAAAACTCATAGAAAATTGAGTTACCTTTCCTTCAGAGGTTGTTTCATTCCATTATGGTCTGTGGTTCAGAAGTTACTGCTATTTAAGTGACAACATGTCCGTCTGGAAGTTTGGCGACCAATTTCGTTAACTCAAAGATCAGCTGGTATGAAGAGTTTTGATTGCGATTTAGCCTCGAAGTTCTTCATGAACGTCTTAGTAAATTGTGTTATCTTTCGTTTGGTGGTGATTTCAAGTCAAACGGTGCAGTAGTGCAAAAGATACAGATCGATCAATCCATGTACCCGAACCAAAAGATACAGATCGATCAATCCATGTACCCGAACCAAAAGATACCATTTGCAAGTTGCTCCAAAAAGTGTTTATGCTTTAGTAAAAGTGGGATTAGATAGGTCCCTTGTTCCTTGCCCCTTGCCCCTTTCCCCTTGACCCCTCTTTTAAGGCCAAGAGCCATGTTTAAAACTCTATATAAGGAGTGTGTGTGTGCTTGTAATAATCATTCAGTTTTTAATCAAGTCTTCTTATTCTCTCTTTTAAAGTCTTCTTAGTTTTCTTGTAAGCTTTCTCTTGTTCTTGAATGTTCTTAAGTATTCTTATTTTTTATAGTTGCTTCTTGTTTAATTCCTTGTGAAAACTCTTGTATTTTTATTATATATATCAAGTAATTAAGTTATTCTAATGTCAAATCTTTCTTCTTAATTCCCATTTAGTTCTTTGTGAAAATCTTGTATTTTTATTATATATATCGAGTATTTAAATAATTCTAGTATCAAGTTTTTCTTCTTAATCTCATCGATTATGTTCAAAAACTCTAAACTTATGTTTAAAAGAGGTAAGAACATGATTTGTGAGTAAACCACCAAGGTTTGAGGTTGGGATGATTAAGGAGGTTGGAGATTAAAATCTTGGTTTTGTTTTTATCTTGTTCTTCATTCAATTCTCTTCTTGGATTTGGGGGTTTTAAGGTTTAGAGATTCTCCATGGAGATCTCTTTAATCTAGGGATTTCCTTATCCTAACAAGACTTAGGAAATCCCTTAAAACCAAATCCAAGAGACTAGCTCATCCTGTCCCACACATCATGGATGCTTAGGGAGCTAGTTAAACCGTTTTTAAGATCCAAGCTTAATGTTCTTCACCTTATCTTTCCACCACACATCATGGGTTAGGAGGAAAGGGTGAAGAAAGGGTTTATACCACACATCATGGATAAATTTAAATTGGTTTCTTAAGGTTTAGAGAAATTACTAAAAGAGTAAAAATTATGTTTTTAAACCCCAAGTTCGAATCTTCAACCTCCCTAAGAATGATTCCCAGCCTTGGATCTTCTTTTTCGTATTTGCAAAAACCCGAAATCACTTTCCTTTAGTTTAAGGTTTTAATCTTTTAGCCTAAACATCGCCTAGTTAGCTTAATCTTTGCATTAAGGTCTCTAAATTTATAAAGTTGTGTTTTTCATTCGTCCTGATATTTTATAAATCCCCTAGTATCTTGTTTTGCACCATTGTAATTAGTTAAGAATCGGTAAAATTTATTAACTAGTTTTTAAAAAACCATTTCGTCACCTAGAAATTTACCTAGTTTTTCTGTCCTTGGTTTTGCATTTTATAAAATTAGTAACTTCGTGTTTTAAATTCCTAGAAGTCTTCTATTAGTTAGTTAACATCCCAGTAGGTATTTTAAAAATAGTTCTCAAGTTCATATAGTTGCAGCAAGGAGTTTATTTTGATTTGTTCCCCCATTTAACTCGAATCTGCTTAGTTTTACTTCGAGCTCTTGCATTCTTAATACCTTTCACAACCTGATTTTGATTGATGACCTGAAGTATTACAATGACATAGACAAGCTTTAGGTTTTGTTTAACCTGCTAAAAAGCTAATGACCTGAAGTATTACAATGACATAGACAAGCTTTAGGTTTTGTTTAACCTGCTAAAAAGCTAGTTATCAGTTGCGTATCATGATCACAGGTTCTGTCATCTCGGTCTGCGTCTGGTGTCGATCGATACAAGCGGTGTCGGTCGACACTAAGGTAGGGTGTCGATCGATGCTCTCTGTGTCGATCGACGCTCGAGCAGACTTACGGTTCGTACGTTCGAGACGGCCTAGTTCCTGGTTTAGTGCGATTAGTTATTCTTCCTTGTTGCTTCTGGTACTGGGCATGCACCTGAAACAAAAGTTAGGAAACTAAATCAGTAACAAAAAATAAAAATAAAATCAAGTCAAAATCCTAGTAATAGATTCCGTAGGCAGCTATTACCTCCCCAACAACGGCGCCAAAAACATGATAGGGCTTAGGTTTTACCCTAATAAAACTACTCAGAGTGGACAGCAAATGCAATCGTAATATAAGGGGTATCGAAATCCCAAGGGAAGTAGATGATACTCTAAGGTTTCTAAATTCAGATTATGCTAGGTAAAAATATTAAATTAAAAGACAGAAATCAATTTAAAAGACTTTGTAGATTCAGGAGACAAAACGCTAGGTTCAGGGAAATTCTCAGGTGATCTAAATTGCAGGTCTAGACAGAATGTTATGAATTATTAAGCACTGTTCTAGAACTCGAAATACTAATGTAAAATCAACCAACTCTCGCTGCGAAGATTATCAATGTCTAAATCCTAGAATTCCAAATCTCTTTGCAAATTCTAACAATTCAAACAAGCATTAAAGTTCAGGTTCGGTTGTTCACAAAATTTCTAAACCAAATCTCTTTGCGAATAGGTATTTTGCTCATCTAACATTAGTTCAGGCAATCAATAATACTCTCGCATCTATTAATCAACCTAAGATCAGATTCTAGGTCATGAAGCTAGAATAAGCATTAAACACAAATCCAGATGAAGAACCCTAATGATTTTATCTTAACAATTTAATTCAACCAAACAATTCATCAATCACCTTTGAAAAAACCTAAACCTAACAAGCAAACTACTCAGACATGATTAATGAAACAGAAATCATTATTTGAATAGAAAGCATAAAAGAAATCAATAGAAGAAAATAAAGGAGTTCCAAATCTGCTCTAAAGGAGTCAAATTCTTCTCTCCAAAAACCTAAACTTCTATGATTCTTAAAGTATGAGATTCTGCCTAAAAAATGGCTGAAAAACTATATTTATAGGCCTAGGTTCGCATCTTCAAATCCTTGGAAGATTAGGAAAAGTCTTGGATATTTCCTTTTCTTCAAAAACTGGAAACTTCTTGCTTCTGGAAATTGGAAATGGTGTCGATCGACACTCATAGTGTTTTTTCAATCCGACTTCATTTCACTAAGCTCCAAAATGTATTCAAATCTCCAATTGTACTGATATGTCTATATTTTCCATCATTTTAGCATCCATTTAGTATAAGTTTCTCATCATTTAAGAGTCTAGCATCATTGTGTTGCATTGTATCATTTAGAGTCCTAGAGTGTCTTTGCATAGTCCTTGCATATTCTGTTGCATTTGGAGTTTATTTTAGGTACTTTGGAGGCTAGGAAGATTATTTGGAGATTGGTGGACAACTTGGAGTCAAGGAGTAGTTGGAGAACAAGAATGAGGAAGTGTCTGGCATCACATCGGTTTGTGGCCCATCGGAAAACAAACCAATGTGAGCCTCCTTGAGTTCGCGACGAGAGCTGCATCGGACGGGAACACATCGGTCAACAGTCCGATGCGAAGCACCCTGGAATTGACATCGGACAGCACATCGGACAACAGTCCGATGCAAGGCACGCAGAGTTTCACATCGGCCAGCCGCATCGATCAGACAAGCCGATGCACGCACCTTCGAACATGGCCTCATTTCGTCTTGGTCCGCATCGGACAGGAGTGCATCGGACAACAGTCCGATGCGAGCTTCAGCCAAACCAAAAACCGGGTCAATACCCGGTTTGTTCCGGGTTGACCCGGTCCGATCACTATTCACTATAAATACCTTTTAGACCTAATTTTCTGCCTTAACTTTTATTCTCTTGTTCTTAGCTTAAACTTTTAGCCACTTTGGGCAAATACTTTGTTTAAGCTTGAATCTTTGAGTTTAATGCATTATCTTTCTTAGATTTCTTGTTTTATCTTTCTCTAATCATGTTTAACCTTTCTCTAATCTTTGATTTGATGGGTTTAAGTATGGTTAGTGAGTAGTTCCTTAGAAACTTGGGGATGGGTTAGATTTAGGGTTTTCTAATGGATTAATCTTGCAATCTAGGATAGATTCTTTCATTCTCTCTTCTTATTAAGTGATTCCTAATGCCAAATAGCTAATCTTTGCTATTTTGGATCATAAGCATTTCATACACCCACCAAGGGTTTGATGAAATGCTTGAACCAACTTAATAAGAGATTTAAATTTCTAGCCTAAGACATTAGTTGTTTAGAGTGTTTATCTTGCCATTTAGACTTGAGTTTAATGCTTGTTGATTATCCTAATGCTAAAACATCATTAGTTCATTAGGGTGATTAAGAAAGGGATTAGAGCCACACATCATGGTTTAATCTTGTTTAAGTGTTCTAGGCATAGAGTTAGCTTGATTAGTTGCTTAAATGATTGCAAGGTTGTTCATTTAGTTTCCCAAATCAATGATTCCATCCCTAGGTTTCGTTTTAGTTAATTTGATAATCTTGCTTAGTAGTTAATCTCTTGTTTAATGCTTGATTTGTAGTGATTAAGGCTTAATTTGATATTATTGCTCTAGTAGTGTTTCTTTTAGTTTGTGTTTTGCTTTTAATTTTTCCTTGTTACTTGAATTTGCCAATTTAGCTTAGCTTAAACTAGACTTTGTATTCTTATTGAATCATCTCCCAAGATGGATTGATATTTCAAGTATTGCAATGATATGAGCAATTGAGAAATTGCTTGCAAGAGATAAAAACTCTTGTATCATGTACCTGAACCTGTAAAGACTCTATATAGATTCGAAAATAGCAAAAAGACTCTATAAAAACACTTATATCATGGTCTAAAAATGGGTATAAACCATGATATATCCCTATCAAGAAGCTCGGTGAGACGGTGAAGGACTTGAAGAAGACGGTAAAAGGGCTAAAGACCATCATTAAGGGAAAGTCCTCCACAAGGGGTAGACAAGAGGGCATAAGCGACGCGGGTGAGGAAGCGGATGAAGGAGAGAGTGAAACGGACCTTGATAGGCGCCATTCATTCGAGATGCGCCCAAGGAAACCGGTCCAAAAAGACCCACCTCGCTCTTCCTCCTACGAAGCACGGCCAAGGAAGAGAAAGCCAAGCCGATCTCCCTCCTCAAGTAACCAATCTCTCTCCTTAGGATCATCCTCCTATTCACAGTTTTAAGGTACCTCCACCTCTCTTGTAAATATTTCTTTTAGTTTTTAATTTTGTGTTTTATGTCATGTTGATTGAGGTCTCCTCTAGACTTTTATTACACAAGGGACTATGTAATTTAAGTTTGGGGGAGATGTTGAGAGATTTGACATTGTGTTTTGTGAGTCTTATTTTCCTTTTATGCATTTTGAGTCTCATGCATTCATTTAAGGCATAGAAAAAACCAAAAAAATTGAAAAATTTGAAAATTTTCCAAAAAGAAAGTCATTTATATGCTGCATTTGCATTTTATGATTTAGTCTAGTTGCATTGCATGTAGGAATTGCATTCATATGCATTGGGAGCAATGATGAGTTAATCCTTGTAGAATGCCAACTCATGTAATCAATTTGATGCCCTAGTTAGTAGTTCTTTGTTGCATTTGAGCAAATCTCGAAAGTAAGGAAGAACCATGCTTGGACCACTTCACTAGCCACTAGATTTTGGTCGAAATAGAGCCTTGAAATTGATAGCCAACTCTACTCACTTGAACCTAAATTTGACAATTAAATATCATGCCTTGCATTGAAAGTGAATTCATAGATTTTAGACATACTTGAGCTTTCTTACTCACTCTACCACTCTCTTGCTAGCTCAAGTAGTACCCCCACCTTACCTTACCTCTTTAAAATCCAATTGTTCTATAGTGATAATGATTGTGAGGCCTATTTTTGATTAAACTTAGCATAAAGTGTTAGGTTTGAGACGAATAGTTTAGGCTCTCATGTAGTTTCTAACTCTCACATTTCGAGGCTAGTTTTAGGCTTAGGAATTTGGGTATGGGTTGCGGTATTTCTTGATGTTATGGAATGGATTATATGCTTGCATTTTAGCATGATGAGTTGTGGAAGGGAGTAGAAAGGAAGGGAATGAAAGAGGCTTAGAAGGAGAATAAGGGAAGCATAGTTTGATGGTGGATCTTGTGTTTGAAAAGAAAAGGTATAGCTCTAAGTGAAAAAAAAGGAATTGGGTAGCCTTAGTAAGAAAAGAGAAGAATCAAGAGAGGCTAAAAACCAAAGAAAGAGAAAAGGGCTCCCTAGGTATAAGAGAAGAGCTAGGTTGTTAAAAGATCACACCATTCAATATGAGTTAAAAGTTGAAGAAGTTTCCCCTTAAGTGCTATAAGAAGAAGAAGTGGTTTATGAGATTCATGGGTTTAGCAAGGCACAAAAGGCCTTGGGAAAAGGGTAGCCTTAGAGGGTTGAGTGAGTTTTAAAGAAAATGAATGAGAGGGGTGTAGGACCATTGATAGCATTATGGGGTAGATGAGAGTCTAGTCTTGTATGCATCACTTGTCTTTTACCTTTAGCATTATGCATAAAGTTTAATCTTTTTTGAGAGAAACCCTTATGGGAATTTGAAGCCTTATGAATTGAGATCATTTTTATCTCAAAGCCTAGTCCCTTAGCCAAATGAATTCGCTTGCATTGCATTGTCATGATCCACAGTTTGCACTTAATGAATGTTAAAGAGTTGGCTTGATAGGGAGGCTTATCTAGATCGAAATTTTAATGCATTTAATTGTTGAGATGGGAGTGCGCGTATCGGACGATTGTGTCGAGCTACTAAGCTCGATACACGGGCCACCAGGAGTTTTGAAGACGATGTATCGGGCATTTGTATCGGACTGCTAAGGTCGATACACATCTCATCCGAAGTTGAAAATGGTGTATCGGGCATCTGTGTCGACCTGCTCTTCTTGAGGAAACTTTTAGCAGCGTATCGACCTAGCAAGCTCGATACGCTGCCCGATTTTCAAACTTAAACCGGGTCAATACCCTGTTTGTTCCGGGTTGACCCGGGTCTTCCACTGTTCACTATAAATAGGAAAAGACCTAATTTTTCATAAGTATCTTTTAATCTCTTGTTCTTACTTAGAAAACTTTCCCTTTTGGTTTTCTTAGTGATTTTGAAAGACATTTCTTTAAGTTTATGCAAATCTAGTATTTACCTCTTTTAATCTTTCATCTTCTATCTCTCTAATCATGTTTATCTCTATCTCTTTCATAGGATTTAAGAGATTAACCATGATTAGTGAGTAGTTTCATTAGGATCTAAGGATGGGTTAGATCTAGGGTGTTTTAAGGGTTAATCTCAATGTTTAGGATTAGTTTATTCCATTTCCCTCCTTGTTTAGTCTTCTAAATGCTAGTTTAGCCCTAATTATGCTAAATCTAGGCCTTAGGGAATTTCACACCCACAAGGTGTTTGATGAAATTCCACAACCAACTAAACAAGGGATTTACATTCCTAGCTCATGGAAGTGATTGTCTAGGGTGTTTATTGGCATTTTAAAACTATTTCATAATGCCGTTAGCTTCCTTTTCACTAATGATTAGTAGTTATTTAGCTTGAATTGGTTTGTTTGATCCGTTTTAGTCTTTTGATAATCTTGATTAGTAGTTATTTAGCTTGAATTGGTTTGTTTGATCAATTAGGTTGTTAGTTAAATCCCAAATCTTTATTACTAACTTAGATTAAGAAGTTGTATGCATTCCTAGTGTCTTAACCATATCCATATGGATTGATCCTCAACTACCTACAATGACATGAGTGGGTTTGAGTAATTGTTAAGTCTCACCAAGAAACCGCTTATCACTAATGGGCTCGTATGTCCGCCAAAGACTCCGGTGTCGAGAGAGAAGAACCTGGTGGGTCGGCAATTTCTTTCTTCTTGTTCATGCGCCTCGGCTTTTTCTCCTTCTGAAGTCGCATTAACTGGTCCAACTCTCGCATCGCCCTGACTGGATCCCAGTTCCAATTGTCTTCTTCGACTTTTGGCTCGGCAAGAGGGGACAAGTGCCCAGACCCTGAGTCATTCGTCTCGGTGCAGCTTGTTGCAGACGGCTCGGCCGAGTGATCGACAGGCGAGGAAACTATTTTCCTTCCCAACTTCGTTAGGGAGTTAGCCGAGCCGACCGAATCCCCGAGAACGGAGTCACCTCGGCTACAAGAGGGAATCACCCTCGAATTTGATCCTGCTCGGGGAGAAGGAGCTTGGATACTCGTTTCACCTCGGGAAGCATCGAAGCTTAGATCGCCTCGGGATTTATGCGTGCTCTCCTCCGAAACCGCCTCGTGTCGAGAATTAGAAGGGTGAGACATCACATTCACCTCGGGTATCACCTCGGTTCGGAAGAATAACCGAAATACTTGAAGATCGATCGGAGAACTAAGGCGGACGACGGCGGGTCGGTAAAAATCTGAAGAGCCCTACTCGAAATCTAAACGTAAACGAGAGAGAAAAGGGAGAGAAGAGAGAAAATCAACCTTTGAGAATTTTTGAGAAGTGAAGATAATGATAGAGTCGAGAGGAACCCCGGTATTTTATAGACGAGCTGGCACGTCGCCTCGGGAACACGCGAGACGGTTCCGCTTCCCAGACGAGCCCAAGTCTGGCAAATGATCTGTGGGCCTTCAGAAGATAATCTCGGGCCCAAACCAAATATCGTCGGCCCAAACCAAATATCCTCGGCCCAAAGTGAAAGCCCACGCCGAAAAAAGTTGTAAAATTTTTCTAAGTGTCCAGCACTATAAGGCGAGAAGAATTCCCCGAGGGAAATCAAGGGGGGAACCCGGGTCGAACAATTAACTTTTTGCCGAACTAATCAGTGTAATCACGCAAGCGCCTCGGTGATAAGTTAAACTCTTCGGCAAAAAGTTAATCGCCGAGCTAATCACGCAAGCGACTCGGTGATAAGTTAAACGTTTCGGCAAAAAGTTAATCGCCGAGCTAATCACGCAAGCACCTCGGCAACAAGATGAATGTTTCAGCGAAAAGTTAATCGCCGAGCTAATCGCTTAAGCGCCTCGGCAACAAGTTACACGCTTCGGCGATAACTGCAGAGCCAGTCACTTAAACGCTTCGGCCAAATGTCAATTGTCGAGCCAATTACTCAAGCGCCTCGGCAACAAGTTATAGCTTTAGCAGTAATTGCCGAGCCAAACACTTATACGCCTCGGGCACCAGAACATAATACCTCGGAACATTGATCTTTCCCAACTTAACACCTCGTCACACGCACTCATGCATCTAACGAGCTGGGGGCTATCTGTTGGGGTCAGTTTTCACTCAGGAAAGATCAATCGAGAAAACGACTAAGTGTGGATGTTTCATTTTTCGATCGGAGTAGATACGCACAAACAGTGCACGGACCAAGCCAAAACGGCTCGGTGCACAGACCGAGCCAAAACGACTCGGTGCGAAAACCGTGCGCAAACCAAGCCAAAATAGTTCGGTGCAAAAACCGTGCACGGTCCGAGAACAATCCGGGCTCGGCTCGGTGCACAATCTGTGCAGATAGCGAGCCGAACCGAAGAATATGCAGGTTATGCACGAGTAAAACCAAACCGTGCACGATTCATGCACGAACTAAACCGACATCTCCCCTTTAGCAATCCGAGCCCAAGAGCAAGACACGAAGCCAAGACAAAGGCACGAAGCCAAGCCCAAGATAAGGCGCAAGGCCGAGCTCAGGGTGGATTATCGTGCAAACGGGCTGAGCCCAATTTCACGAAGAAGTCCAAAGTAAAGTTTGCCCTACAAGACGAAGCCTCGTGGAAGGGAGCGCCGCGAAGGGGAGATAAAGAAGAATCTACGAGGAGATTCTCCGAGATACTCGCTTAGATTACGAGTATAATTGTATAAATAGGAACCTTAGCTCATTGATAGCGCCATCCTCGTTTTACCTAGCAAAAATACTTGTACCCTAAAAACTTGAATAAAATTCCCATCTTCGGATCTTCATGTTGTGTTTAACTTAGAATCTTTTCGTCCTCTTTTGTTTTTATTAACATATTATCTATTGTGAGGAATCCAGCAAGCACATTCTTCTTCCCTAAACACGAAAATCGCCCCCTTCACACACACTTGCGATTTTTTGGGTCTCTCTCTCTCTCAATTTTCAAGCATTTTCCGTGATTCCAAGTGCCTCTTGCTCGATTTATTGTGCTCATCTTGGTTCTAAGTCAATTTCGTTCACCACTTTTGCTCTCTAACGAGGTAAACAATCCTAAAAACCGAGTTTTTCATCTTTTGCTTTGATGGTGGAAAATTTGGGGAATTTTGTATTGGGGTGTCCAAATTGATTGTTTATGCCTTGGGCATTGCTTGATTAGGGTTAGGGAGTAGATTTTGAGTGCTATACTAGGATTTCCATGGTTAATTTTCGAAAATTTGACACTTAGGGTTCATAGTGAGAATTTCAAATTACTCTCTTGAATCTTGTTAGATTTTGGGGCTTTTACTTGCATTAGTTTGCATTAACCATGCTTATGGATTGCCAATAGATAGCACTCGAATTCGGACAACTTGAAAATTTTGTAAATTTTATATTTGCCAAATTTTGCTAAGTGTTGGTTATGGGGGAAAATTTTAAAATTTGGCATTGATCTTGTTTGTTGATTGCTAATTGATATTGTTGGTTGTTCATAATGAGTTGCTTACTCCCTCTACAAGTTTTGTTTCTCCTATAAGTACAATGGGAAGGACCAAGGGAGATCAAGCAACACAAGGAGCAAGCTCTCAAGTAAGAACATCAAAGAGTCAAGGGAAGAAGAAAGTGGTTGAGGACCGAGATGTTGGAAGTGAGGATGAACGGTTGGTGCTTGGGTCAAAGAAGAAGGCCCCAACGAGAGCTTCGAAGGAGAAATCAAAGGACACGCAAGAGGGGCCAAAAAAGAAGCTAACACATGGGGAACTCCTCAAGGCATTCATGGGTATGCGGTTCAAGGCAACGAAGTACCCGCATGAGCAGACGCTTCAAGCCTTGGGGATCTTTGAGGATTTCAAAACTCTCTTCACCAACATGGGATTGGCCAAGTTCATCACCATGGCCCATCCCGCTTACAAGCTCGCGACATGTGAGTTCCTATCTTCCCTCACCGCGCACTTCTACTATGACGATGAGGATTCACCACCGCAAGATGGTCATGGCTACATCAAGTTCAAGACCCATATGACCATCTACACAATGTCTTTCCGCCAACTGAACGAGATATTTGGTTTCCGAGAAGGTGAAAGGAGAACAAAGATGCTCACCATTGATGAGTGTGAGTTGAAAGGCTTGTGGGAGACAATCGCGGTTGGGAAGTTTAAACCGGGAGGAAGCACGGGGACTATGATAAGGCATCCAGTGTTGAGGTATGCGCACAAAGCTCTTGCTCACACTTTCTATGCAAGAAAGGAGGCCGAGAAAGTCAACAAAGAGGAGCTCGAGTTGTTAGATGTGGGGCTTTCCAAGTTCATCGGGTTTCACACAAGAGGAGCCACAAGGGTCCGAGGAGATAGGACGGGAGCTGGTGTGGTTAGCATATTGGTTAGACAGTTGCTCTCCTACCAAGATTGGGTTGTTTTGATGAAGGACTAGGATCCCGAGCTTAGCATCGGCGGGATCATAACACCGATTCTCGAGGCTTGTGGACATAGGTTAGGGACATATTGCCTTGACCCCGAGTGGATGGACATCTTCTACCTTGGAAGGACTATTGATATGTCTATATTTTGCATCATATTTCCCTCCATTTAGTGTAAGTTTCACCTCATTTAGGCATCTTTGCATCACATTTCATTCATCTAATAGTCTAGGGTGTCCTTGCATAGTCTTTGCATATTTTTGCACTTTTGGAGTCTTTATCAGGTAATATGGATGCTATGGAGGCATGATCGATGTTGGAGAAGGATGGCATTGCAAGGAGAAAAGCAAGAAGTCACTTGAAGGGGAGGAAGAGACCTAGAGGAGAAGTTTCGGGCCATCTCGACATAATATAATGACCAGCCAGGTCGATACACATTTCCAGGGGTTCGTCTTGGTCAGCTATATCGACCTCGCTTGGTCGAGACGAACCAAAGACAAAGCCTCAAGACGTATCGACCAGCCGTATCGACCGGCTACGTCGAGACACATTTCCAGGAGTTCATACCGACCAAACGTATCGACCAGAGAACGTCGAGACGACCATCAAGCCAAGAACAAGAAGCAGACTCCAAGACTTGTATCGGCCTAGTGTATCGACCAGCTACGTCGAGACGAGATTCGAGACGAACCTTTGTCTTCACTTTTTCTGGGTCCACCTATAAATACTCAAAAGACCTAATTTTTGGGTTAACCTTTATTCTCTTATGTTCTTAGCTTAAACTTTAGCTTTTTTGGGAGAAAACTTGTATTTTGCTTGGATCTTTTAAGTTTAATACAAAAACTCTCTTTGATTTCTTATTATCTATTCTCTAATCATGTTTTGCTTGTCTCTTATCATGGATTTGATGGGCTCAATGATGATTAGTGAGTAGTCTCTTAGGAACTTGGGGATGGGTTAGATTTATGATTTTCTAATGGTTCAATCTTGCAATATAGGTTAGATTCTTTCATCTCTCTTCTTATTAAGGAGTTCTTAATGCCAAATAGCTAATCTTTTGCTATTTTGGATCATAAGCATTTCACACACCCACCAAGTGTTTGATGAAATGCTTGAACCACTTTTCTAAGAGATTTACATTCATAGCTTGAGATATTAGTTTCCTAGGGTGTTTATCATGCCAATTTAGACTTATGCTTATTGCTTGTTAATCATTTTAATGCTAACACATCATTAGTTCATTAAGATGATTAGGAAAGGGATTATTACCACACATCATGGATTAGTCTTCATTAGTGATCTAGGCATAGAGATTTGTTTAGTTTCTTAAATGATTGCAAGGTTGGCCATTTGAATGCCCAAATCAATGATTCCATCCCTAGGTTTCGTTTTTAGTCAATTAGTAATCTTGATTAGTAGTTAATCGTTTGATTAGTGCTCATTTAGTTGAAATTAAGGTTTTAGATCATATAATTAGTCTTGTAGTATCGCTTTTAGCTTGTAGTTTGCTTCTATTAGTCCCTTGTTTCCTAAATTTCGAATTTGACTTAGATTAAACCAAACTTTGTATTCCTTTTGCATTAAACTCCTAAGATGGATTGATATCTCAAGTATTGCAATGATATGAGCAATTGAGAAATTGCTTCAAGAGATAAAAACTCTTGTTTCAATTTGGCGCCGTTGCCATATTGGGATTGTTTAATCACTAGGATTTAAGTTTAGTTTGAGACTAAGTTCTTCTTTTGTGTTTATTGACCATCTCTTTTTCTAGATTTCAGTTGACCTTGAATGCATTTGAGATCACAAGGAGACAACAACTTTCAAGGCTTTCAAGAGATTGATCAGTTGGAAAGGGTTGCTAGGATTGCAAGAAGAGAAACTGAAAGGTTAAAGAGGATGAGAATGGAAGAGAAACAAAGGGATCAAGCTCCTCAAGGTGCTGCACCACCACACATGGAGCAAGCACAAAGGGGCAATGGAAAAACCATTGCATGAGCCAAGACAAGGGAAAACAATTGGGGCTGGTGATGCTCCAAATATTCATCAAAATAGATATGGTATTCAACCTCCACCAGTTCACAACAACACCTTTGAGGGGAAGCCAACTTTCATCTCCATGGTTCAACAAGACAAGCTCCATGGTTTGCCAATAGAGGATCCACTTGATCACTTGGATAACTTTGATAGAGTTTGTGGGTTGTTCAAGATGAATGGTGTGAGTGAGGATGCTTTCAAACTAAGTCTCTTTCCCTTCTCTCTTGGGGACAAAGCAAGGCAATGGGAGAAAAACTTGCCTCAAGGGACAATCACCTCTTGGGATGAATGCAAAAAGACATTCTTATCTAAGTTCTTCTCCAACTCTAGGACCGCCAAGTTGAGGAATGAAATCTCAAGTTTCACTCAAAAGAATAATGAGTCTTTTAATGAAGCATGTGAAAGGTTCAAGGGCTACACCATGCAGTGCCCTCATCATGGCTTCACACAAGAGTCTCTACTAAGCACCATCTATAGAAGGGTCCTTCCAAAGATTAGAATACTTATTGATACTGCAAGTAATGGAAACTTCTTAGGAAAAGAAGTAGAAGATGGTTTGGAGCTTATAGAGAATCTTGCCTTGAATGATGGTAATTACAATGAAGACTATGATAGAGCTCCAAGGGGAAGTGAATATGAATCTCACAAGAAAAAAATGAAGTCTCTACATAACAAGATGGACCAGCTCATGTCCTCCACTCAAAGGTATGTACATTTTGTTGGTGATCAAACTGGGTCCCAAGAGTGTGAAGAAGAGGTAAATTTCGTGGGTGGCCAAGGAGGATATGATAAGTAGCTTTTTTCACTGGTTAATCAACCCTAAAGCATATTCATGTCATTTCAGTACTTTAGGTTATCAATCCAAATCGGATTGTGAAAGGTACCAAGAATACAAAAGCTCAAAGTAAAGTTAAGCAGATTCGAGTTAAATGGGGAAACAAATCAAAATAAACTATTTGAAGCTACTAAATCACTATCAAAACTATTTTAAAATCCCTATTGAGGGGTAAAACATACGTTAGACTACCGAAAAGATTTTAAAAGACCGAGCTACTAATTTTAGAAAATCAAAATTTAAAACCGGATAAACTAGGAAATTTTTAACAAGAGAGAAGATTTTTTAAAACTATTTATAAAAACCCTATGACTACTACCAACTCATGACCAAACTGTAAAATAAGACTCTAGGGAATTTATAAAATATTAAAGCCAGCAAGAACACAACTTTATAAATTTAAAAGACCCTAATGCATAAATTAAGCTAACTAGATGATTCCTTGACAAACTAAAAGCAAAGACTTAAACTTTAAGTTTTCAAAAGCTAAAAACAGATTCAAGGTTGGGATTCATTCTTAGGGAGGTTAAAGATTCGAACTTGGGTTTTAGAAACAAATATCTACACTGTTTAGTGCCATCTCTAAGCCTTAAGAAGGTATAACTAGATTTATCCATGGTTTGTGGTATAAATCCTTTCCTCAAACTTTCCTCCTAACCCATGGTTCGTGGTGGAAAGAGAAGCTGGAGAACAAGGAGTTCAGATCTTAAAAATGGTCTAACTAGCTCTCTAAGCATCCATGGTGTTTGGGAAAGGATGAGTAGTCTCTTGGATTTGGGTTTAAGGGATTTCCTAAGTCTTTTTGAGATAAGGAAATCCCTAGGATCAAAGAGATCTTTCTCAAGAGTCTCTTGGCCTTAAGCCCTCCAAATTCAAGAAGAGATTTAGACGAAGCACATGAAAAACCCAAGATCCAATCTTTAAAACCTCTCTAATCACCCCAACCTTAAACCTAAAATAACTACTCCTTAATCATGTTTGAACCCCTTCTTAATCATAGGATAAGAGGTATTAAACATGATTAAGCTAAGCAAGAAGAAGGATTTAAACTAAGAAAACGAAGTACTTTTAATAAAAACTCAAGATTCAAGTTACAAAAATCAAGAAAAGTTTAAAGGTTTTCCAATGGAGAGAAAAGAAAAGTTCTAGATCTAAAACTCAAGATTCAAATGAGAATATTTCGTGTGTGGCCTCACATTTGTGGGTCAAGTCTTATCTTATCCACAAATGGTCCTCTCACTACAAGCCAAAAAACAGTTGGCAAAAGTTTGAAAACCAAAGAAGAGGGAAGGAGAGTTTGACTAGAGATCGAGCTGGCCGGTCGATCTGCTGGTCAATCTGTTTGTTGGATCTAGTGGCTTGGTCGATCTTCAGCTTGATCTGTTTGTTGGATCTAGTGGATTGATCGATCCTCAACTCGATATGTTTGTTGGATCTAGTGGCTGGGTCGATCTAAGCGTCGATCTCTGCTTGTTGGATCTAGTGGCTTGGTCGATCTTCAGCTCGATCTGTTTTTTGGATCTAGTGGTTGGGTCGATCTAAGGGTCGATCTCTGCTTTTCTTCAATTTTCCAAGTTCTTCCTTGACTCCCAGCAACTCTTAAACTCCTCTTTTGACTCCTTGTCCATGCTCAGCATTCAAGATAGCTCCAAGTACACCATATTACCTAAAAACAATGCATATATGCAAGAAATATGCAAATGCTTATGCAAACATGTCCTAAAACCTAAAATGGAACAAAAGTACCCTAAATGTATGCTAAATATGCGAAATATATGAGTATATCAGGATACAACAACAACTATAACAACAACTATAAGGGAAATAACAACCTCTGTTATAGGAGTACTAATGTGGCCAACCCCGAAGACCAAGTCTACCCTACCCAAACTACTCAAGGCAAACCTTTTGTGACTTACAACAATCAACAAAAGGGTTATGCACCAAGGTCTAACTACCAAGGAGGAAACCAAGGCAACTATGGTGGTCCAAAGTACAATGCTCCACCGGGTTTTACTCAAGTTTCCCAAGGTGCTCCACAAGACAACATTCAACTAATGCTTCAACAAATACTCCAAGGTCAAGCTCATAGTGATGCTAATGTTGGAAAGAAGATTGCTGAGATTAACACAAGGATGGACTCTTCACTAAATGAGCTTGCCACTCAAATAGGAGGTCTTCAATAAAATTTCAAGCAACTTGAGAACAAAGGCAAGGCTTCTAGCTCCACTTCTCAAGGCACTATACCGGGAAAATGTGAGGCAAACCCCAAGGAATATATCAATGCCATCACTTTAAGAAGTGGAAAGGAGTTGCCTACACGAGAGAGTCCTCTAATCAATGAGGACATTGAAGTTCAAGATGGGGAGGATAGCTTTACGAAAGCTCAAGAAGCTGTAACTTTTGATGATGTTTACATTGCAAAGAGAAGCAAGGAAGTGGTAAAGGAGAAGCCAAAAGAGGATGTGCACCAAAAGGAGTCATTCTCATGCCCTATTTAATAGCTAAGAACCTTGGTTTCACCAAGTACAAGGAAAGTGGAATCTCTCTAATTCTTGCCGATAGGAGTGTGAGGATGCCAATTGGGGTTCTAGAAGACTTGCCTATAAAGGTTAGCAACTCCATCATCCCAACTGATTTTATGGTGCTTCAGATGGATGAAGAGCCAAATGATCCTTTGATATTGGGAAGACCCTTCCTAGCTACAGCTGGTGCCCTCATTGATGTTAAGCATGGGAAAATCAGTTTGCAACTAGGAAAAGTGGTTGAGCTGAAGTTTGACATAAAAGAGACCTTGAGGAAGCCAACCATTGATGGTCAAGTGTTTTACATTGAAACTATGGATGATTTAGCTGATGAGTTGCTTGAAGAGCTAGCTCAAGAAGACCATCTTAGTGTGGCTCTCACCAAACCACATGGAAAAATGGCTACTTGCATGAGGAAACACAAGCATACATGCTTATGCTCGATTCGCGCAAAGCACTTGATGGGGAGGACATATTTTCGAGCTTGATAGCTTCATGTGAGGGTGAAGTGGAATTTGCTCAAGATAAAGAGTCCTTGAGGGTTGAGGTTTCAAGTCAAGGACAATAGGAAGGTCTAGAGGAGTTTGAGCAAGGCGAATTGGCAAGGGATCTTGATGAAGATTGGAGTGAACTCAAAGCTCCAAAGGTGGAACTCAAGCCACTTCCCATTGGACTAAGGTATGCTTTCTTAGGCCCTAACTCTTCTTACCCCGTCATTGTCAATGAATGTTTAACTGATGATGAGCTCAACTCTCTCCTTAATGAGTTGAGAAAGTATATGAGAGCTATTGGTTACTCTTTGAGTGACATCAAGGGCATATCTCCTATGCTTTGCACTTATAGGATTCTCCTTGAAAATGAAAACACTTCCTCAATTGAACATCAAAGAAGATTAAACCCAAACCTTAAGGAAGTAGTGAAGAAGGAAATCTTGAAACTTTTAAAAGCAAATGTGATCTATCCTATTAGTGACAACACTTGGGTCTCCCCCGTGCATGGTTTCCTTAAGAAGGGTGGAATCACTGTGATCAAGAATGAAAAAGATGAGTTAATACCAACTAGAACCATAACTGGCCATAGGATGTGTATTGATTACCGAAAACTTAATGCTTCTACTAGGAAAGATCATTTCCCTCTTCCTTTTATTGACCAAATGCTTGAGAGATTAGTTAACCATCCTTTTTATTGTTTCTTTGATGGGTATAGTGGGTTCTTTCAAATATCCATTCATCCCAATGATCAAGAGAAGAGCACTTTCACATGCCCTTATGGTACCTTTGCATATCGAAGGATGCCATTCGGGTTATGTAATGCTCCAGCTACCTTTCAAAGGTGCATGATGAGTATCTTCTCCGATCTTATTGAGGAAATGGTAGAGGTTTTTATGGATGACTTTTCTGTGTATGGTGCTTCTTTTTCTGCATGTCTCTCTAATCTTTGCATGGTTTTACAAAGATGTGAAGAGTCTCACTTGGTGCTTAATAGGGAAAAGTGTCATTGCAAGGTCAACCAAGGGATTGTGTTGGGTCATAAGAATTCTAAGAAGGGAATAGAAGTGGACAAATCCAAGATAGATGTAATGGTCAACATGGCGCCACCATCCAATGTGTGAGGCATAAGGAGTTTCCTTGGGCATGCCGGTTTCTATAGAAGGTTCATCAAGGATTTCTCAAGGATTGCTAGGCCTTTGACAAGACTCCTTTGTAAGGAAGTGGAGTTTCAGTTTAATGAAGAATGCTTGCAAGCCTTTGAGACAATGAAGAAGGCACCTGTAAGTGCCCCTACTGTGTAAGCACCGGATTGGAGTCTACCATTTGAGATCATGGCGGATGCTAGTGACTATGCTGTTGGAGCTGTTCTTGGACAAAGGAAAGATAAGAAGCTTCATGTGATCTATTATGCAAGTAGGACACTTGATGAGGCTCAAACCAAGTATGCAACAACGGAAAAGGAACTCTTGGCGGTGGTGTTTACTTTTGAGAAATTCAGATCTTATTTGGTGGGATCAAAAGTGATAGTGTACACGGACCATGCTGCATTGCGCCACATTTATGCTAGGAAGGAGACCAAGCCAAGGCTTCTTAGATGAATCTTGCTTCTTCAAGATTTTGACATGGAAATAGTTGACAAGAAGGGTGTGGAGAATGGTGTAGCTGATAACTTGTCAAGGATGAGGATTGAAGATGCTTTACCACTCAATGATTCTCTTCCGGAAGAGCAAATAATGATGATCAAGAGTGTTTCTAGTGCACATGGAGTTGGGAAGAAGCTTCAAGAGACTCAAGGCCTAGAGGACAAAGCTTTGCCTTGGTATGCTGACATTGTTAACTACTTGGTGTGCAATGAAGAACCAACTCATCTCAACAACTATCACAAGAAGAAGTTCATGAGAGATGTGTCACACTTCTATTGGCATGAGCCTTATCTCTACAAGAGATGTGCTGATGGGATTTATAGAAGATGCTTGGCATAAGAAGAGGTTAAGAGTGTGATTTTTCATTGCCATGGGTCTAAGTATGAGGGTCATTTCGCCACATTCAAGACATCTACAAAGGTGTTTCAAAGTGAATTTTGGTGGCGTGCGTTGTTCAAGGATACTCATGAGTTCATCAAGAGATGTGAACCTTTTCAAAGGAAGGGAAACATAAGCAAAAGGGATGAGATGTCCCAAAACCCTATCTTGGAAGTAGAATTGTTTGATGTTTGGGGAATAGACTTCATGGGACCTTTCCCATCTTCTTATGGAAACCATTACATCTTGGTAGCTGTTGATTATGTCTCCAAGTGCGTTGAAGCCATTGCAAGCCCTACCAATGACTCCAAGGTCGTGGTAAAGATGTTCAAGAGTATAATCTTTCCAAGGTTTGGTGTGCCAAAAGTTGTGATTAGTGATGGGGGAAGCCATTTCATCAACAAGGTCTTTGAAGGTTTGTTAAGCAAGCATGGTGCCAAGCACAAGGTAGCCACTCCTTATCATCCTCAAACTAGTAGCCAAGTGGACGTTTCAAACCGAGAAATCAAGGCCATTCTAGAAAAGACTGTGGGTATAACAAGAAAGGATTGGTCAATCAAGCTTGATGATGCTTTGTGGGCTTATAGGACAGCTTTCAAAACGCCAATTGGAAGATCTCCTTTCAACCTTGTGTATGGAAAATCTTGTCATCTACCAGTGGAGATTGAACACAAGGCTTTGTGGGCTGTTAAGCTTCTCAATTACAATCTCAAGACAACCCAAGAGAAGAGATAGATTCAACTCCAAGAGCTTGAGGAGATTAGGCTTGAATTCTATGAAAGTTCAAGGATCTACAAGGAAAGAACCAAGGCTTTTCATGACAAGAGGATTGTGAGTATTGGTGACAAAGTTCTTCTCTACAACTCTAGGCTGGAGTTGTTTCCCGGTAAGCTCAAGTCAAGGTGGGGAGGCCCTTTTCAGATTCAAGAAGTATTTTCTTATGGAGCCATCACTTTGATTGGGAAGAATGGGGAGAGTTTCACAGTCAATGGTCATATGGTCAAGCCATACTTGATGAATGTGTCTAAGGAAGAGGCAAGCTCATGTCCTCTTCAAGATCCCACTCTTGCCTAAAAAGGTTTGAAAAGTTGAGCTAGTGACGTTAAACAAGCGCTCTTGGTTCCCATGTTATCCTTGTACATATTCTTGTTTTTGTTTTATAATCATGTTTCTTTGAGTTTTTGAAAAGTTTTAGGTTGAGTATGGAGAGCTTGAACTTCAAGAAGAGGTTTTTGGAGAAATTTTAAAAGCGTATCGACGTACCGTATCGACAAGGCAGGTCGATACGGACATCCAGGGGTTCGTCTCGGGCTGTTATATCGACCAGACACGTCGATACGAGTCAAGAAATTCACACGACAAAAGATTTCCGAACTGTCTCGGCGTGCCGAATCGACCAGCCAAGCCGATACACAATTCCAGGGGTTCGTATCGGCTTGATGTCTCGACGTAGACGGTCGATAACGAATTCCATGGGTTCGTATCGACGTGTTGTTCGACGTGCCTGGTCAATACGAGCCCAAATCCAGGTAAGTTGACTTTCTTCCTTCCTTTGACCGGTTTAATCTTGACTTATCCACTTGATTTAAACCGGTTTTGGACAAATTTAAGTCCCCTTCTTCTCCAGAAGTCGCTACTTTCACGATTTCCTCATTCTCTCTAGATAAGAAACTTGTTCTTCCCCTTTCTCTCTCAATTCTCCACCAAATTCATTGATTCCAAGTGCTATAACCCATAAATTATGTGCTAATCTCGAATTCATAGCTAATTTTGGGTCTTTGGCATTCGTGAAACTCAGGTTTGGTTTCTTATGCTCTCTCTTATCTTTGATTCTCACATGTGAAAGAATTGGAAAGTAGGGTTGATAGAGAGACTTAGAATGGTTAGATTGAGTTGGGTATGGTTGATTATCGTTATGGGTGAAGATTGATGAACTTTTTCAAGGAATTTCATGGAAAATTTTGATTTTTGAGCATTCTTACTCTGAAATTTCCAAGGGTTGCGAAAATTGATGTTTATGCCAAGTGATGCTCAAAATTTTCGAATTTGAGTTTCTTAATCTTATTTTCCCATGCTTCATAAGTGATTAAGCTAGAATTTTCATGAATTTTAACTTGTTACCACTTAGAGTTAGGCTGAAACTCTCTTGTTAAACCTCTATGATGATGGATATGAATGATTTAAAACCCCATGCTTTATTAGCTTTGATAGATATATATTGCCATGTTCCTTACTCCTTTCCAAGGTTTGAATTTTGTAGGGACTATGGGGAGAACAAGGAGCGAACCAAGCAAGAGGAATGAGAAGAGACCGGTAGAGGAGGAAGAGGAAGAAGTTGAGGAGAGTCCCCCGGCTATAAGGCAGTTGTCTCAGAAAAGGAAAATCAGTAGGGACAAGGCCAAGATAAGGCGAGATGAGAAAGCTACAGCCAAGCCTCCATCAAGCACATATGTGTACAAAAGCCTCATGGAAATCCCTTTCAAGGGTACCAAGTACCCGGATCACGATTTGCTAGAGGAGTTGGGTGTATTGGAGGATGTGACTGCTATCTTCAAGAACATAGGCTGTGAAAGGTGGTTCAACCAATCATTCCCGAGCTAACAAGAGGAGACATGCCAATTCCTCTCTACCTTGAGGGTGAAAACTTTGAGCTCGGGGGAAGTTAATGAAGAAAGGGATGGAGTTGGGTTCATTCAGTTCCGGGTTAAGAGCAAGTCCTACAAGATGGGGTTCAAGAGGCTAAGTGAGTTACTTGGTTTTGAAGAAGGAAGAGGCGCAGGCTCCCGATTGGATGTCTCAAAAGTGGAGGCACAAAACCTGTGGAACATGATTGGCTGCGGGAGTTACAAGCCCGAGAAAGTCAAGAGCTTCATGATCCGACACCCCGCAATCCGGTATGCCCACAATGTCTTGGCTCACACTTTCTTTTCAAAGAAGGAGACGGGAAATGTGGCTGGAGAAGAATGGGAGATTCTTGATGTTGGGCTCAAGAACATCATCGGTTTCTTTGATGACAAAACCCCGATAAAAGGTGATGCAACGGGAAATGGAATGGTGCAGCTATGGGTGGCTCATGCAGAAAGTTTCCAAGGCTGGGTGACCAACAAGAGAGACCGCACGCCTCAGCTCACCATTGGAGGAATAATCACACCAATTCTTGAGGGAGTTGGAGTTAACTTGAGAGAGCCCTCGGCTGAGAGGCAATACCTAGACGCCACCTGTGGCGACCCAACCCGGTAATCCTAACCAGGCCGGCCGTCCCGAGTCTAACTCTAACCAGATTCCAGACTTAGCATATTTTTCAGATTTTTCTTAAACTTAAACAACGCATTCGATTCATAAAAAAGCCCATTCTTATTGCATAATTATTCCAAATCCAGATAACAAAGGTTCATAAAACATAAACTAACTTAGCCAAATTCATTCTAAGTCATAACAAAAATGCAAGCCAGATAATCCAAAAATACTCATGATAGATAAATCCCCAAACCCAATCCTAATCCACTTCTTTCTTCACTGCCTTCAAGTCCGCCTTCAAGACTAAACGTCCCGGATAACCTCTTTACCTGCACACTCCACACATAAGAGAGGCATAAGCATTATCACAAATGCTTAGTGAGTACGGTCATCCCGTACCACCAGCCAATACCAGAAAACGCAATCAAGCAACAGTTATATAATTCGCATTAGCACTTAGCAAGCAAGCACAGAAAACAGAATCACGGTTCTATGATCATCTCAACTACTTGTGAATTTCCTCACGGCCTCGGTTCTACTCAAGCGAGAATCACACATCCCCTTGAGCTAGCAACACGATCCGGACATTCACACAGCTAGTTAGACACCACGTATAACCCACGGTATCAAATACCAATCACAGAAACACATTGATCTTGCTAAGCATACACTAACTTACACAAGCAATCAATGAAAACCAGATAACCTAGCAATCCTACGGTTCCAGGTCAGCTACAGTCACGCACTCACCTTAGACACAAAGGCAAACGTTTCAGTCGGAAGAAACTCGGTGATTTCTCGGTCAAAAACGGAGATAGTCGGACGCACTTGCGTTCTCTCGGCTATCGCTACGGCTAAACCCGCGAGATCCAATCTCCTCTCGGCTATCTTTCAAACCGCTCACTTTTCCTCGAGCAATAATCTGTATTCCCTCGGAAATAGGCAAAAACATGAGGATTAACTCGATGTTACTCGACAGAAACTCAATAAAACTCGTGATCTCTTATCACTTACCGAAATCTCTCGGACAGATTTTCCTTTTCTCGGGTAACTTTTGATCCGATCGAACAACCCTCGGGAAACTCTCGGATAACTCGGCCCAAACTTGCCTACAAACAGATTACATGATCAACTCTCGGTGAAAATCGCATCAGAACAGAATTCTCTCGGTGAAAACGGATTACCTTGATTATCTCTCGTATGCTTCGCGATCCGATCGAGAAATTCCTCGGCCGAATGCACTTCCCTCGGCAAATCGACCCTTCCCGTTCGTTTCTCTCGGACAGAAATCCCAAAAGCTCGACGGCTCTCGAAATCTCTCGACGGCTACACTTTTCTCTCGGGAACAAAATCGCCTCTAGGTTTTCTCTCGAGAAAAGTCACGCGGCCACGAGAGAAAACTCTTAAATAGGCCGAGAAACCCTAGCTCGACCGCCCTTCCTCGGTTTAACTCACGCGGTTTCACTTTCTCTCTGTTCAATTTAAGTTTCTCTCGGCCAAACCAACAAACTTTCCTTTTTCTCTCGGCCAAACCAACAAACTTTCCTTTTTCTCTCGGCCAGACTTAAACCGCTCGGCCAAACACGGGATAAAACACTTTTCACTCGAGATAAACTGATTTCCCTCGAGTTAAACCACGTTCCACGGCCCAACAGCCTTGTTCCTCAACACTTAGACAAAATCCCCAACATTTACTAGGCCTAGCCACAGTTCGGTACTTAACCTCACGGACGTACCACGATTTGGTACCACAGACATACCACGGACGGTACCACGGACGTACCACGGACGTGCCACGGACGAGCCACGGACGTACCACGGACGTACCACGGACGTACCACGGACGTACCACGGACGTACCACGGACGTACCACGGACGTACCACTGTACAACACACATAATTACAGAAACGGACGAACCTCCACTGTACCAGGACATACATACAACGGTCATCCCATGACCCGCACGACCATACTTAGGATTTCTGGTCGCGGATGCTACACCACCTATCTCCTTAAGGCCCAGTTCTTGGTTAATGAAGGGAGTGGATACCGCTACAAATTCAATGTCCAAAGGCTCAAGGAAGCAACAATCCGGATTCCTTGTACTCATCTCACAAGCCTCCGGGAGCGATCACATGTTGCCTTCACTCCATCCGATGAGGAATTAGGCGACATTCAGACCTTTCCGGTAGCCCCATGGGACACATATCACGAGCCATATCAGCCACCTCCAGTCTATGGCAGTGAGAGGTACAACTTTGTGCCTTACGAAGGCACCAACCAAGGAGAACCTTCGAGGAAAGCTCACCAACACATCAAGCTCCTTCAAAGATGGAACAACTGGCAAGACAAGACCATTATAAAGCTTGTGAAGACTGTCAAGGTGATGAAGGGGAAAATCAAAGAGCTGACGACCAAGGTTGGAGGCGCTTCTTCCTCAAGGCATCAAGAAGAACAACATGAGGATCAAGAGGGGGACAGCCAAATGGAAGAGAGGCGCCACTCCTTCCAAGGAATCCCGAGTGCAGCGGAAGAAGAAGATGAATCGCGGCCTTCTTCCTATGAGACCCGTAGGCGTAAGAAGCGGGTTATGCGATCCCCCACTCCTCAGTCGAGCAACCCATCATACTCCATGGACTCTTACTCCTCCTCCTCCATTCGTTTCTGATTGAGGTACCACTCCAAACCATTGTAAATACCATTTAGTTTTTATTTTTGCATTTTGAAATCTTCTCCAAGCTTAGATTACACAAGAGAATGTGTAATTTAAGTTTGGGGGGAGTATGGTGTATTTGACTGTGTTTTTTTGTGATCTTATTTTCCTCTTTCATGCATATTAGAGTCTTATGCATTCATCTAAGGCATAGAAAAACCAAAAAAATGGGAAAATTTGGAAAATTTCAAAAAATAGAAGCATGTAGCTGCATTTGCATTTGTCACATAAGTAGGATTGAGTCTAGCTTTCATATAGGATTGCATTCTTGCATAGGGGACAATGATAGATTTTCCTTGTAAGGTGTTAAGCTCAAGAATTAGTTCAAGGCCCTAGTTAGTAGTTCTTTGATGCTTGATGTGCAAACTTTGAAAGTAAAAGTTGAACCCTACATGGACCTCACCATTTGAAACTCAAGTCTAAATTGAAGCAAGCTTTGAATAGAAACCAACTCTCTTGAACTTGGACTTAATTTGAATAAACAATTATCATGGTCATGCATTGTTAGAGAACTTGTGGATACCATATACATATTTGGGTTATCTTCTTTCCTTTTGCCACTCTTGTTCACCCAAATAGCCGATTCTCAGCTTTAGAGCGGTTAAGATCAAGCACCCTAGCTAAGCTTTCTTTGAAACCTCTACCTTATTGAGTGAATTAGGCATTTTTCTTCTTGTGAACTTACCAAAAAGTGTTGAGTTTAGAGGGACAAGGATAGGCTTCCATGTAGCTAGCTCGAAATAATGAGCTAGGCGATAGGTTAGGCTTCTTGGGTGGGGTTTGTAGCTTGACATTCAATATAAAAAAATTGGGTTCACAAAGTTGTGGTGGTGAGAAAGGGAAAACGAGAACTTTGTGACAAGTGTTGGCCAAGTATAATATGCTCTAAGTGTTCAAAAGAAAATCCTCTAGAAGTGAAAAGTAAAAGAGCCAAGAAAAAGAAAAAAATATGGCTAAGTTAAGAAAAGAAAGAGGATAGCAAGGTGTAAAAGAAAAGAGCTTGAAGAGAAAGTGTGCCAACACTTGTGGTTGTAGAAGTTGTTTTCCCTAAGTGCGTAAAGGAAAAAGAAAAGTGTTCTAGCTTCTTGTGGGTATGGCGCAATGCCTTGTAATGGGTAGCCGATGTTGGACTTGGTGAGTGGGCTTAAAAGAAAATGAGACTGAAGACATTTGTGTTACAAAGAGTAGATGGAAGTTTGTCCTTGTATGCATATGTTGCTTTTTACTCTTAGCATTTTGCCAAAGTTCACTTGTTCATTGAGAGATCCCATAGCATTGAAACCCCATGAAGTTGAGATCATTTTCATCTCAAGACCTTACCCAAAACCAAACAAGTTCACCAGCATTGCATGATTCATGATCCATGGTTACTACATAATGAATGTTAAAGAGTTGGTGAAAATGAATGCTTGTGTAGGTTGAGGCTTGGGTTCACTTGAATGAGTATGGGTATGGCTAGACCTTTTGGAGTAGACTTTGCATTAAGAGCATCCTAGAATTAAGAACTAGGACCATTGAGTTTATTTATTTGCTTGACACTTTTGGATTTGAGTCCCCACCTTCAAACCTCTCTCCTTGACTTGTGTTTCATTTTCTTGGGGACAAGGAAAAGGCAAGTTGGGAGGAGTTGATATGTCTATATTTTGCATCATATTTCCCTCCATTTAGTGTAAGTTTCACCTCATTTAGAAACTTATTTAGGCATCTTTGCATCACATTTCATTCATCTAATAGTCTAGGGTGTCCTTGCATAGTCTTTGCATATTTTGGCACTTTTGGAGTCTTTATCAGGTAATATGGATGCTATGGAGGCATGCTCGATTTTGGAGAAGGATTGCATTGCAAGGAGAAAAGCAAGAAGTCACTTGAAGGGGAGGAAGAGACCTAGAGGAGAAGTTTCAGGACATCTCGACCTAATGTATCGACAAGGCAGGTCGATACACATTTCCAGAGATTCGTCTCGGGCAACTGTATCGACCTGGCTTGGTCGAGACGAACCAAAGACGAAGCCTCAAGACGTATCGACCAGGCGTCTCGACCGTCTACGTCGAGACACATTTCCAGGAGTTTGATATACTCATATATTTCGCATATTTACCTTGCATTTAGAATAGGTTTTTCATGCATACATCATTCATAATAGACTAATTTTCATCATTTGTACCATTTTAAGTCCTAGAATACTTTGCATTAGCATTTGCATGGTTTCTTGCATATTTGCATCTTTTTCAGGTTGTTTTGAGTACTTGGAGCTGTGATGGATGCTGAGCATTAAGAAGAAGACGGAAAAAGAACCTAGGAGTAGGTGGAAATCAAGAGAAAACTCGGACAAAACCAAAGAAGCCGAGATCGACTGACCGATCGAGCAGAATGACTCGATCTGATGACAAGATCGACCGTATGATCGACCACACTCACACGATCAAGGTGTGATCGACTAGACAATCGACCAAGATGAGTCGATCCAAAACAAATCGAGTGAACGATCGATTGACGACCCGAACCAAACACCGATCGAGTCAGAGATCGACCAAACTGACTCGATCAAAGTATAGATCGACTAGAAGATCGACTGGACCACTCGAACTGACCGAAGTTGACCCAGAAAAGTGTTTATGCTTTAAGTGAAAGTGGTAGACATACTTTATGTCTCTTGCCCCTTGTCTCTTGCCTCTTGACTCTTGCCCCTTAACCCGTCTTTTTAGGCCAAGAGCCATGTTTAAAACTCTATATAAAGAGTGTTTATGTTCTTGTAAAAAATCATTCAGTTTTTCATTCAAGTTATCAATCAAGTTTTATTTTCTCTCTTTCAAAGTCTTCTTAGTATTCTAGTAAGCTTTCCTTTGTTCTTGAAGTGTTCTTGAGTTCTATAGTTCTTCTTATTCATTCTCTTCAAAACTCGTATTTTTGCATAAATATATTTTGTTTAAGTTATTCTAATGTTAAGTCTTTCTTCTTAATTCTTATTTGAAACTTTGTAAAATCTTTTGTATTTTCGTTTTAAGCCAGTATTTGAATTATTCTTCTTTCAAGTCTTTTCCTTTTAAACCCCATAAATCATGTTTCTTAACTCTAAACTTATGTTTAAAAGAGGTAAAAACATGATTTGTGAGTAAACCACCTAAGATTTGAGGTTTGGAAGATTAAGAAGGTTGAAAGTTAAAATTCTTGAGTTTGTTTTTTTTATCTTGCGCTTAATGCAAGTCTCTTCTTGGATTTGGGGGTTTTAAGGTCTAGAGATTCTCCTAGGAGATCTCTTTAATCTAGGGATTTCCTTATCCTAACAAGAAATAGGAAATCCCTTAAAACCAAATCCAAGAGACTAGCTCATCCTTTCCCACACATCATGGATGTTTAGGGAGCTAGTTAAACCATTTTTTAAGATCCATTCTTAATGTTCTTCACCCTCTCTTTCCACCAAACATCATGGGTTAGGAGTAAAGGGTGAAGAAAGGAATTATACCACACATCATGGATAATTCTACTTTGATTTCTTAAGGTTTAGAGAATTAACTAAAAAGAGTAAAAATATATTTTCAAAAACCTCATGTTTAAATTTTCAACCTTCTTAAAGATGATTCCCAACCTTAAATCTGTTTTAGTATTTTAAAAACCAAAAGAAATAAAAACCTCTTTCCTCTAGATTTGTGTTTATTTAACTTTCTTGTTATATAGTTTATTTATATAATATTGTTTCATAAAATTGTAAAAATAGTGTTCCTGTTCTTTTTAATATTTTAAAAATTGCTTAGACCCTTATTTTACTGTGTGGAGTTGAGTTTGTAGTCGTTTTATTTTTATAAATAGTTTTTAAATTATTTAGCTACTCACCATCAAATCTGTTTTATAATCCGGTTTTACCTTTTGAATTTATTAAATTATTAGATCGGTTGTTATATTGTTTAATTGTCATCTTATAGTTGTTTAACACTTCTGTAGGGATTTTAAAATTGTTTTCATGTCTATCTAGTAACCGAAAATAAATGTTTTAGAAATCTTCCCCAATTAACCGAATCTTGCTTAGCTTCTTAGAACTCTTGTAATCTTAGTAGCTTTCACTCCAAGGTTGGATTGACACCTAATGTACTAAAACTGCACAAAGACCTTTAGGTTTTGATTATCATACTGGTTAAAATCCTGTCTATCAGAGTTCATACCGACCAAGCGTATCGACCAGAGCACGTCGAGACGACCATCAAGCCAAGAAGAAGAAGCAGACTCGAAGACTTGTATCGGCCTAGTGTATCGACCAGATACGTCGAGACGAGATTCCAGGGGTTCGTCTCGACGTGCTGTATCGACCAGCTACGTCGAGATGGACACAAACGAACCTTTGTCTTCACTTTTTCTGGGTCCACCTATAAATACTCAAAAGACCTAATTTTTGGGTTAACCTTTATTCTCTTATGTTCTTAGCTTAAACTTTAGCCTCTTTGGGAGAAAACTTGTATTTTGCTTGGATCTCTTAAGTTTAATACAAAAACTCTCTTAGATTTCTTATTATCTATTCTCTAATCATGTTTTGCTTGTCTCTTATCATGGATTTGATGGGCTCAATGATGATTAGTGAGTAGTCTCTTAGGAACTTGGGGATGGGTTAGATTTAGGGTTTCTTAATGGTTCAATCTTGCAATCTAGGTTAGATTTTTTCATCTCTCTTCTTATTAAGGAGTTCTTAATGCCAAATAGCTAATCTTTTGCTATTTGGATCATAAGCATTTCATACACCCACCAAGTGTTTGATGAAATGCTTGAACCACTTTTCTAAGATATTTACATTCCTAGCCTAAGATATTAGTTGACTAGGGTGTTTATCATGCCATTAAGACTTATGCTTATTGCCTCTTAATCATTTTAATGCTAACACATCATTAGTTCATTAAGATGATTAGGAAATGGATTATTATCACACATCATGGATTAGACTTCATTAGTGATCTAGGCATAGAGATAACTTGTTTAGTTGCTTAAATGATTGCAAGGTTGGCCATTTGAATGCCAAAATTAATTATTTCATCCCTAGGTTTCGTTTTTAGTCAATTAGTAATCTTGATTAGTATTTAATCGCTTGATTAGTGCTCATTTAGTTGAAATTAAGGTTTTAGATCATATAATTAGTCTTGTAGTATCTCTTTTAGCTTGTAGTTTGCTGATAGCTTGCATAATTACATCATTTTAATGCATCATTTATAGTAGTTATGTGTCATTTCATTCATATAAGTATCCCATTTTCATTCATATTAGGATTAGAGTGTCTTAGGATTAGAGTTGCATACATTGTTGCATATGGAGTGCATTTCAGGTGCTTTTGGAGCTTGTGGAAGCTCTATGGAGTTTGAGAGAACAACTACTGAGAAGCCAAGGCATTAAGGAGCAAAATAGAAGAACTCTCCAGCCACGTCGACCAGCCAAAACGATCTCACCCCGATTTGAAGCAAGACGATGTCTAGCACCACACTAGACAACCCGTTGGGGAAAGATCGGTCCGGACGAAGGCTTTCCGTCTAGATTCAGATTCCGCGTCCTTCAAGAAAGTTCTAGAGGATCGAGTTAGCTTTCGAATGGATTTAGTTTGAAGGCATTATCATCAGTGGTTCGTAAGTTACTGCGGAAACAGTGAACATCGGTCTCGCATAACGGTTTGAGTCCATTGAGGAGCCCATATCGAGGTGATGCAACGGTATGACCCAGTTGCAGAATCCACACGACCTCATGCAACGGGATGAGGCAGTTGAAGCCCATATCGACCAGGTGCAACGGTTTGAAGCCGTTGCAAACCTTATCCGAAGTTTGACCACCTTTTTGACCACTTTTTTACCTACTTCTTTTGGACTCTAGTATAAATACCCTTTAACCTAGATCTTATCTTGTATCCACTTATTTTTCTCTCTTATTTTCGTGCCTCTCTCTTTCTCTCAAGAACAAGAAACACAAAGTTTGAGTTTTGTATTTGGATCATTGCTTTTTAATTAAATCTTGCACTTATCTTTAATTTCTGATACGATTCTTCCCAATAAGGATGCACTCTAGGTGTGGTATAAGGATAATCCTTGACTTCAAGTGACTCGCGAAGCAAGATGATAAGGTATATTAAACTCTATGCCCAAAACATACAACGATTCAGATGAAACTAGGCGGTGAATTCGTTGTTGATAGAACTCGTGGAGTAAGATGTTAAGGTATATGAAACCCTAAGCCCAAAACTTTCTTAAAACGAACGCTACGAACAAAGAAGGTGAATGGCCACACAAAAGTCTGCGGAATGACTTCTGATAAACCGGTTTGATCGTTTGGATATTACGCACCAAAGATCGAAAAGTTCAAAAGGAACAAAAGAGAAATCACTCTCAAAAAGATTAATAAAAAAGATGGTTATCTTTCTGAAATGAGTTACAAGGATTATAAAGAAGAAAAGATGTGTTTAAGACTTAGCTAAAATCGATAAAGACTTAGCTAAAAACTAGGAAGACTTAGACTAGAATTAAAGATGTGTTTGACTGACTCTTAGACTCATAATGACCCTTGAACACGTCCAGATCCTTCCCTTCTGATCAACTAGACTCTTCAACTGTTTTTCCTTCCTTTGGCGGAATCTTGACTATGTTGCTCAACTATATAACTCGACGATGTAGCTTGAATATGTAGTCGACTATATAGCTGAACGATGTAGTTGACTATGTGGCTTGAATAATGGCATTCCCTTCTTTTGGTTAACTCCTTGCTTAGGTTTGTGAATCAAGTGCCTCGTTAAAACCTTTCCTGGAAAACTCAATGGGAAAAACCAAGGAGTAGGAAAAGGAGTACAAATGATCACTAAACCTTGATAAGCTTCAGAAGTCTGCTGTGTATTTTTCTGAAGTCTGGCGAGTGATTAAAACCAAAATAGTTTTGACTTCTTCTCCTTTTTGTGTGATCATCTGACTGAGTAGTCCTCCAACTCTTTCCTTAAACCTCTTAAGCCTTGCACGAGTCATAGATCCTTCAGGTACAAGCAAAGCATCCGCTGGTTCAAGCTCTCCTTCCTCTGTTTCAAGCTGCGCATCCATGATCATATCATCCCCCTCCACTTGAAAAGGATTTGACCTCAAATCTGGCTCATCTGCAACATAAGGAACCAAGTCAGAAACGTTAAAGCTTGAGTTCACAGTATACTTACCTTGAAGATCAATTTTGTAAGAATTGTCATTGATCCGTTTCAAGACTTTGAATGGTCCATCGATTCTTGGCATTAACTTTGACTTCCTCTCAGCTGGAAATCGATCTTTCATCAAGTGAATCCAAACAAGTTCTCCTGGCTCAAAGACTTTCTCACGTCTTCCTTTGTTAGCTTGCTTGCGATATTGTTCCGTCCTTTTCTCAATGTTAAGTCGTGCCTTCTCATGTATCTGCTTAACAAGATCAGCTTTCTTCTTTCCATCCAAACTAACACGTTCACTCAAAGGTAAAGGAGTTAAATCCAATGGGGTCAAAGGATTAAAACCGTAAACAATCTGAAAAGGTGAGTACTTAGTAGCTGAATGAACTGAATGAACTGAATGGTTATAAGCAAATGCCACATGAGGCAAACAATCTTCCCACGTTTTTATGTTCTTCTTTATGATTGCACGTAAGAGAGTGGATAAAGTTCTATTAACTACTTCAGTTTGTCCATCAGTTTGTGGATGACAAGTAGTTGAAAACAGAAGTTTAGTCCCTAACTTAGACCACAATGTTTTCCAAAAGTAACTCAAGAACTTTGTATCCCTATCAGAAACGATGGTTCTAGGCATGTCATGCAAGCGAACAACTTCCCTAAAGAACAATTCAGCCACAAGTGAGGCATCATCAGTTTTATGACAAGGTATGAAATGTGCCATTTTAGAAAACCGATCTACAACCACAAACACTGAATCTCGTCCCTTTCTAGTCCTAGGCAAACCAAGTACAAAATCCATTGAAACATCAGTCCACGGTTCAGTAGGAATGGGTAAAGGATTATACAAACCGTGCGATTGTGCTTTTGATTTGGATTGCTTGCAAGTAGCACATCGTCCACAAATTCTCTCTACGTCTCTCTTCATGTGTGGCCAGTAGAAGTGATCCTGCAAAATACTCAAAGTTTTGGCAACTCCAAAGTGCCCCATTAGACCACCTCCATGTGATTCCCTAACAAACAAGTCTCTCAAGGAACAATTAGGCACACATAAACGATTCTCATAAAATAGAAAACCTTCATGTCTAAAGTATTTCCCAAATGCAAACTTTTCACAGGCTTGAAATTGCTTCTTTAAACTCAGAATTGGTGTCATACATTTCTTTAAGCTGTTCAAAACCTAACAACTTAGCATCCAGGGTAGAGATCAAGACATACCTTCGAGATAGTGCATCAGCAACTATATTGTCCTTACCTTTCTTGTATCGAATGACATAAGGAAATGTCTCTATGAACTCAACCCATCTCGCATGACGTTTGTTTAGCTTCTGTTGACCTTTCAGGTGTTTCAAAGATTCGTGATCAGTGTGAATCACAAACTCTTTCGGCCATAAGTAATGCTGCCATGTCTGAAGTGCTCGAACTAAGGCATACAACTCTTTGTCATAAGTTGGATAGTTTAACGTGGTTCCTCCAAGTTTTTTACTAAAGTAAGCGATAGGCTTCTTCTCTTGCATCAGCACTGCCCCGATTCCAACACCAGAAGCATCACATTCAATCTCAAAAGTTTTCAAGAAGTCAGGTAAAGTAAGAACAGGTGCGTTAGTAAGCTTCCCTTTCAAGAGCTGAAACGCATTCTCTTGAGCTTCTTCCCATTTGAATCCTTCTTCTTTCTTGATCACTTCAGTGAGTGGTGCTGCAATGGTGCTAAAGTCTTTCACAAAGCGTCTATAAAATCCAGCAAGACCATGAAAGCTTTTCACTTCTCCAACTGTTTTCGGACTTGGCCATTCTCTAATAGCTTTGACCTTTTCTTCATCGACTTTGATGCCTTCTGCACTTACAACAAAACCTAAAAACACAAGGTTATCTGTACAAAAAGTGCATTTCTTCAGATTAGCAAACAATGCTTCTTTCCTAAGAATAGTTAAAACCAATTTGAGATGATTAACATGCTCATCTAGACTCTTGCTGTATACTAAGATGTCATCAAAGTAAACCACAACAAAGACTCCAATGTAAGTTCGCAGAACATGGTTCATCAATCTCATAAACGTACTAGGTGCATTTGTCAAACCGAAAGGCATAACTAATCATTCATACAACCCTAGCTTGGTTTTAAAAGCATTTTTCCATTCATCACCCTCTTTCATTCGAATTTGGTGATATCCACTCTTGAGATCTATCTTTGAAAAGACACAAGAACCATGCATTTCATCTAGCATGTCATCTAAACGAGGAATAGGATGGCGATACTTTACAGTGATGTTGTTGATGGCTTGGCAATCGACACACATCCTCCAGCTTCCGTCCTTCTTTGGTACGAGTAGGACTGGTACAGCATAAGGGCTCATGCTCTCTCTGATGTATCCCTTTCCCATTAGTTCATTGATTTGTTTCTGAAGCTCCTTAGTTTCCACAGGATTGGTTCTGTAGGCTGGTCGGTTTGGAAGGGCTGCTCCAGGCACGAAATCAATCTGATGTTCAATACCACGGATTGGTGGTAGTCCTCTTGGGTTGTCTTCTGGAAAGACATCTTCAAAGTCCTGCAAAACAGAAACAATCTTGCTCGGAAGCTCCGGCTCGTGGTCAGTTAAACTTATAAGAGTTTCTTTGTAAATAAGCAAAAGAATGGGTTGCTCAGAAAGCAAAGATCTCTTAATCTCACTAGACCTCACGAAAAAATTAGAATGTTTCCTCACGGGTATGCTCTCACAGGCCTTTGACTGGGTTTTACTCAAACTCTCGCTCTCTTTTTGGTGTAAAGTGTTTAGGGGTTCACTCATTTTGTGTTTCTTTTCCCTCTGTTTGAGCGCAAGATGATCCTGATAAATCTCTTGTGGTGTCATAGGAACAAGTATGATCTTTTTACCTTTGAATCCGAATGAATGCTTGTTGGTAAATCCATCATGAGTAACCTTGCGATCATACTGCCATGGTCTCCCTAAGAGAATATGTCCAGCCTCCATAGGTAGCACATCACAAAGGATCTCGTCCTCATACTTTCCTATAGATAAAGGAATCACCACTTGCTTAGTAACTTTCATGTTTCTTTGATCATTCAGCCACTGAAGTTGGTACGGTTTGGGATGCTTCTTAGTCTCCAAGTTCAGCTTCTCCACCATAGTTGTACTAGCAACGTTGGTACAGCTTCCACCGTCTATGATGAGACTACAAACTTTCTCCTTGACCAAACATCTTGTATGAAACAAGTTTTCTCGCTGCTCTTCTTCTTCAGACTTGCTGTTTGTGATCAAAACCTTTCTAGTAACCAATAAATCTCCAGTAGTCGCATGCTCCTCATAAAGATCCGTAGATGTTTCAGATTCAGACTTCTCTTCTTCAGTTTCGATCTCACCATTGTCCCTTAACACCATAGTTCTTCTGTTGGAACATTCATTGGCATAATGACCTTTGCCGTGACACTTAAAGCACTGAACATCTCGGTTCCTTGTCCTTGGAAGCTCGACTTTACCTTTAATCTCTTGACTGTTAACATTTGGTTTAGCTTCAAACCGTGGCTTTGGAGCTGTCTTATCTTCTCTGGAGTAATTCGGCTTAGCATTAGATGATCCAGCACCATATGATGGTCGAATTGTACTCTTTCTCTTGAGTTGCTGTTCCACCAGAATAGCTTTGTGCAGCATCTCCTCCAAATCTACATAATGTTGTAGCTCCAAGCGATCCTGAAGATCTCTATTCATTCCACTTAAAAACCTGGCCATAGTAGCCTCTCGATCCTCATCAACATCTGCTCTTATCATAAGAGTTTCCATTTCTTGAAAATAGTCCTCAACGTGTCTACTGCCTTGAACAAGTCTCCTGAGTTTTTGATGCAACTCTCTGTGGTAGTGACTAGGCACAAATCGTCTCCTCATGATGGCTTTCATGTCAGCCCATGTCTCAATGGGACGTTCTCCATTGCGTCTCCTGCTTGTTACCAATTGATCCCACCAATTAATAGCATAATCATAAAACTCAGTAGCTGCCACTCTAACCTTTTGTGTTTCTGTGTAGTGTTGGCAATCAAAGACTAGCTCGATTTTCTTTTCCCACTCCAAGTAGGCATCTGCATCATTTTTCCCCTGAAATGATGGAATTTTAAGTTTCAGACCACTCAAGTTGTTTTCAGGTTGTCCTCTTGCTTCTCTAGCACGTCTGCCTCTCCTTTGACTCCCCTGAGATGAGTGATCATCACGACTGTATTAGTCATCTTCCACTTCGATCCTCAATGGTCTATTTTGTTCTCTTGCTCTTCCAGCAGGCACATCGTGTGGTTGCCTCTGTCTAGCCTCAGCACGTACCTCCTCTAGTCTTTCATAGACTCCATTTATTTCTATTCTCATCAAATGCTGCATCTCTCCTATCAATGCTTGCATTTGCAATTTAGGTACTGCTTCTCTTTCTCCATCGTTGCTTCCATCGTGATTAGACATATTTATTTTTCCTGCAAAACTCAACAAACAAGTTAGAAGTAAAAAAATCCTCACAAGTGTTTCTCTCGCAAGTGTTTCCCTCAAACGTGTTTCTGTCAATATGTATTCCCTCAGTGATCCTCTAAAGTTCTTATAGAACTAATCAACCAATTGACTTGTATCCCCAAACAATCTTCAAAGAATAAACCAAGTGTTACCACAGAAATCAGATAGATAGAAAGAAAAGAAGAATAACAATTTTCAGAAATGATCTAAAAATAACTAGACTTCTTTTGATCTTTGCCTTTTGATTTTTTTTTTATTTTTTTTTTTTGATTTTGGATTTTCTTTTCTTTTGGCTTTTCTTTTAGATCTTTTTTTTTTTTTGTACTGGTTATGAAATAAAAAAAACGAAAATTACAAGATAGATAGCAAAGAAGATGAACAGATTAGAAAATGAAAAGATGAAAAGATGGATGATTGAATACCGAAACCTCGAGTGTGCTCTGATACCAGATGATACGATTCTTCCCAAGAAGGATGCACTCTAGGTGTGGTATAAGGATAATCCTTGACTTCAAGTGACTCGCGAAGCAAGATGATAAGGTATATTAAACCCTATGCCCAAAACTTACAACGATTCAGATGAAACTAGGCGGTGGATTCGTTGTTGATAGAACTCGTGGAGTAAGATGTTAAGGTATATGAAACCCTAAGCCCAAAACTCGCTTAAAACGAACGCTACGAACAAAGAAGGTGAATGGCCACACAAAAGTCTGCGGAATGACTTCTGATAAACCGGTTTGATCGTTTGGATATTACGCACCAAAGATCGAAAAGTTCATATGGAACAAAAGAGATATCACTCTCAAAAAGATTAATAAAAAAGATGGTTATCTTTCTGAAATGAGTTACAAGGATTATAAAGAAGAAAAGATGTGTTTAAGACTTAGCTAAAATCGATAAAGTCTTAGCTAAAAACTAGGAAGACTTAGACTAGAATTAAAGATGTGTTTGACTGACTCTTAGACTCATAATTACCCTTGAACACGTCCAGATCCTTCCCTTCTGATCAACTAGACTCTTCAACTGTTTTTCCTTCCTTTGGCAGAATCTTGACTATGTTGCTCAACTATATATCTCGACGATGTAGCTTGAATATGTAGTCGACTATATAGCTGAACGATGTAGTTGACCTCCTCCCTGTGGTTCGGTACCCTAAGTACTACAACGCACGCTGTGCACTTGTAGCTTAGGGTCCTATAAATTCAAAGCTCGACGAGTCCCTAAAGAAATCCTCCAATCTCGGATGACTATTTAGACACCATCAAGCTTTTGGCGCCGTTGCCGGGGAGGTTGCGTTTCGCTGTCCAAAGCGAAGGTCATGATCACAACTCAAAGACATTCTTTTTCTCTAACTTCTAGATTTCTTTCTATGAGTTTCAGAAACCCTAAAACAATGGAGGTCCCCACGAACCAAGAACAACACGACCCTGGACCCTCAGAAGCTGAAATTGCTTCTGGAGCTCGCGTTCCACGCGACCCACGACTTGCTTGTCAACGTTAGCCCCGAGAGTCAATCACCTGGACGCACTGGAAGTCTCTCAACTATGCTGCCACGCAGAGGTCGAGCAAGCCCGCCAGCTCGACAAACTCATAGACTCGATCAATGACATGGTGAGATATCAGGCGGATTGCACAGAAACTGTCTATGGACATGTAGACGAAGTTCAAGCCGAACTCCTCGCTAAGCTAGAAGCCGTTTCCGAAGAAATGAGGCTACATAAAGAGCAAGCAGCCAGCAATGCAATCCAGCTAAAAAAAATCTCCGATGCACTCGAACATCGCATACCTATCCTTGAGCATAGCATAAGAGACATCCGTACCTTGAACGAAAAACTTGAGGAGACCAACGACTCTATCTATGTCAACAGAGATCGAGCCGAAGCTGACATCTAACAACATGTTTTTTTTGGGCATGTTGGGTCAATAACCCAACACTGTCAACCGTATGCTGTATAGTGTATGGGTATCAATCCACTTGGGAGTGTTAGTGAACAAATCGGTTATGTTGGTCGTTATAAGTCAAGTCGATATGGTGAAAGGTTGAGACTTTACTACCAAAAGAAACTAAAGACTAGATCTTGTGTCACTTAAGATCCTAAATGAATGAACTTTAAACTATTTGAGCGAGAAGTAAAGATTTCAATGATAAAAAGATAAGCTTTCTAAGTAAAAGAAGGATTAAAATAGGTTTTACGAACTAGCTAATTCACGGATCATTTATCAAGCTAAAGCTTTTGGATCACATCAAGACATGGTCTTAGATGGTTATTCTTAGGTAAAGGGATCCTCAAATCGTTTAGCCCATGATTTTTGGGTCTAAACTCTTTGAATCTCTATCACCATAGACTAGCTCTCGCATAGCGGTACAATAGAAGAAACAAGCATACTACAATGTCCCTATTGAACCGTAAGACCCTTAGACAAATGGTTCGTCTGAGCCTAAGGAATCAAACTCTTGTTCATGGTTCCGGCTAAGCAAGCATGTGGTTTTCATGTCAAGCCGCTTGTGGTCTTTAGATTAGATGATCAAGCTAGACTAAGCTTTGGGAGTGATAAACAAGAAAGAATCTAACTTTATGTTTTAGCTAAGCAAGAAATCTAAATCCGAGAATCCCTTGGTTCTTTTAACCCATCAAAACACTAAAAAGGACTACTCACGCGCCATATGAGAAACCTCAAGATCCATAAGGATGAGAAGGTAACTCATGGGTTGTAAATAGTCAAAAATAGAAAAGAAAGAAGCTTTTACAAGAAAATGCTATGAAACAATACTTGTAAACTTCAAAATATCATAAAAGATCAAAGCTTTGAAACAAGCTTCAATGGTGGAAAAACTAAGAGTTGTCGACAACAAAAAAGACTGAAAAACTAAATCTGGAACGAGTGATGGAGAGATATGCGTGGGGGACAAAATATTTATACATGAAAGAGGAAAAACCTAAAACATTGTGACCACTTTTCCGAAATGGTACTCTTTTGGAATGTAGCGTATCGGCTTCACGTCGTGGTGAGTAAGCCGATATGCTATCTTTTTGTGATTCTTTGAGCAGTCTCCATATCGGGCAAGTGTTTCGGGATCATGTCGTGGTGACTCTTCTTCCTTTCCACCAGGATCGAGGACTTCTCGTTGCCTTGCTCCGATATCCGTCTTCATTGAATCCTCTTGCTGGATCTTCGTTATGGGGTGCCTTTTTCGGGACCAAGTCGCTGCTACTTGTTGAGGTTCATCATGCGATTGTACATATCGCTTAAGGGGTCGTGCTCCGTTCTCGATATCATCTTTCCACCTTCCTTTCGAGATCTCCCTTCTTGTTTTCTTCTTTGGACCAACCTCATTCACAAAACAACTGAGAAAACACTCCAAAACATGCAAGAATATGCAAAGACCTAACCTAATGCATCTAGACCTAATCATGAGTGAAAATGTGATAAAAACTAAGATGAAAGTGCCTGAATGGGGTCCTAACTAGTGTGAAATGTATGCTAAGAAGATGCAATTTACATAGATATCAACACCCCCAAACTTGGCTTTTTACTTGTCATCAAGCAAAAGCCAACCGGAGGGGTGAGGTTTTAAAAGAAAAGGTGTAAGCCTGAATCCAAAACGCCATTTAAAAGAAATCAATTCAATGTATAAGTTCAGGTTTCTAGGATGCAGGTTGAATTCTACCTAACAAAAAAGCTTTAGCCACATTCATCGTAACATCAAGCAAAACCAATCTCAACTTAGATGCACATTCAAATTCCCAATTCCCTTTTACATTCATTGGAAAATTTAAAGCGTGGATCTCATTCATGCCTTCCAATCAACTCGCTTGGTTCAAGGTAAGGTCACGATTTAAATATGAACTCGTAGTGCGAACGGGTTAAGTGTTTAAGTGGGATCACTCATGAAAGGAACCTTCTTAATGCAAAATGCTAAATGTAAAACCAATGGATGCATACAAGGATAAACTCCCATCTACCCAAGTACCTATTTTGTTTTCTACCTCAGTCTAATCGGCCCCTTCCTAGGCTACCCCTTACTTTGGCATTTTGTCTTATACCCGTTATTACTCCTAGATATTACCTTCCTGGTCATTTTCGGGGGACTTCTTCTTTGTTGGAGATCGGTTTCGGCTTTCTGGATCCTTGTGTGCGTTCCTTGCGTTACACCTTTGGTGTTATTGGCCGGATTTAGACTTTGTTGATTGGCCTTCTTTTGCTTCTTTTTGGAATCGCCTTTTCTTCTTTTGGTTTTGAGCCTTTTTGTTGCTGCCACTCCTTTATATATGTTCCCGTCTGACTCAATGGTTTCCTTCTTTCGCCTTTCTGTAAATATACCAGCAATTGGAACCCAACCCCACTTCCTAGTCTAACCAGCAATATCGGCTCCCAATATCTGTATCAAGCCGTTTCAGTATCTACACCACCTAACCTAGTGCTGACTCGAGTTGTGAGTCAACGTCTACATGGGAATCCAACCTTGTCGGCCTAAACCCAACACTTTTTGCCTAAGAAGATTCGAAAATGGTACAAAGGTCTCACATGCTCTCACAAATGTGTTTACGATTTAAAACGAAGGTTTAGGTTTTGGGTGTGGTTTGATACTTGGACTAGCAGAAGAGTTGTAAAAAGGGAAAGAGAGTCCAAGTAAAATCTATGAGTTAATCGACAAACATGAACAAGATAATTAAATTTTCAGTTTAACGGTTCAAGTTCATTAGGAAATTGGTTCAAATCACAATGCATCAAGCTAAGACTGAGTTTTACAAGCTGAATTCCAAATGTGGTGCTGCCTTAAGCTCAGTCTAACTCAAAATGCATCAAACAAACAAGAACTAAGACATTGAATTCATGACTTAAAAGTGGCTATTTACAAGGATTCATCATACTTAACACCTTATGCAAATGCTTATGAATCCTAAATGAATGCATCTAGACTCAATCCTAGTATGGAAATGCAACTACATGAATCTTTTTGTGGGATAAATTTTCAAAATTTTTCAATTTTTTTTGTGTGTGTTTTTCTATGCAATTTGATGAATGCATGATGTCTAATTTAAGTGAATGCATGTACTACGTACTCCCCCAAACTTAAATCACATAGTCCCTGTGTGATAGAAGGAAGGAAGAATATGGTCCTAAAAGAATGCAAAATGTTCAGGCAGAGAGCAAAAATGAAAAAGAAAAATGCTTATGTACAATTGTTATGGAGTGGTACCTCATGGTTCGGTGGGATGAGAGGACTTGGTGTCCTCAGTGGTCGAGAAAGAAGGGTTGTCCGATTCCGGTATCGGAGAATGGCTCGCACGTCTTTTCCTCGATATGCTCCCTTCGTGGTAGGAATGCCTTCCTGGATCACTTAGCTCGTGCTCCCTTGGCAGAAACGAGAAGGAATGCCTCTCTTGGGGCATTTGGCTGTCTGCTTTGTCAGACCCTTCCTCTTCTTCTCCCTCTGGCCCTCCAGGTGACATATCGGCTTCAAGCCGTGGTGACGGTGTCGACCCTTTCAGCTTCGAGGTGAGTGACTTGATTTGTCCCCTCAGACCCTTCACGTGTCCTTTAGTCCCCGTCACCGTGAAGACTAGCTTCTTAATCGAGCGATCTAGCCATTTAAAGTACCGCTGAAGCACGTTGATCCGATCGTGAGCCGTCTTGAGGTTTCGATGTGTCGCACTCGTGATCGGCTCGAAATGGTGACGATCTGCTCCATAGAGAGGGAAACTGTAGCATCCGCGACCAGAAATCCTAAGTATGGTCGTGCGGGTCATGGGATGGCCGTTGTTTATATGTTCTGGTATGATGGAGGTTCGTCTGTTTCTGTAAATAAGTATGTACAGTGGTACGTCTGTGAGGTCAATGACTGTATCGTGGTATGTCCATGAGGTTAAGTACCATACCATGGTTGGACCAAGTATATATTTTCTGTGGAAATTTGTCTAAGTGTCGAGAGACAAAGATATTAGGCCGTGGGCCGTGGTTTTTCTCGAGAGAATGTGATTTTTCTCGAGAGAAAAAGGATTTATCTCGTGTTTGGCCGAGTGGTTCAAGTCTGGCCGAGAGAAAAAGGAAAGTTGGCCGGTTTGGCCGAGAGAAACTTGAATTGGACCGAGAGAAAAAGTAAACCGTGTGAGTAAGCCGAGGAAAGACGGTCGAGCTAGGGTTTTCGGGCCTATTTATGCGTTATATCTCGCAGCCGCGTGAGAGAATCACAATTTTTCTCGAGAGAAAGCACCTAAGGCGATTTTGCCCGAGAGAAAAGTGAGTTCGTCGAGAGAAAATCCGAGCCGTAGAGTTTCCGAGATTTTTGTCCGCGAGAAACGACTTGGAAGGGTCGATTTGCCGAAAGAAGTGTGTTCGGCCGAGGGATTTCTCGATCGGATCGCGAAGCATCCAAGAGATAATCAAGCTAATCTGTTTTTTCACGAGAGAATTTTGTTCTTGTGCGATCTCACCGTGAGATTTCTGTTTTGGTCGGTTTTCACCGAGAGATAATCGAGTTATCTGTTTGTAGGCAAGTTTTGGCCGAGTTATCCGAGAGATATCCGAGGATTTCTGCGTGAGTCGAGAGAACACTTAGAACCGTCCGAGATATTTCGGTAAGTGTTCGGCTAATTCGTTTCTGGTTGAGTTTCTGTAGAGTAAACTTCGACTAATTGATAACATGCATATTTTACCCATTTTTAACTTCATAAGTGAGTGCTTTAATAAGCATTTCACTAAGGTATTAATGTATATTTAGTAGTTTTTAAGTATTTGTATGTGCAAGACTCTTTTCAGGAAATCTTAGGAAAAAGGGAGCAAAACGGAGCAAATCGGACATTTTCGGAACATGAGCTTTTAGACAGAGGTTTAGCACAAGACGTAGACCTTCCCACCACGAGATCAAGCTGAATTTTGGTGACATGATAGCCTTATCAACTGTCTTTCACCTCGAAGTGATTTGAGTCCAATCCTAAGGTTGGATCTCAAGTTATGAAGGAAGCAAGAAGGCCCGTCAGACACATCCCCATAAGAAGGATAGCCGCGCCAGGAAAGCTCAGAAGACCAATGGCTGGCCCATGAACCTCCTGTGGCGCGACCAGACCAAGTGACGTTCCCGACCCGTTTTCAAGCCCAAATCAAGCCCGACAGCCACCAAACTTTGTGGAACCCTAAGTGACGCCTAAGAGGACCTAAGGACCTATAAATACACGTTGCTACTCTTATTTTGAGAGAGTTCGAGGTCAGCCACCAAGACCTAACCTAGAAGAGCGCCGCCGCTAAGAAGGAAGAGAAGAGGAGCGAAAGCCGTCTTCCCCACTTCCCGACCTCGCCGCATCATTTGATACTCTCTTTCATCTTTTTTCGGCACTTCCTTTGCATTATTATCAAACCTTTTTCTTTTAAGACCCTTTGTGATTTCTTTTACCAATTGCAATGATAATGAATTTCACATCCATGTCTGAGTAGTCTCTTAGTTGGGTTTCGCAGGGGGTTTCTCAAGGGATTTTATGGTTTGATTCGATTAGGTTGTTAGATCGTAGGTATTATGCTTTTCACTGTTCTTCGTTTGGACTCTTTCTTATTGTGTAATCTTTGACTGACCACTTAAGGATCGATTGTAGGATCATTAGAACCGAGTGAGCGCTGAATCTATTGACCGTACATAGTTTTAAACGAGCAGGCACCGAAGGATGCTTATGCATATCGGCGGTGCACTGTGAGCTTCATTGAACCTAATCTTATAACTGATCTTGCTGCGAAGTCGCTACCGAAAGGGAGCAAACGAGCAGTTTAGGTTTAGGTGTTTGGTTTTCCGAAAGGGGGATCCGACCACTTTCATGTCTGAGCTTAAGAACCAGTAGAATTGAATTGCCTAGGTCAAGTGTTTCAATCATAGAATCATTCCGTAAAACACCCGAGAGATCCCTGAAACCCAGCGTTCCGTTATATAGTTTTACAAACCCTCTTAATTTTCGTTTCGTTACTAAAACCATCACCCCTAAAACCAACCTCTAATCCGGTCGTTTTTATTTGGTTTTCTATCTTAGTGATTTGCTTGAAGCATCATAGTCTCTGTGGTTCGACACCCTAAATACTACAACGCACATCTGTGCACTTGCAGGCAATAGGGTTATAAATTTAAAACTCGAAAACAGACTCTAAAACCTGTTGCATCAAGTTTTTGGCGCCGTTGCCGGGGACTATTGATTTGCTTCTCACGAATCCTAGACCGAAAAATCAACAGAACGATTACTGAACTTTTCGTTTAATTCCTCGCCTTGCAGGTACTTCTCTAATGGGGGATCAAGTTCGAGACCCCGAAGCTCTTGAAGATCCGTTTAATCTAAACGGAGAACAACGGGTGGAAGAAGAAGAAGATCTGTTGAGCGACGAAGACAAGACGTTCGCTGAGGACGCGCCTGCAATCTCAGAGTTCGACGCGCCCCTCAAATCCTTCCAAGACCGAAACCCCTTTCGGTTGACGTTACCTGAAGGAGATAATTTGGAGATCAAGAAACGCATTATAGACCTGGTTAAGCAGAACCAATACCGAGGGCAACCATCGGAGCAACCCATCGAGCACATCGAATCATTCGAAGGAATCTGCGCCATTTCCAAGATTAATGGAGATCACCTGATGTGCATGTTGTTTCCCTACTATCTATGAGAAAAAGCAAGCAAGTGGTTGAGATCCTTAGCCCCAGCGTCCATAACCACCTGGGAAGAATGCAGAAAAGTTTTCCTGAACCGTTTCTACACTAAATCCCGTTCCTACCTCCTGAGGAACAAGATACAAGGATTCCAACAAGAAAAGTGTGAAACTCTCATCGAAGCGTGGGAGCGATTTAAGGGCTACGAAAGGGACTGTCCACACCACGGATTCACTGATGAACACGTGATCAGCACGTTCTACCGAGGAGTCAACAGGAAACTCCAAGTCGCGCTGGATATTGCAAGCAATGGAGACTTTTCATCAAAATCAGTAAAAGGGGCGCGACTATTGGTGACCAATCTTTCCATTAGTCAGTACAACAGCCTTAACGATCCTAGGCATGGGGCGAGCCACAGAGAGGAAGCCGAAGATGACCCTTTGAAAGTCATAATGGGCGCACTGGCTATAATGAACTCAGAACGTACACAACAGTCAGAAGCCATCCGAGAACTACAAGATTTCCGCATGCGTTACAACTCGAACCATGACATTGACGCAAGGCACTGCCGCAACCACGACCCCCATCACGAGAACTTAGAAAGGAGCATAGTTCGTCATAACGGTGGCCATCAAACCCGAGATCTAATGGGAATGAATCACTCCCTCGATCTCTCAATCACCCAAGACCATTCGGATCGAATCAGTAGACTTGAATACAAGATACAGGAACTTGTGGATTCTTTCGAGAGAACCTCAAGAGATGCTAGGAGGGAAGCCGAACGTAATCGCCATGAGACGAATGGTAAGATCGAACACCTTGCTTCGGAAATACGGAAAGTGGCGAGAGAAAACGAGAGACTGACCAAAGGAGAAAGAAGAATGGCAAAACCAGAAAACGAAGGGGAGAGACGCTGCTACGACAAAGTAAAAGTAGTAGAGCTTAGAAGCGGTTAACCTACAAAGAACCCGAACTTCCAAAAGATAAAGAAACAGTGGAAAGGAAGAAGGACAACGGCGGAGAAGAACAAATACTCATAAACAAAGGACGAAGCGGCGTCAATGGGGAAGCCGGGACCGAAAACATTCCGCAGAAAGAAGGAACACCATCGCCGCCGGAACAAGCCCACGCAACCAAAGCACCCTATCCGCGCTGCCTGATCATGCCCAGGAAAGAGAGAGAAAAAGCGAGACTTAAGGAGTTAATAGGACAGCTCTCTGTGAGACTGCCTTTTATAAAAGCCTGCGCCATGATTCCAACGCTGAGAAGGTACATGAAGAGTATCCTTACCAACTCTCTCACCATGGAAGAGGGAGTTCTGATGATCACGCAAGAATGCAGCTCAGTCATCCAAAACCTTCTCCCTCGAAAATGCGAAGACCCCAGCAGTTTTGTACTCACTTGTTCAATTGGAGAAGAAGTGTTTAAGCGAGCTCTATGCGACCTGGGGTCAAGCATCAATATGATGCCGCTCTCTGTAGCAACACGCCACGGATACTACGAATTCTTACCTACAAGAATCACCCTAATCCTGGCAGATCGATCGACCAGACTGCCCGTTGGAGTGTTGGTCGGCGTCCAAGTCGTCATCGGGGACTGCGCAATCCCGACCGACTTTTTGGTGCTGGACATCGAAGAGGAACCTCAAGACCCACTTATCCTAGGTCGCTCATTCCTCTCTACAGCAGGAGCGGTCATCAACGTTCCAAAAGGAAAGATAGAACTACACCTGGGAAATCTGGTCATGAATTTCGATATGAACAAAGATCTTGGGAAGCCTACCTTGGATGGGCAGGTTTTTCGCATCGATGAACTCGCAGGAGCTGTGGAAGAAATATATGAGGAGATGCTTATGGACGACCCGCTAGAGGTGGCCCTGACAAACACGAACACCGCAAGCTACCCAAGTCGCGAGGAGAATAAAAGCTGTGAAAGAATGCTGGATCAGACCGAACCCCACGACGGACCCGCCCGCTTTCTAGATCTGGGAGATAAAGAGCGCAAGCTTTTACCACCAAGAGACACCCGAGCGACAATTCCAGACCCTTGGAACCCACTTAACGCGCCAAAAGTCGAGCTACAGCCGTTACCGGCCGGACTAAGGTACGCATTCCTGGAAAAGGATTCGACTTATCCGGTGATCATAAATTCTAGCTTTAACAACGTCGAGGCAACTTAGCTACTCTGCGAGCTACGAAAGCACAGGAGAGCAATAGGGTAGTCTTTAGATGACATCCCTGGAATATCGCCGGACCTTTGCATGCACAAGATCCACTTGGAGGAAAACGCTAAAAACTCTGTCGAGCAGCAAAGGAGGCTCAACCCGAAACCTAATGGAGGTAGTCAAAAAGGAAGTAATGAAGCTTTTGGAAGCAGGGATCATTCACATGCCCCTACGGAACATTCGCGTACCGGCGAATGCCGTTTGGCCTCTGCAATGCTCCTGCGACATTTCAAAGGTGCATGCTATCAATCTTTACTGATTATATTGAGAAATTTATGGAAGTATTTATGGATGACTTTTCGGTCCACGGACCGTCCTTCCAAGAATGTTTGAGTAATCTAGCGAAGGTTTTACAAAGATGCGAAGACAAGCACCTAGTCCTGAACTGGGAAAAATGCCATTTCATGGTGCGAGAGGGCGTAGTGCTCGGACATAAAGTCTCCACAGAAGGGATCGAAGTCGATAAAGCAAAGATAGAAGTCATGACATGCCTGCAGCCACCATCAAACGTCAATGGGATACGAAGTTTCTTGGGTCAGGCAGGGTTCTACAGGAGATTCATTCAAGATTTCTCCAAGATAGCAAGGCCGCTAACCCGTCTTCTCTGCAAGGACGCAGAATTCAAGTTCGACGAAGAGTGCCTGCAAGCTTTCCACAAGATCAGGGAGGCTCTGGTGTCGGCCCAGTAGTGCAACCACCTTATTGGGAACAGCCGTTCGAGATCATGTGCGACGCCAGTGATTATGCAGTTGGAGCAGTGCTGGGACAAAAGAAAGATAAGAAACTGCACGCAATCTACTATGCGAGCAGGACCCTGGACGACGCCCAATGCAACTACACAACAACAGAGAAGGAACTCCTAGCTATCGTGTTCGCTTTCGAAAAATTTCGCCAATACCTGGTCGGATCAAAAGTCATAGTACACACCGATCACGCGGCAATCAAGCATATAATGACAAAGAAAGACACAAAACCTAGGCTGATTAGGTAGGTTCTCCTACTCCAAGAATTCGATATGGAGATAAGAGATCGAAGAGGAGCTGATAACGGAGCAGCCGATCATCTTTCGCGAGTGTCATTTAGGGATACGACCCCTATAAACGACGGTCTCTCAGAAGAGAGTTTAAACGCGATCAATGCAGTTCACGTAACTGACGAGCCGACAATGAGACATCCCCCTATGGCAAATTCTGCAGCGTGCAACACACCATGGTTCCGACACATCGCGAACTACCTAGCAGCCGATATCCAACCACCTCAGTTCGTGGGTTACAACAAAAAGAAGTTTCTGCGAGAATCACGCAAATACTTTTGGGACGAGCCTTACCTCTACAGACAATGCACAGACGGACTATTCAGAAGATGTGTGGCAGAAGAAGAAGTAGAAGGCATACTACATGGTTGCCATGGGTCGGCCTACGCAGGACACTTCGCCAACTTCAAGACGGTCTCTAAACTGCTGCAAGCCGGATTCTGGTGGCCGACTATGTTTAAAGACACGCATACCTTCATCTCGAAATGCGACGCATGCCAAAGGATGGGGAATATAAGCAGAAGAAATGAGATGCCGCAGAATTTCATCCTAGAGGTGGAAGTATTTGATGTATGGGGGATCGACTTCATGGGACCATTCCCAACCTCTTATGGGAATCAGTACATCCTCGTAGCCGTCGATTATGTCTCTATGTGGGTGGAAGCAATAGCAAGCCCTACAAATGACGCCATAGTAGTTATCAAGATGTTCAAGACGATCATTTTCCCCCGTTTTGGAGTCCCAAGAGTTGTCATAAGCGATGGAGGATCACACTTCATAAACAAAATCTTTGATAACCTATTAAAGAAGAATGGAGTAAAGCACAAAGTAGCATCACCATACCATCCACAGACGAGCGGCCAAGTAGAGATCTCCAACAGAGAAATCAAGTCGATCCTGCAAAAGACGACTGGAGTCCACTGAAAAGATTGGTCGGCCAAACTAGACGATGCTTTATGGGTCTATAGGACCGCATACAAGACACCTTTGTGCACGACCCCTTTTCATTTGGTATATGGGAAAGCTTTCCACCTGCCAGTCGAGATCGAATACAATGCGCAATGGGCTATCAAAAAGATAAACTTCGACCTAAAGGCAGCCAAGGAAAGGCGACAAATGCAAATACACGAGCTGGACGAGATGAGGCATAAGGCCTACGAAAGCTCTAAGATCTATAAGGAAAAGGCTAAGGCCTACCACGACAGGCAGATAATCCCGCGAACATTCGCAGCCAACGACCAGGAAGTTAAACCGTATGGAGAAATCATGCTCTGGGATAAGAATGGAGGGTTTTCACCATGAATGGACAACGAATCAAGCCATACCTAGCCACGTCTGAAGACATAAGGGAGACAATGTACCTAGATGACGCATTAGTCGCCTAACGCACAGAAAAGTCTAGCTAAAAGACTCTAAACAAGAGCGGCTCAATGGGAGGCAACCCATTTTAGGTATTCTCTTTCTCATCTCTTTAACCATACTAATTTTTAGTTTTGGTTTCTTCTTAGTTTACAGCATTTTCATAAACCCCAAAAGCACAAAAAAATCAGAAAAAAGAGACCAAAAATATGAAGAAGAAATTTCGAAGAACACTCACCGAGCGACGAACCGCCCGTGGGCCGGCTAGAAGGAGCTTGGCCGTGCCACGAGCCACGATAGCGCGGAGGCGAGACGCTTGGACGCGGCCGCGACAACCCGTCGCGCGGCCGGCCTTCGTCTGAAGACGTTTCCATCCCGACCTCACCAAACCGGACCTCCTTCAACCTGTTTCAAGCCTTTCAAGTATCCTCCTTGATTCAATGGCCTGAACACGACCTAAATACCGCAAAGATCACTTCCACAACCGCGGCACATTGTTGTTGCATCTGAGACGGCGAGACAATACAAGACTCCATCCAAGTCAAGTTAAGTCAATGATCCATCTCTCTACTTACTTCGTGCAGCACGTTCAACGGACCTGTATCCACGAAAACAAAGAAGAACACCACGATTCCAGAGGATGAAAACCGTAGTGCAAGCTCCAGAAGGAAGAAGATGCGACTTCCTTCACCAAACCGCGAAGAGGAAAGTTCCCGAAGACGAGCTTCTCTCTTCTGCGACCAAGACCTTTACCGAAGCCAAGTAAGGATTTCATATGGCATTGAAGTTCATACTAGCAACACCTGCCATCCGGGATCCCGAACAGATCACTGGATAGGCCAGCATAGACCCAAACTTCAAGTCAAGTTTCTGAGGTGACGCAATTTTCAATACGCAAGGACGAAAGATTTTCCATCTCTCATTCACGGTGTTATCAAAGGTCAAGGAACCATGACGAGTACTCAACAACCGGAGTACCTGTTCTTCTCAACATAGGCGTGCCCCAATCATCATCATCATCATCAGCCGCCACCATCACACACGCACGCCCACCACCACCATCCGAAGCAAGGAAGCTCAACCGCGCAACACATTTCCTTCCGAGCTAAGTTTTCGATTTCTTTTGTTCAATCAAATCGATTCTAAGCAGGGACATAAGGATAATGATCAAGTCATTCGCTCAATCATAACACACGCCCATCCACCATTACCGAACCCAACGCCACTTTCAAGTAAGTCTTCACAAGCTTGTACTTGAATTTACCTATTTTTTTCACCTCAACTCGATTTAAACAAACTGGGGACATTTTGATTTAAGTCTGGGGGGGTTTCTTATATTATTAATCATGCTTTTATTTGATGAGTCTTATGCATACATGCATCATTTATCGAGTCGTTTTATAGAGTCAAAACTTTTTTTTTTCTTTTAGTCGGAAACTATGAACTTTGCTAGGTACAAGTCACTTTGAACAAGGAACCTTAATGACCATTCTCACGGATTTAGAAGCAAGGTTTACTAAGTTGAACACGGCGAGTGGATCATTCCAGCGGAGAAAGTTCTAATCTCTAGAGTACTCGAAGGATCTTGCGTTGACTCCGCACCTAATGAATCAAATCTTCTCGTCAAGGGGCTTGAGGTACTTCGAACTTTGCTCCTCTTTTAGACTCTAGCATGACTAAGTAGATGCAATGCAACCTCTCCTTGATCTTCCCTTGTTATAGAAAAAAAAAAAAAAATATAGAAAGAAAGGTTTTAGTTTGGGAATGGCAACCAGAGTTCCTTAAAGGACAATGACGGTTCGCAGCAATCATGTAAACTTCAAAGAAGTGATCATTCTCAAGCTAAGAAGAAAAAAAAAAAAAAAATGGAATAAGAAAGTCGATAGAAAAAATAAAATGATACCCTAGAAAAGTAGGGAGAAATCGACTAAGGGAAGAGAAAATAGGAGAGTTGTGTCTGAAATGTCTATGTCTAGATGTTTGGAAGAGAAAGTATAATGTCTCGTCGACCAATACTCCCTCGATAGAGACCGCACGCCTAAATGAATAAAGGAGTCAACAAGAGGGAGCTCGAAATACTCAAAGGGACCATGAAGCGTATCCGGGAAGGGTGAAAAGCTCAAGGTAACTAGACCCAAACGCCTTGAAGCTGAATTCCGAGTTATGTGGCTCAACAGGTCGATTGCTAGACTTGATGAGTTCCCAAGTATTGGTGAGTTTCCACGTTTTCAAACCTCTTTTCCTTACTTAGATTTCTGTTTTGTTTGAGGACAAACAAAGGTTTAAGTCTGGGGGAGTTGATAACATGCATATTTTACCCATTTTTACCTTCATAAGTGAGTGTTTTAATAAGCATTTCACTAAGGTATTATTGTATATTTAGTAGTTTTTGAGTATTTGTATGTCCAAGACTCTTTTCAGGAAATCTTAGTAAAAAGGGAGCAAAACGGAGCAAATCGGACATTTTCGGAACATGAGCTTTTAGACAGAGGTTTAGCACAAGACGTAGACCTTCCCACCACGAGATCAAGCTGAATTTTGGTGACATGATAGCCTTATCAACTGTCTTTCACCTCGAAGTGATTTGAGTCCAATCCCAAGGTTGGATCTCAAGTTATGAAGGAAGCAAGAAGGCCCGTCAGACACATCCCCATAAGAAGGATAGCCGCGCCAGGAAAGCTCAGAAGACCAATGGCTGGCCCATGAACCTCCTGTGGCGCGACCAGACCAAGTGACGTTCCCGACCCGTTTTCAAGCCCAAATCAAGCCCGACAGCCACCAAACTTTGTGGAACCCAAAGTGACTCCTAAGAGGACCTAAGGACCTATAAATACACGTTGCTACTCTTATTTTGAGAGAGTTTGAAGTCAGCCACCAAGACCTAACCTAGAAGAGCGCCGCCGCTAAGAAGGAATAGAAGAGGAGCGAAAGCCGTCTTCCCCACTTCCCGACCTCGCCGCCTCATTCGATACTCTCTTTCATCTCTTTTCGGCACTTCCTTTGCATTATTATCAAACCTTTTTCTTTTAAGACCCTTTGTGATTTCTTTTACCAATTGCAATGATAATGAATTTCACATCCATGTCTGAGTAGTCTCTTAGTTGGGTTTCGCAGGGGGTTTCTCAAGGGATTTTATGGTTTGATTCGATTAGGTTGTTAGATCGTAGTTATTATGCTTTTCACTGTTCTTCGTTTGGACTCTTTCTTATTGCGTAATCGTTGACTGGCCACTTAAGGATCGATTGTAGGATCATTAGAACCGCGTGAGCGCTGAATCTATTGGCCGGACATAGTTTTAAACGAGCAGGCACCGAAGGATGCTTATGCATATCGGCGGTGCACTGTGAGCTTCATTGAACCTAATCTTATAGCTGATGTTGCTGCGAAGTCGCTACCGAAAGGGAGCGAACGAGCAGTTTAGGTTTAGGTGTTTGGTTTTCCGAAAGGGGGATCCGACCACTTTCGTGTTTGAGCTTAAGAACCAGTAGAATTGAATTGCCTAGGTCAAGTGTTTCAATCATAGAATCATTCCGTAAAACACCTGAGAGATCCCTGAAACCCAGCGTTCCGTTTTATAGTTTTACAAACCCTCTTGATTTTCGTTTCGTTACTAAAACCATCAACCCTAAAACCAACCTCTAATCCGGTCGTTTTTATTTGGTTTTCTGTCTTAATGATTTGGTTGAAGCATCATAGTCTCTGTGGTTCGACACCCTAAATACTACAATGCACATCTGTGCACTTGCAGGCAATAGGGTTATAAATTTAAAACTCGAAAACAGACTCTAAAACCTGTTGCATCACTAATCTGATTATTTTGGCCTGTTTCCAAGGGATTTCAGAATATTTTTCGAGGAAAAGTGAACGGTTTGAAAGATAGCCGAGAGGAGATTGGATCTCGCGGGTTTAGCCGTAGCGATAGCCGAGAGAACGCAAGTGCGTCCGACTATCTCTGTTTCTGACCGAGAAATCACCGAGTTTCTTCAGACTGGAACGTTTGCCTTTGTGTCTAAGGTGAGTGCGTGACTGTAGCTTGTATCTGGAACCATAGGATTTCTAGGTTATCTGATTTCATTGATTGCTTGTGTAAGTTACTGTATGCTTAGCAAGGTCAATGTGTTTCTGTTATTGGTATTGGATACCGTGGTTTATACGTGGTGTCTAACTAGCTGTGTGAATGTCCGGATCGAGTTGCTAGCTCAAGGGGATGTGTGATTCTCGCTTGAGTAGAACCGAGGCCGTGAGGAAATTCACAAGTAGTTGAGATGATCATAGAACCGTGATTCTGTTTTCTGTGCTTGCTTGCTAAGTGTTAATGTGAATTATATAACTGATGTATGATTGCGTTTTCTGGTATTGGCTGGTGGTACGGGATGACCGTACTCACTAAGCATTTGTGATAATGCTTATGCCTCTCTTATGTGTGGAGTGTGCAGGTAAAGATGTTATCCGGGACGTTTAGTCTTGAAGGCGGACTTGAATTCAGTGAAGAAAGAAGTGGATTAGGACTGGGTTTGGGGGTTTATTTATCATGAGTTTTTCTCGATAATTGGCTTTGCATTTCTGTTTTGACTTAGAACGAATTTGGTTAAGTTAGTTTATGTTTTATGAACCTTTGTTATATCAGGATTTGGAATAATTATGCAATGAGAACGGGCTTTTTATGAATCGAATGCGTTGTTTAAGTTTGAGAAAAAACTGAAAAATATGCTAAGTATGGAATCTGGTTAGAGCTAGACTCGGGACGGCCGGCCTGGTTGGGATTATTGATATACTCATATATTTCGCATATTTACCTTGCATTTAGAATAGGTTTTTCATGCATACATCATTCATAATATACTAATTTGCATCATTTGTACCATTGTAAGTCCTAGAATACTTTGCATTAGCATTTGTATGGTTTCTTGCATATTTGCATCTTTTTCAGGTTGTTTTGAGTACTTGGAGCTGTGATGGATGCTGAGCATTAAGAAGAAGACGGAAAAAGAACCTAGGAGTAGGTGGAAATCAAGAGAAAACTCGGACAAAACGAAAGAAGCCGAGATCGACTGACCGATCGAGCAGAATGACTCGATCTGATGACAAGATCGACCGTATGATCGACCACACTCACACGATCAAGGTGTGATCGACTAGACAATCGACCAAGATGAGTCGATCCAAATCAAATCGAGTGTACGATCGATTGACGACCCGAACCAAACACTGATCGAGTCAGAGATCGACCAAACTGACTCGATCAAAGTATAGATCGACTAGAAGATCGACTGGACCACTCGAACTGACGGAAGTTGACCCAGAAAAGTGTTTATGCTTTAAGTGAAAGTGGTAGACATACTTTCTGTCTCTTGCCCCTTGTCTCTTGCCTCTTGACTCTTGCCCCTTAACCCCTCTTTTTAGGCCAAGAGCCATGTTTAAAACTCTATATAAAGAGTGTTTATGTGCTTGTAAAAAATCATTCAGTTTTTCATTCAAGTTATCAATCAAGTTTTATATTCTCTCTTTCAAAGTCTTCTTAGTATTCTAGTAAGCTTTCCTTTGTTCTTGAAGTGTTATTGAGCTCTATAGTTCTTCTTACTTATTCTCTTCAAAACTCGTATTTTTGCATAAATATATTTTGTTTAAGTTATTCTAATGTTAAGTCTTTCTTCTTAATTCTTATTTGAAACTTTGTAAAATCTTTTGTATTTTCGTTTTAAGCCAGTATTTGAATTATTCTTCTTTCAAGTCTTTTCCTTTTAAACCCCATAAATCATGTTTCTTAACTCTAAACTTATGTTTAAAAGAGGTAAAAACATGATTTGTGAGTAAACCACCTAAGATTTGAGGTTTGGAAGATTAAGAAGGTTGAAAGTTAAAATTCTTGAGTTTGTTTTTTTTATCTTGCGCTTAATGCAAGTCTCTTCTTGGATTTGGGGGTTTTAAGGTCTAGAGATTCTTCTAGGAGATCTCTTTAATCTAGAGATTTCCTTATCCTAATAAGAAATAGGAAATCCCTTAAAACCAAATCCAAGAGACTAGCTCATCCTTTCCCACACATCATGGATGTTTAGGGAGATAGTTAAACCATTTTTTAAGATCCATTCTTAATGTTTTTCACCCTCTCTTTCCACCAAACATCATGGGTTAGGAGGAAAGGGTGAAGAAAGGAATTATACCACACATCATGGATAATTCTACTTTGGTTTCTTAAGGTTTAGAGAATTAACTAAAAAGAGTAAAAATATATTTTCAAAAACCTCAAGTTTAAACTTTCAACCTTCTTAAAGATGATTCCCAACCTTAAATCTGTTTTAATAATTTAAAAACCAAAAGAAATAAAAACCTCTTTCCTCTAGATTTGTGTTTATTTAACTTTCTTGTTAAATAGTTTATTTATATAATATAGTTTCATAAAATTGTGAAAATAGTGTTCCTGCTCTTTTTAATATTTTAGAAATTGCTTAGACCCTTATTTTACTGTGTGGAGTTGAGTTTGTAGTCGTTTTATTTTTATAAATAGTTTTTAAATTATTTAGCTACTCACCATCAAATCTGTTTTATAATCCGGTTTTACCTTTTAAATTTATTAAATTATTAGATCGGTTGTTATATTGTTTAATTGTCATCTTATAGTTGTTTAACACTTCTGTAGAGATTTTAAAATTGTTTTCATGTGTATCTAGTAACCGCAAATAACTGTTTTAGAAATCTTCCCCAATTAACCGAATCTTGCTTAGCTTCTTAGAACTCTTGTAATCTTAGTAGCTTTCACCCCAAGGTTGGATTGACTCCTAAAGTACTACAACTGCACAAAGACCTTTAGGTTTTGATTATCATACTGGTTAAAATCCTGTCTATCAAATGGCGCCGTTGCCAAACTTGGGTTTTAAGTGAACTTATTAGGATTTGGAGTTTAAGGAGACTAAGTTTTTTTTTCTATTCTTGTTACTAATTCTCCTACTACTATCTTTGTGTTTTCAGGTACATGAACCTAAGGTCTAGAGGTGACAACAACTTACTCACCCCTCTAGACAACATCCACCAACTAGGAAGCGCAAGAAATAGGAGGGAGAGATTACTTCTTGATATAGAAGAGAACCATCAAGAAAAGATGGCTGACCATGATCAGGTGGAAGATCCACCTCAACACGCTGCCAAGACGTCAACGACGGAATGGAGCTCATTGACAACCTCGCTTTGAGTGATGGCAATTACTCTGAAGACTATGACCGAGCACCAAGAGGACATGAACTGGAGGCACATAAAAAGGAATTAAAATCGCTCCATGAGAAAATCGACAAGATGATGCTGGCCAACACCAAACATGTGCACTTCGTGGATGAAGCCGCAGACTTATCTCAAAGAGGAAGTGAAGAAGAATTTGAGGAGGCAAATTGGGTTGGAGGCCAAGACTATCCTAAGCCACAAGGATACGCCCCAAGGTATCAAGGAAACAACAGCAACTTGTCTTATCGAAGCACAAATGTGGAAAATCCAAAGGATCAAGTCTACCCTCCACAACAAACCAATCAAGAAACACCGTTTGTTCCTTACAACAAAAGCGGGTTTTCACAAAACGGTGGGTACCAAGGTCAAAGGCAAGGAAACTACCAAGGGAACCAGCAGCCTGGAAACAAAGCTTACCCTCCTGGTTTCGTGCCACAGCAACAACAACATCAACCGCCACATCATGACCCAACACAAGCGATGTTACAACAACTTATCCAAGGCCAAGCCGCGACAAATAAAAACATTGCGGACATGAACAACCGGCTAGATTCCTCCCTTACTGAAGTCTCTACACAGATAAGCAACATCAACAACAAGATTCGCCAGTTGGAGAAAGGAAAAGGAAGTACAAGCAACCAAGCTACACTACCCGGCCAATGCGAAACAAATCCCAAGGAATATGCAAATGTTATCACTCTAAGGAGTGGTAAGGAAGTAGCCCCAACGTCTACAGCAAAAGACAATGAGGACATTGTGGTTCAAGAGGGGGAGAGTGATCTTTCAAATGATCAAGAGATCACCTTCGACAATGTCTACATCGAAAGGGCAAAGAAAGGCAAGGAAGCGGTTTCGGAAAAACAAGTGGGGGAAACGAGCAAAGAAAGAACTATCTTCGTACCTCCACCTTACAAACCGAAGCTTCCCTTCCCTGGACGCTTCAAGAAGCAGCTGGTAGAGAAGCAAAGAGCCTTATTTGAAAAACATTTGAAAAACGTGGAGCTGAAATTGCCACTACTCGATTGTTTAGCCATGGTGCCGAAGTACGCCAAGTTTCTAAAGGATACACTCACCAAGTCAGCTAAGGGTTGCCAAGAGGTCATGGTGTTGAGCCAAGAATGCAGCGCAATCATCCACAAGGAGATAGCACCGAAAAAGCTAGGAGATCCAGGCTCGTTCACAATACCCTGTGCGCTAGGGTCGTTGAGGTTTAGCAACTGTTTGTGCGACTTAGGGGCAAGCATTAATCTAATGCCCTACTCCATAGCAAAGAAGCTAGGCTTCACCAAGTTTAAGGAGTGCAGAATCTCGTTGATCTTGGCCGACCGAAGTGTAAGGCTCCCGGTAGGAATGCTTGAAGACTTACCGGTGAGGATAAGCAATGTGAGTGTCCCCACGGACTTTGTTGTTCTTGAAATGGATGAAGAACCTAAGGATCCCCTTATCCTTGGAAGACCGTTCTTGGCAACTGCTGGAGCTATAATTGACGTCAAGAATGGCAAAATTTCATTGCACTTGGGCAAGGACGTCAAGCTCAACTTCGATATTAATGAGGTTTTGAAGAAACCGACAATCGATGGACAAGTCTTCTACATAGAAGCTATGGATCTTTTAGCTGATGAATTGCTAGAAGAATTGGGTCAAGAAGATCATCTACTAGTGGCGCTGACAAAGGAGTGTGGAGAGTACGGTTACCTAAGTAATCAGACCCAAGAATACATTCGCATCCTTGACTCTCGCAAAACTGTCAAGGAGATCGACCAAGAGATCGAGCCACTCACTCGATCTAACGACAAGATCGACGGCCTGATCGATCAATCCACACGATCCAAAGAAGAGATCGACCGGCGAACACGATCTCCCGCTCGATCGAAGGAAGAACGACTAGCCGATCGACCCATCAACTCGATCATGGCGGGGCAGACGCTTGAAGAAGCAAGTATGGAGGCTCATGACTCGGGGTCTAAGAAAGCAAATGAGGACAGCGATCTCAACAAGAATCAAGAGGAGGAATGGAGCGAGCTACTAGCCCCAAAGGTGGACCTCAAGCAGCTACCAATTGGTCTAAGGTACGCTTTCTTAGGATCAAATGAGACATACCCGGTCATTGTCAATGATAATCTAAATGATGATGAGTTAGACTCTCTCCTGAGGGAGTTGAGGAAGTATAGAAAGGCCATTGGGTACTCTTTAAGTGACATCAAGGGCCTTTCACCATTACTTTGCACTCATAGGATTCATTTAGATGATGAGAACACTTCTTCTATTGAACATCAAAGGCGATTAAACCCGAACTTGAAAGAAGTTGTTAAAAAGGAAATCCTAAAACTCTTAGAGGCCAACGTGATATACCCCATAAGTGATAGCACTTGGATCTCACCAGTCCATGTCGTGCCTAAAAAGGGGGGAATCACGGTGATAAAAAACGAAAAAGATGAGTTAATTCCTACTAGAGTTATAACCGGCCATAGAATGTGCATTGACTATAGGAAACTCAACAAAGCCACTAGAAAAGATCACTTCCCACTGCCATTCATTGATCAAATGTTGGAAAGATTAGCCAACCACCCCTATTACTGTTTTCTAGACGGTTATAGTGGCTTCTTTCAAATCCCGATTCATCCAAATGACCAAGAAAAGACAACATTTACTTGTCCTTATGGAACATATGCATATAGGAGAATGCCTTTTGGTTTATGTAATGCTCCTGCTACATTTCAAAGATGCATGATGTCTATATTTTCTGATTTGATTGAGGAGATGGTTGAGGTATTCATGGATGATTTCTCCGTGTATGGCTCTTCCTTTGGTGTTTGTTTGTCTAATTTGTGCAGGGTACTCAAGAGGTGTGAGGAGACCAATCTCGTGCTCAATTGGGAGAAATGCCACTTCATGGTAACAGAGGGGATTGTCCTTGGTCACAAGATTTCAGGAAAAGGCATTGAAGTGGATAGAGCAAAAGTGGAAGTGATGCTCACTTTGGCGCCTCCGGCTAACGTGAAAGGCATAAGAAGTTTCTTGGGGCATGCCGGCTTCTACAGGAGGTTTATCAAAGATTTCTCCAAGCTAGCACGTCCTCTAACAAGACTACTATGCAAAGAAGCCGAGTTCAACTTTGATGAGGAATGCCACCAAGCGTTCAAAACCATTAAGGGAGCGCTAGTAACCGCACCGATAGTCCAAGCTCCGGATTGGGACTTTCCTTTTGAGATCATGTGCGACGCTAGTGACTATGCTGTAGGAGCTGTCTTGGGGCAGAGGAAAGACAAGAGGTTGCATGTTATCTACTATGCTAGCCGCACCTTGGACGATACACAAGTGAAATATGCAACTACCGAAAAGGAGCTCCTAGCGGTTGTTTTTGCATTTGAGAAGTTCCGGTCATACCTGGTGGGTTCTAAGGTGATAGTATACACTGACCATGCAGCACTGAGGTACATCTACTCTAAGAAGGATACCAAGCCAAGGCTCCTGAGGTGGATCCTTCTCTTGCAAGAATTCGATATGGAGATCAAAGACAAGAAAGGCATAGAGAATGGTGTAGCGGATCATCTTTCACGGATGAGAGTGGAAGAAATCTTACCTCTGGACGACTCACTCCCTGAAGAGCAGCTTATGATGGTCAATACCGTGGTATGTGCAAGGCTAGAAGAGAAGCTTGAAGAAGTTTTAAGTCTAAGAGAAGAAGATCTCCCTTGGTATGCGGATATTGTTAACTTCTTAGCATGTGGAGAGGAGCCTACTCATATGGACCGGTACCACAAGAAGAAATTTATGAGGGACGTCTCACACTACTTTTGGGATGACCCTTACCTATACAGAAGGTGCGTGGACAGCCTATACCGAAGATGTGTCACAAGAGAAGAGGCGAGAAACATACTTCTCCATTGCCACGGTATGACATATGGAGGTCATTTTGCGGGTTTCAAGACAGCTACAAAGGTTCTCCAAGCTGGGTTCTGGTGGCCTACACTCTTCAAAGATGCACATCAATTCATCAAGTCATGTGAAGCATGCCAAAGAGCCGGGAACATCACCAAAAGAAACGAGATGCCACAAGTACCAATCTTTGAAGTGGAGATCTTTGACGTATGGGGAATCGATTTTATGGGGCCATTTCCATCATCTTATGGCAACAAGTACATCCTTGTAGCAGTAGACTATGTGTCTAAATGGGTGGAAGCCATAGCCTCACCAAAAAACGATTCAAAGGTGGTGGTTACACTCTTCAAAACAATCATCTTCCCAAGATTTGGAGTCCCTAAAGTGGTGATTAGTGATGGAGGCAGCCACTTCATCAACAAAATTTTTGAAAGTCTCTTGAAGAAACATGGTGTTAAGCACAAGGTGGCCACGCCCTATCACCCTCAAACAAGTGGCCAAGTGGAGGTTTCAAACAGGCAAATCAAGACCATCTTGGAGAGAACCGCGGGAGTCACAAGGAAGGACTGGTCTAGCAAGCTAGATGACGCTCTTTGGGCGTATAGAACAGCCTACAAAACTCCCATTGGAACCACGCCTTTTAACCTCCTCTATGGCAAGTCTTGTCACCTTCCTGTGGAGTTAGAGCACAAAGCTCTTTGGGCCGTGAAGCAACTCAACTACAATCTCAAGACGGCCCAAGAAAAGAGATTAATACAACTTCAAGAACTTGATGAGCTAAGGATGGACGCTTATGAGAGCGCCAAGATTTACAAGGAAAGGACCAAAGCCTTTCATGACAAAAAGCTGGTGCACAAGGAGTTGCAAGAAGGAAGCATGGTTCTCCTCTATAACTCGAGATTGAAGCTGTTCCCCGGAAAGCTCAAATCTAGGTGGTCCGGGCCGTATGAGGTTAAAGAAGTACTACCATATGGAGCCATTACTTTGCTTGGGAAGAATGGAGAGAACTTTACAGTGAATGGACACAGAGTCAAGCCCTACATGGAGAGTGACTGCAACAAGGAGAGCACCACATTGCCTCTCCAGACCCCACAACTAGCCTAAATCCGGTAAAGTCAAGCTTATAGACTTAAAACAAGCGCACTTGGGAGGCAATCCCATGATTATCATTGTATATATTTTGTTTCAATTTTATGCTTTCTATTTTAAGTGTGTAGGTACAAGAAAACAGGAGCCAAGAAACAACTTAATGGGTTCTGCAATCCAAGGAAAAGAAGGGATATGAGGAGAAGATCGAGTGTAAGATCGAGTGAAATCACTCGATCGTAAGCCAAGATCGATCAAGGGATCGACCCAATCAGTCGATCACGAACGAAACAAGCTTAAAACGAGGACTTAAGGCGAACAACTACTCGATTCAAACCAGATCGACCGACCAATCGAGTTGATGACTCGATCAGAGTAAGTTAGGCAAGAGATCGAGTGGTGGATCAACCAAACCACTCGATCGTGTGCAAAGGGAAGTTTTTCAAATTTCCCCCTCTTTCTCATTCCCTCCCACTTTTGAATTTGAATTTGAATTTGGTCAACCAGGCTCCTCTGCACCTTGTTATTTGAGTCTTTTTCAGATTTGATTCCCCACTTGCATGCATAAATTCAAGCATCCCCCTCTTTATAAAACCACACATCCTCACTCTCTCCATTCCTCACATTCACGATTTTTACAAAATAGAGAGAGAGTGACTTTTCTGGTTTTCTAAAGAAGAAGAGCAACTTGTTTCCATCAACTTTCAAGGGTAATTCGAAATTTTTATTTTGCCATATTTGGGTTTTTGAAAATTTCCTTTTTTAGTTGTATGGTTGCTTAACTTGCTTAGGAAAAAGGATTTTATTTTAAAAATATCTAAATATTAGGAAATTTTCTTGATTTATTCTTATCTCAAGAGATTTCTCTTCTAATATTTATTGATAAATCCAAAACTTTTCCCAAAAAGGCTTGAGCAAAGATCTTTTTAAGCATGAACGCCTCTTGAACTTGTGCTCTTCTCTTTGCCGTGATCTTCACTAATTTCCTCTCTCAAGTTTTTATTTTCAGGTACTATGTCACCACAAAAGAGAAGTAGAGCTATGGCCGCACAAGAGGAAACACATCAAGATGTTGAAGGAACGGCTAAGTGGAGCAAAAAGGAAAAGAAAACAAGGAGAAAGCTTGAGAGGTTGCGTTTTGAACCAACAAAATTTGCGAGTTGGGAGTTCTTGCAAAGGCTTGGATTGTTGGAAGGGTTTGATGAGCTACTCACTAACATGGGGCTAGCATGTCTTTCACGAATGGACTGTCCCACATACCCCGAAGCCACCCTTCACTTCCTCTCCACGTTAGAGTGCGAATATGAAGACCCCAACATTCCTACTCCAACCGAGGGCCTCATCAAATTCAAAATCCGCAAGCAAGCATACAACCTCTTTATCCCTGAGCTATGCCAAGCTTATGGACTCAACGCAGAAGCAAATCTTATGGAGTTCCCGGAATTCAAATCCGCAAGCAAGCTATGGGACTTGATTAGCGATGGAGACTACTAGTCTAACACCGCAAAAATCAAGAAGGTGCGCAACCCTTTGCTAAGATACACTCTGAAGCTGCTTGCCAACACATTCAGTGGGAGATCCACGACACCAACAGTGATAAAGAACTAGCTGTGCCTACTTTTCCAAGGAGTTAAGCATGTTTTATGCAATAGCGAGAGAAGTGATGAACCAATGGAGGACGATCTTGGAGATAACGTTAACTTTGGATGCATCCTGGCTTCATCCTTGCTCAAATACAAATCTTGGGCCATCAAGTGCAAGGCAACATCAGCACTCATTGGTGGTTTTCTCACACCACTCTTTGTGCAAGCGGGAGTTCCTCTTACCGAATTCACACCATGCGCGGAACTTGCCTACATGGATCAAGCCTACATGATCAACACCGATTCCTTGGGACCTACTCCAGTTCCAGGTTACTATGCATACTTGTTCTACAATGAGGAACATGAACAGAAAACGTGTATCTTACCACACCCGGGAGAGGCTCCACCTAATAGCGTTGGTAACATTGAAGTCTTGCCATCCGATGAAGAATGTTATGCACCTCTTGGGGGCGTTCCAGCTACACCACAACTTGACCAATCATCTCCCGAGTCTCCTCCCACTGATGCTGAGATGCCACCAAGTTACAATCTCCCAAAGATGAACTTCGAGCCACGCACCAAAACAGAGAAGTTCCTTGCCTCGGTTGTAGAGATTCAGCGCAAAGTGAAAAAATGGCAAGGCAAGATGATCAAGAAGCTGGTGAAGAAGGTCAAGGTCCTTCAAGGGAGGAGCTCTTCAGAGATGACCTTAAGTGACGAAGCTGAACAAGAACACATGACGGCGGCAAGACACTCAACCGGAGGTATACAAATTCGAGAACCCGAGGATTTCCAAGCCGGACGTCCTTCTCTTCAAAACCGTCCAACAAGGAACAAGGACAAGGAAGTACTCCATGACACGCCAAGAAAGAGCAGGAGGACCTGAGCAACCTCAAGCTCCGGCCATCTCTAGCTCCAAGGTACCAAAACGCCAACTTTGTATATAACATGCATTTTTATTTTTATTTTTGTGTGTCTTCTCTTTTAATTTGTTTAACACCGAGACGGTGTCATTCAAGTTTGGNCGAGCTACTAGCCCCAAAGGTGGACCTCAAGCAGCTACCAATTGGTCTAAGGTACGCTTTCTTAGGATCAAATGATACTTACCCGGTCATTGTCAATGACAATCTAAATGATGATGAGTTAGACTCTCTCCTTAGGGAGTTGAGGAAGTATAGGAAGGCCATTGGGTACTCTCTAAGTGACATCAAAGCCCTTTCACCATTACTTTGTACTCACAGGATTCATTTAGATGTTGAGAACACTTCTTCAATAGAACACCAAAGGCGTTTAAACCCAAACTTAAAAGAAGTTGTTAAAAAGGAAATCTTAAAACTCTTGGAAGCCAACGTGATATACCCCATAAGTGATAGCACTTTGATCTCACCAGTCCATGTCGTGCCTAAAAAGGGGGGAATCACGGTTGTAAAAAATGAAAATGATGAACTAATACCTTCTAGGATCATCACCGGTCATAGGATGTGTATAGATTATCGAAAGCTTAACAAGGCCACTAGAAAAGGTCATTTCCCATTACCTTTCATTGACCAAATGTTGGAAAGATTAGCCAACCACCCCTATTACTGTTTTCTAGACGGTTATAGTGGCTTTTTCTAAATCCCTATTCATCCAAACAACCAAGAAAAGACAAAATTTACCTGCCCTTATGGAACATACGCTTATAGAAGAATGCCTTTTGGTTTATGTAATGCTCCTGCTACATTTCAAAGATGCATGATGTCTATATTTTCTTATTTGATTGAGGAGATGGTTGAGGTATTCATGGATGATTTCTCCGTGTATTGTTCTTCCTTTGGTATTTGTTTGTCTAACTTATGCAATGTACTCAAAAGGTGTGAGGAGACCAATCTCGTGCTCAACTGGAAGAAATGCCATTTCATGGTAACTGAAGGAATTGTCCTTGGTCACAAGATCTCGGGAAGAGGAATTGAAGTGGATAGAGCAAAGGTGGAAGTGATGGTTACTTTGGCACCTCCGGCTAACGTGAAGGGCATTATGAGTTTCTTGGGGCACACTGGCTTCTACCGAAGGTTCATCAAAGATTTTTCCAAGCTAGCACGTCCCCTTACAAGGCTACTATGCAAAGAAGCTGAGTTCAAGTTTGATGAAGAATATCACGAAGCGTTCAAGACCATCAAAGGCGCGCTAGTAACCGCACCGATAGTACAAGCACCGGATTGGGATTTTCCCTTTGAATTCATGTGCGACGCTAGTGACTATGCTGTGGGAGCTGTCTTGGGATAGAGGAAAGACAAGAAGTTGCATGTATTCTACTATGCCAGCCGCACCTTGGATTATACACAAGTGAGATATGCAACCACCGAGAAGGAGCTCTTAGCCGTCGTCTTTGCGTTTGAAAAATTCATGCAATACTTGGTGGGTTCTAAGGTGATTGTATACACTGATCACGCAGCACTGAGGTACATATACTCTAAGAAGGACACAAAGCCGAGACTCTTAAGATGGATCCTCCTCTTGCAAGAATTCGATATGGAGATCAAGGATAAGAAGGGCATAGAAAACGGTGTAGCGGATCATCTTTCTAGGATGAGGGTGGATGAAGTCTTACCTTCGGACGACTCACTCCCTGAAGAGCAGCTCATGATGATTAATACCGTGGTATGTGCAAAGCTAGAGGAAAAACTTGAAGAAGTCTTGAGCCTAAAAGAAGAAGACCTCCCATGGTACGCGGATATTGTCAATTTCTTGGCTTGTGGAGAAGAGCCTACTCATTTGGATCGGTACCACAAGAAGAAATTCACGAGGGACGTCTCACACTACTTCTGGGACGAACCTTACCTATACAAAAGGTGTGTGGACAGTTTGTACCGAAGATGTGTCACAAGAGAGGAGGCAAGAGACATACTTCTACATTGCCACGGTATGATCTATGGGGGACATTTTGCGAGTTTTAAGACTGCTACAAAGGTTCTCCAAGCTGGATTTTGGTGGCCTACACTCTTCAAAGATGCACATGAATTCATCAAGTCATGTGAAGCTTGCCAAAGAACCGGAAATATCACCAAAAGAAATGAGATGCCACAATCTCCAATCTTTGAAGTAGAGATCTTCGACGTGTGGGGGATAGANCACTTTTCACCAACTCTTTTCACTTCGTTTGCTGTTGGCCACAGTATGCGAACACTTAACATCCCAAATGGGATCTCAACCTTCACATTCGTCACGAATTATAAGGTTCTCTACATCCTCTATGGATTTAAGCGCGCTATATAAATTCAAACTGAATATATCTCGGTCCAATATCTCTCGAGTATACCCCGAGAGATATTCAGATGGCTGTTCTCGTTTCGGGCAAACAAGTCCCAACCCGGAAGAACACCTAAAACCCAACTCTTACGCAACATTGGTCATCCACATCTCGGGAACATTGTACCACTCGAGCGTTTAGGTACGAGATAACTAAACATGATTCAACTACAGCAAGGCTTAGAAGAATACTAATTCTTCCAAACGTGCCCAAACGACCAAACCCCACCTTAACGGGAATTACGACTTCTCGGTCATAACACAGTGAAATTAGCAAGCTCGGCAAGCTACAGTCGGTTCGTTAACAACTCGCTGGTTATTCATAAGTCAAAAGCAACTCTGAAAGCATAATTAATTCCTAAGCATAAATAATGTTGTGGATAAAGCCGTCCAGGCATTTTGTTCAAAAGCCAACGATGACGAAAAATAAAAAATAAAAATAAAAAAAGTCAGACAATAGAGTTTGGCTCGGCAGTTTCGGAACCGGCACCCTTGGCAACGTCCCCTTCAACGGCCCCTTCGGCGACATCGTCCTTTGGAGGAGAGGGCTCGACGAGTCGCTTCTCGGAGAGCATCTCTTCTAGGCGAGGAGTGTTGGCGTTCGACCCGGACGGGCATGCAACCCCAACCTTCGAGGCCGAAACTTCGAGCGTCTCTCCGCACGGAAGGCTTGGTAACGGATCCATCTGTACGGGAGATGGCTTCAAATCCTCGCGAAGCTCCGCTATGAGCCGGTCGAACTCCTCGTAAGCACCTGCCATTTCAGCTTGGCACGTTGCCAGCCTTGTTTTCTCAGCTTCAAGGGCAGGAGGATCGGAACCCTGGAGAACTTCGATGAATTGAAGATTCCCCTCGACCTCGGCCAAATCAGCAACCCGGTCCCGAACGTCGCCCTTGAGTAAAGCCACCTTGGCCTC
>JAHZTW010000002.1:89111891-89144161 GCA_020283515.1 Alliaria petiolata
CCGGGAATATCATCAAGTGAGTATCCCAGTGCTTTCCTATGCTTCTGTAGCTCGCAAAGAAGCAATGATGTTTCAGCATCGTTCAGGTTCGCGTTGATGATGACGGGGTATGTGGAGTTCGATCCTAGGAAAGCATACTTTAGGCCAGCCGGTAGGGGTTTAAGCTCGACTCTGGGCGCCTTAAGTTCGCTCCAAGGGTCAGCTGTTCCATTAAGTGCGCCTTGAGGAGGTGTTAGAGTCTCCTGTTCCTCCTTTAGGTCAAGGAAAGATACCAACTCATTGTTGATCTCGGGTTTATCCTGTATCTTTTCACAACTTCTCGTAGTTTCTTCGAGGAGATTATGCTCGGATTTGGCGTTTGCCAAAGCAATCTCTAGAAGGTCGTCAAAGAGAATTCCTTCATAGACTTCTTCAGTAGCTCTATCAAGCTCGTCAATCCAAAAAATTTGACCATCTAGGGAAGGTTTATTCAAGCTCTTGCTCATATCGAAATTCATCACCATATCGCCTAAATGCAAATCAATTTTTCCTTTCGGAACATCAATAATTGATCCAGCTGTAGAGAGGAATGGTCTACCAAGTATAAGAGGGTCTCTAGGCTCCTTATCAAACTCCAAAATCACAAAATCAGTTGGGATGATACAACCTCCAATGAAGATGGGTATATCGACCAATAATCCGATGGGTAGTCGAATAGATCTATCAGCTAGTATCAAAGAGATCTTTGTAGGCAAAAAAAAGTGGTACCCTAAACGCTCTGCTACTGAAAGCGGCATCATGTTGATACTTGATCCAAGATCGCAAAGAGATCGTTCGAAGGTTTCATTTTTTATCGAACAAGAGAGTACGAAACTACATGGATCTTCGCGTTTAAGAGGAGTGCGATTTTGTATGATTGAGCTGCATTCCTGGTTGATCATCATCACGCCCTCCTCCAAGGTTAGAGTGTTGGTTAAGATGCTCTTAATGTACTTTCTTAGTGTAGGAATCATAGCACATGCTTCGACGAAAGGTAATCTCACAATAAGATGTCCGATGATTTCCTTTAGCTTCGCTTTTTCTTTCTCCTTCTTTGTTTCTTTCAGACATCTAGGGTAAGGTACCTTAGGTGTGTATACACGTGCTGTAGATGGTGGTATTTTGTCCTCCCTCAGTCTCTCATGCGTCATAGCTTCGTCATGGAGACTTTCATTTCTAACGTCGGTTGTTTCTTTTGCTTCTTTCTCCTTTGAGTCCTTTGGGGGTTCTGGTTCTTTGTAAGCTCGCCCACTCCTAAGAGTAATTGCTTGCACGTCGTTACCGTGATATGAATCTTCTTGTTGGATAGGAGATGGTTCCACCGGTTCATCCTTAATCCGAATTGCCTTCCCGGTTTGCTCCCCGATTCTTCTGATTTCTGAGGAAAGAAACTTAATCTCTTCTTTAGAGGCTGCCAATTCTTCCAGCATGGTTTGCATCTCCGTCTGCCTTGCTCTTTCTTCTCTTGCGCGATGTTGCGATTGCATATTATCAGTTTTATTGTAATCGCTAGTCGCTAAGTTACTCACCAAGATCCGAGCCTTCTTTGCTGATCTTGTAGAAAAATCGCCATTGCTTGCTGTGTCGAGTTGGAGTTTAATTTGGTCATCAACTCCATCATAAAACATCATCATCATGCGCTCTTGGGAGAATCCATGATGTGGACAATCTCTTTCATATTCCCTGTAACGCTCCCATGCTTCATAGAGAGTCTCCTTCTCTCCTTGTTTGAAGTTTTGTATCTCTTTCCGCAAGAGATTGAAGCGATGTTTAGTGTAAAAATGGCCAAAGAAAACCGCTTTACACTGCTCCCAAGTCGTGATAGATGCTGGTGTCAATGACTTCAGCCACTTGCGCGCCTTCTCGCTCAAAGAGAACGGGAAAAGCTTGCACTTGAGGTAGTCTCCATCAAATTTGGAGAAGGTGCAGATTTCTTCAAAGGCTTCAATGTGGTCTATCGGACGCTCTTCTGAGTAACCACGGTACTGATTTTCCTTGACCAAGTTGATCAAGTGTCCATTGATCTCAAAATGTTTGCCTTTGGGAGGAGTCAACCGAAAGGGACTTCGGCTTTGAAGAAACTTGAGGGGCACATCAGATTCAGCGATCGTGGGTGCGTCCTCAGGAAACGATTTGTCTTCGTCGCTAGTTAGATCATCCTCTTCTTCCACTCGTTGTTCTCCGTCCTGAAAAGGCGGGTCTCCAAGAGCTTCGGGGTGTCGAATTCGACCCCCCATTAGGGATGTACCTGAAAAACGCAAAGTTAAACGAAAAGTTTAGTGAACGTTCTATTGATTTTAAAGCAAGGATTTGCAAGAAACAAATCAAAGTCTCCGGCAACGGCTCCAAAAAATTGATGCAACAGGATTTAGAGTCTGTTTTCGAGTTTTAAATTTGTAACCCTATTGCCTGCAAGTGCACAGATGTGCGTTGTAGTATATAGGGTATCGATCCACAGAGACTAAGTTGCTTCTAACAAATCCACTAAACCGAAAATCAATAAGAACAAACAATTGAATATGGGTTTGTTTGGGTGTTGTGAGTGGTGACGAAGATAGTGAATATGAAGGTAAATCAATACGAGAAAGAGTTGGGTGTTAGGGAATTCGCAAGGTATCACGGATCAATCAACGAGATATTTAAACAGAAAGAATCGATGTATGTTCTAGACTAACCTACTTCCGTAGTATGGATCACGAAATCGAATAAGGACAAATCATGAAATCTATCAACTTAGATTGCTAAACTCCCGTTATATCTAAGCATCTAGACAACCTAATTCGCCAAATCCGCAAACAGCCCTAAACTAACTTTCACAGCATAAAGTTGTTTCTTCATCTAAAGATAATCCTCAATCCATCAACCTAGTAATCAATCCATGAATCCCCTTTGAAAAACCCTTAAACCCAACAAAGAAACTACTCAAACATAATAAAGTAAATCGCAGTCATGATTGATAAACGCAGAGTTGAGAAGTAATCAATGATGGAAAAACGAAATAAGAGATAAGAGGGTTCAGAAATCTTCTCAGTATTGAAGCACAAAGCCGAGATCTTCTCCCTTAGAAACGAAAAGAACAAAGAAGAAAACTCTAGAAAACGTGGCTGTGTATTCCCTATGATGGGGGCTGCGTGGCTGCCCTAAATAATGAGTAGAGATGAGTATTTATAGGTCTTGAGTCGTCACTTAGGTTTCTTTTGTGTTTGACGGCAATTGGACTTGACGGGCTTGCAAACTGGCTTCAAAAACGTGTTTTATGTTGGCCTTGCCAGGGACCGCTCATGGCCCGGCCACATGGGGTCTGGCCGCATGAGGAGATGGCCATGGCGCGGTGGAGAGTGATCTGGCCGTGGTCACGAGCCTTTGTGGCGCGGCCATTGGTCTTGCAGCTTCTACGCTTGCTTCTCCCGCGAGACTGCATAATATGTCTTTAGTAAAACCGTCATAACTCCAGATCTAACCGTTGGTTTGCCTTCAAACTACTTGGATATGAAAGCTGTCAGTCCCCTCTATCAGGTGCCCAAATTTGAGGAAGATCGAGTGGTGGGAAGGTCTTGATCGGATGTTAAACTTCTAGCAGATTGAATCTGACCAAAATACCGTTTTGCTCTAAAAGCTTCGTTTCACATCCTTTTTGCTAAGTTAACCTGAAAAGAGTCTTGAACATACAAATACTCGAAAACTACTATTATTGTATGATAAAACGAGTGAAACACTTATTAAAGTGTTCACTTATGATAGCTAAAAAGGGTCAAATATCGATGTTATCACCGACCAATCCGACAAACCACCCGATCGCACCGAAACGTCACACCGAGAACACCGTTTGGTCCTATTGGGAAACTTATGGACTAAACTTATTTTTTCTTAACCATTATAACTCACTTAAGGCTTAACTTATCCAAGCCACACTTAAGAACCACCTAAAACAAACTCAGCTTCCTCTGATCTCTTAAACGAGCCGAAACTGCCCCGATAAGGCACTGCGCGAGCAAACTGGAATTCCTTCAAGAAAACATGCTTTCCTTTGAATATGAGGCTTCTCATAAGTCCTTTCTTACCATAGAAAGACTGACTTGCCATTATTTCTCAAATCAAATCATCACTTGATCATTTTGGCCGCTTCTAACAAACGAATCGGCTGCTCGACTCAAATCTGCTCCATTTGATTCTTTCATGCTTTTCATCAACCACTTTTCTTTCTCTAGCTTCCTTTGACCTTTCTAAACACATCACACCTTTGTAGATAGCTTGGCCACGTTTTTACCATCTTTGGCTGGACTAATCTTGCTGGCCGCGTTCTGGTCCTTCTTAAGGGTTATTACAGCGACTGTCTGTTCGGGAGAATGCCCCCGAGATTCAGGATCCTTTTTCTCCTCGGCGGACACTCTTGCCTGTTGCTCTTGCCTTTCACGAAGCGTCAATCTTTTCCCCATCTTTATCCTCGTATCGTCCGATGTGCTGGAGGGTTCGGAACCACTCGTCTGATAACCACTAAGGAAAAGGGCCCGGGCGCGCTCGACTAGCTGGCAAGAAAAAGTTTAACTTACTTCCGGTTGAAAGTCTTCGCAACGTCCCAAATATCTACCGGAAACCGAAGCAACAGTTGAGGAACTGAAATAAAAACAAAAACAGAAAAGGGTGATTAGGCTCGGAACGGAATCACATAAACGGAAAAAATCCCAAGTTTCACTTCGGTCTTCTACCAAATTTTCCCCACTCCGCCTTAGTTTTCTCGACCCAATCCTCCGAGTCGGAGGCATCATTAATAAGGACATAGAAGAACCGGCTCTCCCAATCCAAGTCCTTGCTCGGGAAATCACAGATTATCTTTCGGTCCTTCTTGTTTCCGATAAAGTACACGCCGGTCCCGCCTAGGCGACGGATCTCTAATAAGGTTTTCAAATGATCGATCAAGAGCTCAATCCCATTCTCGTAACCCAGAGTCAGCAATCCCACTAGATGGCGCAGCGAACGAGGCGTCAATTGAGCGAGAGCGAGGCCATACGACCACAAGTACTCTGAGATAAGTCGCGGGATCGGGAACCATAGCCAACATCCGTCAAAAAAGACTTCATACACCGTGATGTACCCAGAAGGAGGCCTGTAAGCTCTATATGTCTTGGCAGGAATCAGGCGGGTCGTATCCCCGCCAAAGAATCTGAGGTCGAGAGGGAAGAACCAGGCGGGTCGGCGATTTTCCTTTTCTTCTGACGCCTCGGCGCTCTTCCCTTTTGGAGCCTCACCATCTCGTCCAGCTCTCGCCTCGCCTCGACCGGATCCCAATTCCAGTCCTCGGCTTCGGGCTTTGGATCAACAAGCGGCAGTAAACACTGAGGCCTCGATGTAGACGCCTTGGCAAATCCCACTGCAGGGGGCTCGACTGAAGGAACAACGGGCGAATGAACCATCTTTCTCCCTAATCTAGTCGGAAAATTGGCCGAGCTGATGGTATCTTCGAGATCGATGTCTCCGAACTCGTTTCGCCTCGGACGGAGGGAACTCGAGAACTCGTTTCGCCTCGAAAAGGAGAAACTTGCATATTGGCTTCACCTCGGGATTTAATCGCACTCAAACTCAGAAATCACCTCAGTTCGGGCGTCGGAAGACGTCGGGTTCGTAGAACTTGGAGATGACAACGACTCGTTAAACTTGTAGATGGATCAGAGAATTCAAAGAACAGTCGGAAGTTTTGAAGATTGATCGGAAAACTAAGGCGGATGACAACGACTCGTTAGAAAGTTGAAGAACCCTAATCGAAATCTAAGCATAAACGAGAGAGAAAAGGGAGAGAAGAAAGAAGACAAACCTTTGGAAATTTTGGAGAAGTGAAGATAATAAAAAAAACTAAGGAAGGCTTCGGTATTTATAGACGAGCCAGTGCTTTGCCTCGGGAATAGCGAGACGGTTCCACTTGCCAAGGCGGACCCAATTCTTTCGAATGGATAATGGGCCTAAGAAGAATGATCACAAGCCCATACCAAATGACATCGGGCCAAGTCAAAAACCCGTACGAGGGAAAACTTTGTTGAACCTTCCTAAGTATCCCCGGATACAAGATGACACCGAGCTCAGGAAAAATCTACGAAAGAAAGTTGAGGCAGAAACCCAGCCGCCAAGTGAAAATCGCTTCGGCAACTCAAAGTGGACAATGCCTCGGAGACTAAGTTCAACGTCTCGACGATAGAGCAGCATGCCTCGGAACAGCGAAACATCGAATCACCAATGTCAAACATCTTGGCGTTTAAGTGTTTCGGCCACGAGTCAAACGGCTCGGTAAAGATACCTACGACGAACAAAGGAACCGAGCCCACGATCTCATCGCCTCGATGTAAATTTGGACCTTGGTACGAAGCATAGCATTTCGGCTTTAAACATGCTTCGGTGTCAGAGCAGGATCCCCCGAAACAAACATTGATTTAAAGAGACGAAGCACCTCGGCAACAAATCGAATCGCCTTTTGGACATCGATCTTACCCAACTTGACACCTCGTCACACACACTCGTGCATCTAACGAGTTGGGGGGCTAACTATTGGGGTCGGTTTTCACCCAAGCAAGATCGATCGAGGAAATGACCAAGTATGGAAGGAAGGTTATTTCCGAACCGTGCATAAACCTAGCACAATATGGGCTCGGCTCGGTGCACAAACTGTGCAGAAAACCCAGTTCTAGGAAGAGGCCCGAGACCAAGGAAGCCCTAGAAGACGAAGCTTCGTGGAAGAGAGCGCCGCCGGGGGAAGGGAGAGGGAAATCTACGAGATAATTTTCCTAGATTCTTACCTAGATTCTGAATAAAAATGTATAAATAGAATCCTAAGGTGGGGGGTAAAGGGGGGCGTTTTTACCGAGCAAAACACTTGTACCCTAAAAGTTTTCTAAGCAGCGATAATAAAATACCGTCTTCGGATCTTTGTGTTGGCTTTAACTTAGAATCTTTGCGTCTTCTTTTGAATTTCTTATTGATTATCTATTGTGTGATTTCCATCACGCACAATTTGACGCTAGAAGGAGGGGGGAAGAAGAATTCTTACACCGAGAACCGACACAAACAAATCCGAGAAGATGACGACCGGAGTANGCGCCGGCGGGGGGGGGGGGGAAGAGATAAGATCTACGAGAAGATTTTCGTAGATCCTGACCTAGATTCTTGATCGAAATGTATAAATAGGATATTAAGTTCATTTGTAGAGGATTCGCGTTTTTATCGAGCAAAACACTTGTACCTTAAAAAGTTTATCTAAGCAGCAATAATAAAATACCGTCTTCGGATCTTTGTGTTGGCTTTAACTTAGAATCTTTGCGTCCTCTTTTTACTTTCTGAACAGATTATCTATTGTGTGAATTCTAGCACGCACACTATGGAGGCTGAAGAAGGACCACCAAAGGAGCAGCTAATGGGGACCACCAAAGGAGCAGCTGATGGGTCTCACTTGTGTGCTGATCAGTGGGAATGAAGCCCTTTATCACAATGAGTATGATGGGCCAAGCTTTGATGGTGAGAGTCTTCTAGCAATGTTTGATGGACTCAAGATTGTGAGCCAATAGCTGAGCCACCAAAGAAGTCTAAGAAGAAGAAGAATGTGCTGCAAGCTGGAGCATGCATCATGTACATCAAGAAAGGAGGAGGAAAGCCAATTCCACTCCTTGTTCACCACCATGCCTAATTGTTTGAAAAGTTAGTGACTTTAAACAAGCGCACTTGGGAGGCACTCCCATGTCCATCTTTGTATATATTTGCACTTTTTAATTCAATAATATGTTTTCTAGTGTTTGTGGATGTCATGTTTGGATTGAGGAGGTTGAGCCAAGAGCAAAAAGCTTGCCAAGGATATTTGGCATTGTATCAAGCTGTATATCGACCTACCAAGGTCGATACAACTCTTACATGGAATTCAGTGGAGCCATACATGGCTTTTGTATCGACCTACTAAGGTCGATACAGATGGACCAGGGAAATCTTGACCTCCGTATCGGGCATATGTATCGAGCTATGTATCGACCTATATAGCTCGATACGTTCTTTTTTCAGGTGAGTCAATGGGGTTTGACCGGTCTAATTCACTCGAATTAAACCGGTTCTGTAGCATCCGTAACCCGGAAATCTGATTACGGTCGAGTGGGTCATGGGATGGCCGATGGAAAGGCGTTCTGGGTCGAAGGATGTCGACCGTGTCCATGAGTTATGGACTGTACTGTGACTGTAGTCGATTGTAAATGGCTAAGTCCGGATGGAGTTAAGAACTACGGATGGCTTGATCCCTAGAAAGGGTACGTAGGCAGCCTATGTGAAGGCACAGCTATCAAGGACTGTCAAACGGTGGCAGTGAGTGTTCCGTGAGATTAGTCGGGATACACAGTCTGGTGAGAGAGCTTACCGAGACTATCACATACTGGGTTGTCTGACGATCGAGAATGATCGTGACGGGATGGTCTGTTGGACCATGCTTGGCGGTCTGTTGGACCGTGGTTGGCGGTCTGTTGGACCGCGGTTGGCGGTCAGTCGGACCGTGGTTGGCGGTCTGTGGGACCGTGGTTGGCGGTCTGTTGGATCGTGGTTGGCAGTCTGTTGGATCGCGGTTGGAGATCAGTTGGATCGTGGTTGGGCGGTCAGTGTGGATCGTGCCAGGCGTGCAAGGATCGGGGATCTGAGCCGCCCCTCTTCTGTACTTGGTCATGCGGGGATGGTTGGTTGAGTGACTAAGTATGGGGGGGGGTGTGTTTCGTAGGTTGGCCAGTACAGTGGTTGAGCCAACAAGAGTGTGGAATGAAGTTGTTAAGGCGGTCTGGACGGTATGGGACGTTCATGGATCTTGCGGAGCAAGGTTTTGTTTAGCTGGCACTGGATTAGGTGCGTAGCTAGTTAAGCCGCGAATGGGCTCATGCCATGGGTTGGACTGTGTTAGGTTGTTTGCTTTTAAAGAAAAAGGCGAAAAATTCCTAAGGTACGGTCATGGTATGATAAGTACGGTTGGAGGCACGGCCGCGGTATAGTTAGCCGGGTCGGGGTGTAACAAGTGGTATCAGAGCGTGGTCGGTTCTAGGACAGAGTGTTGGCGTGAATTAGGCTTGTCTAGAATGACGTAAACGCGGTGGAATGTCAGGATGATGAACTTGCATTCTGGAGAAAATAGGCGGACGAGCTATCCGGTTAGTGAGACCGGGAGTTCCGCGGGAATAGTGTAGTCTCATTGAGAGAATGAGCAAAAGGCAAGTAGGTTGCCGAATAGCAAAGTAAGATGGCTCCTAGAAGGTGTTCGAGAAGCACGCGGGGTGCGGAAGCAGTTGGGAGTTTAGTTGACTCTGGCTAGAGAGGTAGCCGGGATCAGATAGAGCATGTCAAAGTGCAAGTAGCGGCTGCTGCTGCTGCGAACGTGGCTGCTGAGAGTGTGGCTGCGGGTGTGTATGACGTGGCTGGGAATACTGCGGGATATGCGTTCTGGACAGTCTGGAAGCTGTGCTAGGTTCGCGTATATAAGTCAAGTGGTCCGTGAGTGTCGTACTGGGACGAGAATTAGCCGAGGGCAGCTGTTTGAGTGAGGTGTTATCCGTGAGTTAGTTGAGGCGAGTCGACTGGATTCGAGAGATGTGTGATTGTCCCTGGAATATCTGTTTCAGTCTAGTTTTACCGACTAACAACCGACCAAATCCATTCATGGATTGACTAAGTGGATCCCAAGGTGTCTAACTAGCTGTGTGGATGTCCGGATCGTGTTGCTAGCTCAAGGGGAGGTGATTCTCGCTTGGAGTAGAACCGATAGCCGTGAGAAATTAACAATTGGCAGAGATGATCATGGAACCATGAGATTACATGATATCTAACTAACTCGTGATCGAAGCAGGATCGTTACGTTTGCCTAGGTGATGGGTTATTCAAGCTAGTGCAGAATCGAGTCCGTAAGACTTAATGGTCAGAGTTAGAGTGGATGATCATTCTGTTTACATGAGTGTGCATGGTGTCTAACTATCTCGTGATCAAGGATGGATCGTTCCGTTTGCCTAGGTGATGTGTGATTCACGCTAGTACGGAACCGAGTCCATAAGACTAGATGATCAGAGTTAGGGTAGACGATCATGCCTATTTATGTAATTGTTGTTTCGGTTGTGGTAACCGTGAGAATACATGGTGTCTAACTATCTCGTGATCAAGGTGGGATCGTGTCTCTTGCCTAGGTGATGTGTGATTCACGCTAGTGCGGAACCGAGTCCATAAGACCAGATAATTAGAGTTAGGGTAGATGATCATTATGTATTGTTCTGCTGGTTAAGCAGAGACATGCTGGTTAAGCGTAGTTAGGCTGGGAGCCGAGATAAGGGTCTAGGTGACCGGGGGCATTGTGTGCTGAAAGCCTTGTGTGGCGTGAGATGGCCGGTAAGTCATTTAAGTGTAGTAAGACTGAGAGCCGAGATAAGGGTCAGTGTGACCGGGGCTATGGCGCACCGATAAAAGTATGTGTTACTTGTAAGGGCGTGTAAGCCGTGTACTGACTGGCGTCCTTGGGAACCTTCGGGTTTGCCAAGGCGTGGCAGTCCTGTGTTACGACTTTGGGAATGGGTATGTTCGCCAAGGTGTGATTGTGCTGTGTTACGACTTTGGGAACGGGTATGTTCGCCAAGGTGTGACTGTTATGTGTTACGACTTTGGGAACGGGTATGTTCGCCAAGGTGTGACTGTTATGTGTTACGACTGTGGGAACGGGTATGTTCGCCAAGGCGTGACTGTCTGTGTTCTGACTTTGGAACCGGGTTGGGTTGCCAAAGCATGACTGGTGGTGAGAAGCGTCAGTGGAAACCAAGTGGGTTGTCCTGACGTGACAGGTGGTGAGATGCGTCCGTGGAAACCAAGTGGGTTGTCCAGACGTGACAGGTGGTGAGATGCGTCCGTGGAAACCAAGTGGGTTGTCCAGACGTGACTGTTTCTGAGAATTGTGATTGGAAACCAAGTTGGTTGCCAATACTTTTGGGATTCATTCTTGGAACCGAGAGGGTTGGCCAAGATGGATGTCACATGACTGTATATGAGAGGCGGCCATGGAAACTAGTTTGTTGCCAGGCGCGAGTAAGGTACATCCATGGGAATCAGTGGATTCGTCAATGAAGGATGTGACAGTGAAATTGCAACGGATACGTTGTGATGGCTGTGACGGTGGGGACTAAGGAAGTTCGCCATCGTAGGATTAGTAATGTGGGATAACGATACTACTGGATTGGCTAGTGTGCCGGGTGCTTGCCGGTTAAGGCATGGTACTGACTGAAAATACAAGTGAGGACTTGTAATGGTTATAGGAGCTGAAGCTTTGTGAGCCGACTGATCGCCTGGTGTGTCGAGTACGGGCTGAGTCAATAATCCCTTTCGAGAGTCTGAATGGGACATGACTGTGGCATGCTGGTTGCAAGAGGACTGTTGAGTAACCTATGTTGGTTGCAAGATAACTGTTGAGTAACCTAGGACTGCGTGAGTGAGAACTGAGGAGTTCGTCACCGCATGACTGGAATCGTGAGTTAAGAACATGCGGGTTACCTAAGCGATTAGATGTGAACGTCTGTGAGAATCTGCGGATTAGCCAAGGCGTGACCGTGAGATTGTTCTTGTGAACAAGAGAAGTTTCCCAAGGTAATGATATTTGTAAGGATCAATGTGTGATCCGAGGATCAAAGGGTGATCCGGGAAAATGAGGCCACGTAGGTGGGTCGAGATAGTCGCTGACTATAATGTGGATATAGCCTATCATTTGGGTAGGGCTATTCTGATTGTAGATGCATTGAGCAGATGGAGGGCTAGTGCATCATCTGAAAGGAACATTGCAGTTAAATGTCCTGACTGAAGAGAAAGAACCGTTGGGTTCGGGAGCCGCGGATCAGGCTGATTTGTTATCAATGATCTGACCGGCTTAAAAGGAGGAACTTATGAGAGTTTTGGAAACTCTAATAAGGAATCAAGAGTGATTCGTTAGTTGTGTTAATAAAGATCAGGGTATCTTGATTAACAGTATGATGGTGGTTAACGGTAGTTGAGGCGACGATGAGACAAACGCTTAGGAACTCGGAAGTTCGCTAAGGCAAGTAGATGGGCCAAGATGGACTGACCGTAAGCTTGACCTATCATCATGGATGACTGAGCTTTTGGAGAAAGTCCAACGTTAACGGATTATGATAAACATTCTGATTAAAAGAAAGTTGAGGTGGAGCGAATGTACGCACACCAAGAGACTGTCCAGAGAATGGAAGGGTCTTGAGTTGACTAGTGTTCGGCCAGATGTGGCGTACACGAATTCAGATTAGTGGTGGAAATCCGGACCAAGGCTGGGATGGTCTAAGGTGAAGTGTCTGAATCGAGTCTTGAGAAGGCTGCGATTGGGAAACAAAGTTTAGTACAGCTAAATTAAGAGCGGGAGTGCTCGAATAAGGTGGTAACGGGGAGAGTTATCTGCCTTTGGCTGGGTTGTATAGAGCACCATTATGACAAACCCCAATGGGGGAGTGTAGTATGACATGGCTACGTGAGTAGCTGGATGTCTGACTTGGCAGTGGTTAAGGCAGAGAATCAATATCCGAGTGGATATGGGACATGATCACAATGGATTTTTGTGATGGGACGGTCGAGATCACGGAAGAAAGGTGATGTAATTAGGGTCGTTGGGGAAAAATCGACCAAGTCTGCTCATTTTTGGTAATGAGGAAAGCCGTGGAGTGGCTAACTAGTGGATTCGTATGTGGATACGACCGTGAGGTGGCAAAAGTTCTGGAAAAGGATCAAGATGATCCGAGTTGTTCTGGAAAAAGGGCCAGAGATGAGTACGAGTTCCCGAATTGGTTTGAGAAACTTCAAGAGGAAGCACCGGATTCGAGGACGAATCCAAACCAAGTGGGGGAGAATTGTAGCATCCGTAACCCGGAAATCTGATTACGGTCGAGTGGGTCATGGGATGGCCGATGGAAAGGCGTTCTGGGTCGAAGGATGTCGACCGTGTCCATGAGTTATGGACTGTACTGTGACTGTAGTCGATTGTAAATGGCTAAGTCCGGATGGAGTTAAGAACTACGGATGGCTTGATCCCTAGAAAGGGTACGTAGGCAGCCTATGTGAAGGCACAACTATCAAGGACTGTCAAACGGTGGCAGTGAGTGTTCCGTGAGATTAGTCGGGATACACAGTCTGGTGAGAGAGCTTACCGAGACTATCACATACTGGGCTGTCTGACGATCGAGAATGATCGTGACGGGATGGTCTGTTGGACCATGCTTGGCGGTCTGTTGGACCGTGGTTGGCGGTCTGTTGGACCGCGGTTGGCGGTCAGTCGGACCGTGGTTGGCGGTCTGTGGGACCGTGGTTGGCGGTCTGTTGGATCGTGGTTGGCAGTCTGTTGGATCGCGGTTGGAGATCAGTTGGATCGTGGTTGGGCGGTCAGTGTGGATCGTGCCAGGCGTGCAAGGATCGGGGATCTGAGCCGCCCCTCTTCTGTACTTGGTCATGCGGGGATGGTTGGTTGAGTGACTAAGTATGGGGGGGTGTGTTTCGTAGGTTGGCCAGTACAGTGGTTGAGCCAACAAGAGTGTGGAATGAAGTTGTTAAGGCGGTCTGGACGGTATGGGACGTTCATGGATCTTGCGGAGCAAGGTTTTGTTTAGCTGGCACTGGATTAGGTGCGTAGCTAGTTAAGCCGCGAATGGGCTCATGCCATGGGTTGGACTGTGTTAGGTTGTTTGCTTTTAAGGAAAAAGGCGAAAAATTCCTAAGGTACGGTCATGGTATGATAAGTACGGTTGGAGGCACGGCCGCGGTATAGTTAGCCGGGTCGGGGTGTAACAGGTTCTCTCCTTTTTTTCTTCCCCAAACACGAAAATTTCCCCATTCACACACACACTTGCAAATTTTGGGTCTCTCTCTCTCTCAATTTTCAAGCAATTTTCGTGATTCCAAGTGCCTCTTGCTCGATTTATTGTGCTCATCTTGATTCTAAGTCAATTTCGCTCACCTCTTCACTCTTTAACATAGTAAACAATCCTGAAAACCAAGTTTTTCATCTTTTGCTCTAATGGTGGAAAATTTGGGGAATTTTGTATTGGGGTGTTCGAATTGATTGTTTATGGTTTGCGCATTGCTTGATTATGGTTAGGGAGTAGATTCCGAGTCCTATACTAGGATTTTCATGGTTAATTTTCGAAAATTTGACACTTAGTTTTTATGGTGCGAAATTCAAATTACTCTTGAACCTTGTTAGATTTTGGGGCTTTTACTTGCATTAGTTTGCATTAACCATGCTTATGAATTGCCAATAGATAGCACTCGAATTTGGACAACTTGAAAATTTTGTAAATTTTATATTTGCCAAAATTTTGCTAAGTGTGGAATTGGGGGCAAATTCGAAAATTTGGCATTGATCTTGCTTGTTGCTTGCTAATTACTATTGTTGGTTGTTCAAAATGAGTTGCTTACTCCCTCTACAAGTTTTGTTTCTCCTATAGGTACAATGGGAAGAACTAAGGGAGATCAAACAATACAAGGAGTAAGCTCACAATCAAGAGCATCCAAGAGCCAAGGGAAGAAGCAAGTAGTTGTGGAAGAAGAGGTTGGCAGTGAAGAGGAACGGTTGGTACTTGGGTCAAAGAAGAAGGCCTCCAAGAGAGCTTTGAAAGGGAAATCAAAGGCTATGCAAGAGGTGCCAAAGAAGAAGCTAACACCTGAGGAACTCCTTAAGGCATTCATGGGTATGCGGTTCAAAGCAACGAAGTACCCTCATGAGAAGACGCTTCGAGCCTTGGAATCTTTGAGGACTTCCAAACTCTCTTCTCCAACATGGGATTGGCCAAGTTCATCACCATGGCCCATCCCGCGACATGTGAGTTCCTATCTTCTCTCACCGCACACTTCTATTAAGTTTCACCACCGCGAGATGGTCATGGCTTCATCAAGTTCAAGATCCATAGGACCATCTACACAATGTCCTTCCGCCAATTGAACGAGATCTTTGCTTTCCAAGAAGGTGAAAGGAGAACAAAGATGCTCACCATTGATGAGTGTGAGTTGAAAGGCTTGTGGGAGACAATTGCGGTTGGGAAGTTTAAACCGGGAGGAAGCACGGGAATTATGATAAGGCACCCGGTGTTAAGGTATGTACACAAAGCTCTTGCTCACACTTTCTATGCAAGGAAGGAGGCCGGAAAAGTAACCAAAGAGGAGCTCGAGTTATTAGATGTGGGTCTTTCTAAGTTCAATGGGTTTCACACAAGAGCAGGCACAAGAGTCCGAGGAGATATGACAGGAGCTGATATGGTTAGCATATTGGTTAGGCAGTTGCTCTCCTACCAAGATTGGGTTGTCTTGATGAAGGACAAGGATCCCGAGCTTAGCATCAGCGGCATCATAACACCGATTCTCGAGGCTTGTGGACATCGGCTAGGGACGGATTGTTGTTACACCCCGACCTGGATTTCCTAACCCGCGGCCGGACCACAGGAAATTTTCGCCTTTTTAACCGATATCCTAGATGAAGTCTAACACGTTCCTTCCATCTAACAACTTAGCAAAGACCATCCCACGGTCCTACTCAATCACGGCTTAACTAGCTACGCATCAGAATAACAATAACAAGCGTCAGCTAAACCATACCTTGGCCACATCGCATGATCCTCGTCCCATACCGTCAAGACCTTATCCACAACTTCAAACACACTACTGCTGACCCAGCCACTGTGCTGGCCAACCCACGAACACATCTCCCCCCCGTACTTAGTCACTCAACCAACCATCCCCACATGACCAAGTAAAGAAGAGAGACGGCTCGGATCCCCGATCCCTTGCACGCCCAGACACGATCCACACTGATCGCCAGACACGATCCACACGGACCACCAGACACGATCTTACCGATCGCCAGACACTTCAGGCACGATCAACCATGATCGCCAGTCAACCCAGCCAAGATCAATCATGATCGCCAACCAGTCCAGTCATGATCTCCTTGACCATATCCACGTTTCTCATGACCACGGTCGTAGTCCTCTCGGCTATCTCTCGAATATAGCCGACTTCTCTTGACTCTCTCTCGGTGAACCACTTTCTCTCGGTGAAACTCGACCAGAACAGAAATCTCTTGGTGAAAACTAGGTCAGAACAAGAATCTCTCGGACGTAGTCACGCATCTCTCGGGCGTAGTAACATATCTCTCGGATCCAGTCGACACGTCTCGACTATCACTCGGACATCGTCTTACCCGATCAGAATCTCTCGGCTATCTCTTGATCCGGTCATAATCTTTCGGATGACTCGATATTTCCTTCGGTAAATCGCCCATTCCCGGTCGATTAAATCGGGCAGAATTCGCAGAATCAGAACAGAACACACGATCTCTCGACGGCTCTCGAAAACTCTCGGACGAACTCGGCTTTCCTCGACTATCTCTCGGATATCTCGCAACCCGATCAGAAAACCTTTGACTAAACAAACTTCTCACGGTAAATCGACCCTTCCGAGTCGTTTCTCTCGAACAGAATTCTCAGAATCGGCAAGGACAGAACAATCTCTCGAACATCTTAGATTTTCTCTCGGCGAAATCACCTTTCTCTCGAGCAAAATCGCTTCTCAGGTTTTTCTCTCGGGAAATTTCGTGATCCCCCCCCCGCGGCCATGAGAGAATACCTTTATATACATCCGAAAACCCTAGTTTGACCGTCTAAACCAACTTATCCCGCACGGTTTACATTTCTCTCGGTCCGATTTAAGTTTCTCTCGGCCAAACCGTTTTCTTTTTCTCTCGGCCAAACCTCAACCGCTCGGCCAAACACGGGATAAATCCTTTTCCACTCAGGATAAACCGATTTCTCTCGAGTAAAACCACGGCCCACGGCCTAACACCTTTGTTTCCAAACACTTAGACTATTTCCACCATGTTTACTCGGTCCAACCACGGTACGGTCCTTAACCTCACAGACGCAGTCACGGTACAAACATTTTACAGAAACGGACGAACCTCACTCATACCAGAACGTATATACAACGGCCATCCCATGACCCGCACGACCATAACCAGGATTTCTGGTCGCAGATGCTACAATTCTCCTCCACTCAGTTTGGATTCGTTCTCGAATCCTGTTCTTCCTCATGAAGTTTCTCAAACCATTTCGGGAACTTTGTACTCATCCTTGACTCTCTTTCCCAAGTCGTTTGCTCGTCGCCATTACCGTCCCACAGAACTTTGATCATCTTGACCACTTTACCACGCTTAACCTTTTCTTTCCGGCCAACCACACAGATCGGTCTATCTTCCACGGTCAGATCCTCTTGCATGCAGCTCCGGAGGTGGTTCAGATATAACATTCTCACGTTCGGTTATGTGCTTTCTCAGCTGCGACACGTGGAACACATTGTGGTAAGCACTCATTTCCGGCGGTAAGTCTAACTTATACACCACTGCCCCAATCCTTTCCTGAATCGGTATGGCCCCATGTACCTCAGACTCAACTTAGCATCAAACATTGCTCGACTTTTCCCTTTGTAGGTCATAGCCTTCAGATAAACCATATCGCCCACACTGAACTCTAAGTCCTTATGACGCTTATGGACATAACTCTTTTGTCGGCCTCGAGCCTCTTTCAGCTTAACCTTCAGAAATCGGATCTTTTCAGTAGTCGTCTCGACCACTGTCAGTCACAATACACTCCCCCACTTGGGTTAATCATAACGGTGCTCTACGCAACCCAACAGAAGGTAGACAACTTTCCCAGTTACCACCCTAATCGAGCACTCCCGCTCTTATATGCCCTCCATTAGAACTTCGTGACGCCCCACGATCTGTTCCAACGTTGACCCGACCAAAGCCTTTATCCAGATTCTAACGCAACACTCTTGCTACCTAGTGTCGTTACCATATCCGAGTCCCCATTCTCGGACTCTAACCACTCTTAATTTAGTTGTACTAAACTCTTTTCCCAATCGCAACCTTCTCAAGACTCGATTCCAGATACTTGACCTTAGACCATACTGGCCTTGGTCCAAACTTCCACCACTAATCAGAATTCATGTACGCCACATCCTGTCGAACACTAATCTATAGAACAATCTACTGAGCTTTACCACGCATAGCTCTTGTCCGACCACTTCCATATCGAACAAACTCTTATCAGACAGACTTCTCTTTTAACAAGTGAACTCAAGACTTGCTAAACAATTCCATTCTCTGGACAGTCTCTTGGTGTGCGTACATATCTTAGAAAACTTCTCAAGTTCCTAAGTATTTCCACTCGCCCCACCTCAACTTCCATTTAATCAGAATGCTTAGCATTATCAGTTAGCTTTGGACTTTCNAACACTAATCTATAGAACAATCTACTGAGCTTTACCACGCATAGCTCTTGTCCGACCACTTCCATATCGAACAAACTCTTATCAGACAGACTTCTCTTTTAACAAGTGAACTCAAGACTTGCTAAACAATTCCATTCTCTGGACAGTCTCTTGGTGTGCGTACATATCTTAGAAAACTTCTCAAGTTCCTAAGTATTTCCACTCGCCCCACCTCAACTTCCATTTAATCAGAATGCTTAGCATTATCAGTTAGCTTTGGACTTTCTCCAAAAGCTCAGTCATCCATGATGATATGTCATGCTTACGGTCAGTCCATCTTGGCCCGTCGACTTGCCTTAGCGAACTCTCGAGTTCCTAAGCGTTTTGTCCTTGCCTCAACTACCGTTGACGACCACATAAGTTAACCGAGATACACCGGTCCTAATTAACACCACTAACAAATCACTCTTGATTCCTTGCTCGAGTTTCCAAAACTCAGTTAAGTTCCTCCTTAACTCTTTCCAATTAGGAACACACACTCAACCTTTCACAACAATCCCATTGTTTGAAGTTTGATATTTCCTTTTATCATTCTATGACACCTTGGTCGGATCCTAATCCCCCTCTTAAGCCAGTCAGATCCTTGATAACAAATCAGCTAGATCTGCTGCTCCCGAACCCAACGGTTCTAACCTTTCAGTGAAGACATTTAACCGCAATGTCCTTAGTAGATTCACCATTCCATCTACATTCTTTTCAGACGATACACTTGTCTCCCACCGGCTCAATGCATCGCCAACCAGAATAGCCTTACCCAAATGATAAGCTATATCCACATCATAGTCAGTGACTATCTCAATCCACCTACGTGGCCTCAGATTCCCGGATCGCTTTTTGATCCTCGGATCACGCATTGATCCTTAGAGACATGATTATCTTGGAAAACTTCTCTGGTTCCCAAGAAAAATCTCACGGTCACGCCTTGGCTAATCCGCAGATTCCCACAGACGTTCACATCTAATCGCTTAGGTAACCCGCATGTTCTTAACTCACGATTCCAGTCATGCGGTGATGAACTCCTAAGTTCTCACCCACGCAGTCATGTCCCATCTAGACTCTCGGAAAAAGGGATGAATGACTCAGCCAGTACTTGGCACACCAGGCTATCAGTCGGCTCACAAGGCCTCGGATCACACGGCCATTACAAGTCCTCACTTGTATTTTCAGTTGGTACCATGCCTTAACCAGCAAGCACCCGACACACTAGCCAATCGGTTCGTACAATGCTTAATAAGCAAGTACTCGGCACACTAGCCAATCGGTTCGTACAATGCTTAACAAGCAAGTACTCGGCACACTGGCCAATGGGTTCGTACAATGCTTAACAAGCAAGTACTCGGTGTTAGGGCTTAGGTTTTACCCTAATAAAACTACTGCAAGTGCACAACAAATGCAATCGTAGTATAAGGGGTATCAAAATCCCAAGGGAAGTAGATGCTACTCTAAGGTTTCTAAATTCAGATTATGCTAGGTAAAAAAATTAAATTAAAAGACAGAAAGCAATTTAAAAAACTTTGTAAATTCAGGAGAAAAAACGCTAGGTTCAGGGAAATTCTCAGGTGATCTAAATTTCAGGTCTAGACAGAATGTTAGGAATAATGAATATCCGTTCTTAAACTCGAAACACAACAATAAAATCAACCAACTCTCGCTGCGAAGACTTTCTATGTCTAAACCTTAGAATTCCAAATCTCTTTGCAAATCCTATCAATTCAGACAAGCATTAAAGTTCAGGTTCGATTGTTCACAAAATCCCTTAACCAAATCTCTTTGCGAAAAGGTATTTTGCTCATCTAACATTAGTTCAGGCAATCAATAATACTCTCGCATCTATTAATTAACCTAAGATCAAATTCTAGGTCATGAAGCTAGAATAAGAATTAAACACAAATCCAGATGAAGAACTCTAATGATTTTATCCTAACAATTTAATTCGACCTAACAATTTATCAATCACCTTTGAAAAACCCTAAACCTAACTAGCAAACTACTCAGACATGATCAATGAAACATAAATCATTATTTGAATAGAAAGCATAAAAGAAATCAATATAAGAAAATAAAGGAGTTCCAAATCTGCTCTAAAGGAGTCAAATTCTTCTCTTCGAAAACCTAAACTTCTATGATTCTTAAAGTATGAGATTATTCAAAAACTGGAAACTTCTTGCTTCTGGAAATTGGAAATCCTGGTGTCGATCGACACTCATCGTGTTTCTTCAATCCGACTTCATTTCACTAAGCTCCAAAATGTATCTAAATCTCCAATTTATCTCCAATTGTACCTGAACCTGTAAAGACTCTATATAGACTCGAAAATAGCCAAAAGACTCTATAAAAACACTTATATCATGGTCTAAAAATGGGTAAAAACAATGATATATCAACTCCCCCAGACTTAGCTTTTGCTTGCCCTCAAGCAAAACATAAACTTAGAATGAAGTAGAAGTTTGAAAACAGGAACTTCGAGTACCTCTTCAGAACGCCACATTGATTAACACTTCTTGAATCCACATGCTATAGAGACAACCTTGGAAAGTTCAATGTACTTACCACAAGCTTAGCAATCTCCCAGTCCGAATCCAGACCCTTTCATCGGTAATATTTTGAACTCTAACAGTGGTATTTCCACAAGACTTTAGAGATTCTTTTCCCTTCCTTAGTGCCTGAACAAGACATTCTCATACAGCTCCCCTATTTTCTCTGCCCTTAGTCAACTTCTGCCCATTTTTAGGGTGTTCTAAGATCTTTTCATTGACTCTTCTTTTTCTTATGAAATCTCTGGAAATAGTGCTACTCTCTACTTGTGTTACTTGTGAGGAGACGTGTTCAAGAGCATCACTAATATTGTTCCTTGTGAGGAGACATGCTCATGACAAAGGCACTATTCCCAGACTTAAACTCTTTTTTCTCTTTTCTTTTTCTTTTCTCAAGGGAAGATCAATGAGAGACTGTAATTGCCTATCTGTTCGGACTGAAAGAGCAATCAAGTTCTGTGCATACCTAGTTCTTATAAGGGGACCTGAACTCGCCCTGTTAGACTGATTGCACTTGCAGCTTTCTACTTAGTAAGTCCTGCAATCAACTCTTATAGCAATGGTTCTTCAAGTGTCAACTTCCTGTAGTTAGTTCCTAGAAGAACTGAAAGTTCCAACTGATTTTGACTCAATAAAACAAAAGTTTTTGACTCTCAAAACAAAGCACAAAGTCAGTAATCACCTCCCTCAGACTTAAACAACACTGTCCCCAGTGTTATCAAGTCCGAAGTTGGCTAAAAGAAAGATGAGAAACAACTTAAAAGACAAGATAGAAGATTACCTTCGTCTGCGCATGGTGTCGATCGACACTAAGTGGTGTCGATCGACACTAAGTGGTGTCGATCGACACTGGTCTGTGTTGAGTCCAATTTCACCTTTTCAAGTGACTGAAACTAGGACTTAGTAAAATTAATACGAAATAAAAAGAAAAACGTACCTAACAGTGGGTTGCCTCCCACTCAGCGCTCGTTTTCAGTCATTAACTTGACTGTGTCGGGGTTCAGACGTCTGGTGGATCAGAGGGTGGCATCGAATGCTTCCCAGACGAATGTCTCCTCATCCATGGTGGTGTATAGGCATTAGGTGCATGAAAGCGACCAAGGAATTTAGGAACAGCAGCAGGGTGGGCCTTGAATTCGGGTGGGACACTTCGTTTTCCTGCAGAATCATCAAAAGAAACACCAAACCTTCTACGAGAATCTCGTTTCTTGCATAAGTGTAAAATATCTTTTGAACCTTTGGTATTCTTATTGATAAGATCACGGGGTTTGGAATTGATTCCAGGGAGTGCGTACCTTTGAGATTTCTGATCAATAGGACGTGGAGGCATCTGTTTAACCATATAGGATGGACTTGCATCATTGGAAACAGCTTCTGGTATGATCCGCGAAGGGTGTCGATCGACACTAGTAGTGGTGTCGATCGACACCAACTTTGTAGCTCGAATCTCTGCTCTTTTGCTGCAATTCTGCTCCGCAATCTTTGTCTCCATGATGAAAACGTCTTCCTACATCAACTTCGCATTGATTAGAGCTTCATCTTCGCCCAAAGTCCTGAAGATATGATTGTTTACACTCCAATCTTCAAGTTCCACAACTTTCTCAGAATTCTCAGCTAATGCCTCTTGAACAACCAGTTTGCTCACTTGCTCTTTAGAATCCAGCTCCTTGACATTCTCAGCATTAGTGTCGTCTGAATGCTCCATGATTGGGTCTTGATCCATGGGCGACTCTACTGAAAACGATTGACCATCGATGGTGGAAGGTCCCCTTAACTTGTCCATGTCAAAATTCATGACAACATCACCCAAGTCAAGCTCTATTTTCTCTTTCCTCACATCAATAATGGCACCAGCTGAAGCCAAAAATGATCTTCCCAAAATAAGAGGATCTGTAGGTTCTTCATCATATTTCAAAACCACAAAGACTGTGGGAATAATGCAGCCTTCAATCTTCAAAGGAACATCTTCTAGAACACCTTCTGGAATTCTCTTTGATTGATCAGCTAGGACAAGGGAGATTTTGGTTGGCTTAAAATCAGTCATTCCAAGTCGAACAGCAACTGAGTATGGTATCAAGTTGATACTTGAACCTAGATCACAGAGAGAACGAGGAAACCTTCCTGTTGAGATTGAAAAATCTAGCACAAAGTTCCCTGGATCAGGTAACTTCTCTGGAATCCTCCGCTGAATCACAGCACTGACTTGTTCAGAAACTCTCACCTTCTTCTTCTTCCTTGGAACTATGTTCAAGAGAATTGCATGCATGTCTCTCGTAAGTAATTCTCCTTCCTCAGGACTCACACCATTGACAACCATTCTCTTGACATATCTTCTTAATACAGGTGAAAGTTGGACTGCATCAACTAAAGGTAGCTCAACCATTAGCTTACTCATCATCTCCTTGCATCTAGCTTCCTCTCTCTCCTGTTTAGATCTTCTGGGAGGCAGGGGATAGGGTATTTTTAATTTGTACACATTTTCTTCTGCAACCTTTGTTGTTGTGAGCTGTTCTGGTGAAGTCCGTGTAGAGCGTCGATCGACACCCTCCTGGTGTCGATCGACACCCGCCTTTGGTGTCGAGTCCTCCGTGTCGAGTTTGCTCGTTTTGTCTGGTTTCTCCTTTGGTGTCGATCGACACTGGCTCCGCAGCATCTTCCACATCATCAAGCTCCTCAAATTCTTTAGCATTTAGACCACTTTTCAGCTCTGTTTGAAAGCTTCTTTCACTCTGGATCGTGATGGCATTCACGTGGTGTCTCGGATTAGTATCAGTTTTCCCTGGAAGGAAACCTTTTTGCCTATGAACAGCTTCTGCAGTTTGAGCAACTTGAGTATCCAATTTCTTGACATGGTTGTTCAGAGATTCGAATTTCCCATTCAAGTCTTGGTACATGGCGTCCATCTTTCCAGTCACATCATGATATAATGTGTCAATCTTCCCATTAAAGCTCACTATCATCTTCTGTTGCCCTTATAAAAACTGTTCTATCATAGAATCCATCTTATTGTCTTGTGCAGGAGGCTTCTGGTAAGAAGAAGAACAATAGCTTCTTTGGAAGTTATTGTTCTGAAAAGGCTTCAAGTAAGAAGAACCATAGCCATGCTAATTGACAAACCTTTGACCTTGAAAACCAGCTCTATTAATGTAGTTAACTTCTTCTTCCTCAGGCTCAAATGTCTCCACCTCATTAGCAAAGTGAACTTGCTTCTTCCCCACCAAGAGATTGTGTACGTTGTCCAACTTCATGTTGACCTCGGCAATTTGGCTTCCTCCATTTGCACCATCTTGTTGTCTCCTTTCAAAGTCTGCGTTCTTGGTGCTGTTACAAGAGGCCAAATTCTCTATAGGCACCACCGCGTCAGTTGGGTATCTGGTGTTGAAGTTGCCATTGCTTGCAGCGTCTAAAGCAATATGATATCTCCAATCGGTCCCTCGGTAAAAGATACCGATAAGCTGTGGCTCGCTGAAACCGTGATGTGGGCAATCCCTCTGGTACGATCTGAATGTCACCCAAGAAGCTTTGAATGCTTCAGTGGGTCCTTGAGAAAATGCAGTGATCTTCATCTTCAGCTCTTCACTTATTGCATCATCAAAGAAATTGCATAAGAATGCATTCTTTATTTCTTCCCAAGTAGTTAAGGATCCTGGATCAAGCTGCTTCAGCCAATATGATGCATCTCCAGCAAACGAGTGAGGGAACAGCTTGCAGAAAAGATAATCATAGGACACTCCATTAGCCTTGATGCTTGATGCGAGGTCCTTAAATCTCTCAATGTGATCCATCATATGCTCATTAGGAAGTCCATGGAAAGGATGCTGACCCACCAGCGTGAAGTAAGCAGGCTTCAGCTCGAAGTCGTTCCTCTGAAATGCAGGAGGACGGATCGCAGCTCTATTAGCATAGAACTGGTCTGGGCGGTTGTACTCGCCAAGTGTTCTTACACGTCCATCTTCTGCAGCTTGTATTGCTGGATCGATGATGACGGCGTCAGCCTTATCAATTCTCTTTCCTTGGGCATTCCTTCTATTGCCTTGTAGGTCGAATAAGTTGCCATCTGCGTCGCGTACCATGATCACAGGTTCTGCCATCTCGGTCTGCGCAAGGTGTCGATCGATACTAGCGGTGTCGGTCGACACTAAGGAAGGGTAACGATCGATGCTATCTGTGTCGATCGACGCTCGAGCAGATTTGCGGTTCGTACGTTCGAGACGGCCTAGTTCCTGGTTCAGTGCGATTAGTTCCTCTTCCTTGTTACTTCTGGTACTGGGCATGCACCTGAAACAAAAGATACGAAACTAAATTAGTAACAAAAATAAAAACAAAACCTAGTCAAAATCCTAGTAATAGATTCCGTAGGCAGCTATTACTTCCCCGCCAACGGCGCCAAAAACTTGATAGGGCTCAGGTTTTACCCTAATAAAACTACTGCAAGTGCACAACAAATGCAATCGTAGTATAAGGGGTATCGAAATACCAAGGGAAGTAGATGCTACTCTAAGGTTTCTAAATTCAGATTATGCTAGGCAAAAAAATTAAATTAAAAGACAGAAAGCAATTTAAAAGACTTTGTAAATTCAGGAGACAAAACGCTAGGTTCAGGGAAATTTTCAGGTGATCTAAATTTCAGGTCTACACAGAATGTTAGGAATAATGAAAATCCGTTCTTAAACTCGAAACACAACAATAAAATCAACCAACTCTCGCTGCGAAAACTTTCTATGTCTAAACCCTAGAATTTCAAATCTCTTTGCAAATCCTATCAATTCAGACAAGCATTAAAGTTCAGGTTCGATTGTTCACAAAATCCCTAAACCAAATCTCTTTTCGAAAAGGTATTTTGCTCATCTAACATTAGTTCAGGCAATCAATAATACTCTCGCATCTATTAATTAACCTAAGATCAGATTCTAGGTCATGAAGCAAGAATAAGCATTAAACACAAATCCAGATGAAGAACTCTAATGATCTTATCCTAACAATTTAATTCGACCTAACAATTCATCAATCACCTTTGAGAACCCTAAACCTAACTAGCAAACTACTCAGACATGATCAATGAAACAGAAATCATTATTTGAATAGAAAGCATAAAAGAAATCAATATAAGAAAATAAAGGAGTTCCAAATCTGCTCTAAAGGAGTCAAATTCTTCTCTCCAAAAACCTAAACTTCTATGATTCTTAAAGTATGAGATTATTCCTAAACAATGGCTGAAAAACTATATTTATAGGCCAAGGTTCGCATCTTCAATTCCTTGGAAAATTAGGAAAAGTCTTGGAGATTTCCTTTTCTTCAAAAACTGGAAACTTCTTGCTTCTGGAAATTAGATTTCCTGGTGTCGATCAACACCATTGGTGTCGATCGACACTCATTGTGTTTCTTCAATCCGACTTCATTTCACTAAGCTCCAAAATGTATCCAAATCTCCAATTTATCACCAATTGTACCTGAACATGTAAAGACTCTATATAGACTCGAAAATAGCCAAAAGACTCTATAAAAACACTTATATCATGGTCTAAAAATGGGTAAAAACCATGATATATCACTCGGCACACTAGCCAATCAATTAGTAGCGTTATACCACATTATTAATCCTACGATGGCGAACTTTCTTAGTCCCCACCGTCACCGTGATCACAACATATCCGTTGCAAATTCAGTATCACATCCTTCATTGGCGAATCCACTGATTCTCACGGATGGTACCACAACCGCGCTTTGGCAAACTTAATGGTTTCCAAAGTCGCCTTCACTTCAGTCATGCATTGGCAAATCCACGGTTCCAAAAATGCATCTCAGAAAACATTCGTCTTGGCCAACCCTCTCGGTTCCAAGAATGAATCCCAGAAGTATTGGCAAACCCACTTGGTTTCCAATAACAACAATCAGAAACAGTCACGTCTGGACATCCCACTTGGTTTCCATGGACGCATCTCAAAAGCAGTCACGCCTGGACAACCCACCTGGTTTCCATGGTCGTAACCCAAAACAATCATTCTTTGGCAACCCAACCCGGTTCCAAAGTCGTAACACAAAACCAGTCACGCCTTGGCGAACATACCCAGTTCCCAAAGTCTTAACACAGAACAATCACGCCTTAGCAAACCCGAAGGTTCCCAAGGACGCCATAACAGTACACGGCTTACAAGCCCTTACCAGTCACACAGACTCTTACTACGACTTACTAGCCTTTCACAGCACACAATGGCCCCGGTCACCCAGACCTTATCTCGGCTCCCAGCCTTACTACACTTAAACGGCTTACAAGCCTTCTCACGGCACACAATGGCCCCGGTCTCCCAGACCCTTATCTCGGCTCCCAGACTTAGTACGCTTAATGATATACTCATATATTTCGCATATTTACCTTACATTTAGAATATGTTTTTCATGCATACATCATTCATAATAGACTAATTTGCATCATTTGTACCATTTTAAGTCCTAGAATACTTTGCAATAGCATTTGCATGGTTTCTTGCATATTTGCATCTTTTTCAGGTTGTTTTGAGTACTTGGAGCTGTGATGGATGCTGAGCATTAAGAAGAAGACGGAAAAAGAACTTAGGAGTAGGTGGAAATCAATAGAAAACTCGGACAAAACCAAAGAAGCCGAGATCGACTGACCGATCGAGCAGAATGACTCGATCTGACGACAAAGATCGACCGTATGATCGACCACACTCACACGATCAAGGTGTGATCGACTAGACAATCGACCAAGATGAGTCGATCCAAAACAAATCGAGTGGACGATAGACTGACGACCCGAACCAAACGCCGATCGAGTCAGAGATCGACCAAACTGACTCGATCAAAGTATAGATCGACTAGAAGATCGACTGGACCACTCGAACTGACAGAAGTTGACCCAGAAAAGTGTTTATGCTTTAAGTGAAAGTGGTAAACATACTTTCTGTCTCTTGCCCCTTGTCTCTTGCCTCTTGACTCTTGCACCTTAACCCCTCTTTTTAGGCCAAGAGCCATGTTTAAAACTCTATATAAAGAGTGTTTATGTGCTTGTAAAAAAGCATTCAGTTTTTCATTCAAGTTTTATATTCTCTCTTTCAAAGTCCTCTTAATATTCTAGTAAGCTTTCCTTTGTTCTTGAAGTGTTCTTGAGTTCTATAGTTCTTCTTATTTAGTTTCTTAAAAACTCTTATTTTTATTATATATATATTTTGTTTAAGTTATTCCAATGTCAAGTCTTTCTTCTTAATTCTTACTTAAGACTTTGTAAAAATTCTTGTGTTTTCGCTTTAGCTAGTATTTAAATTATTTCTCTTCCAAAGCTTTTTCTTCTTAACCCCATAAATCATGTTTCTTAACTCTAAACTTATGTTTAAAAGAGGTAAAAACATGATTTTTGAGTAAACCACCTAAGGTTTGAGGTTGGGAAGATTAAGAAGGTTGAAAGTTAAATTCTTGAGTTTGTTTTTATCTTGCGCTTAATGGAAGTCTCTTCTTGGATTTGGGGGTTTTAAGGTCTAGAGATTCTCTTAGGAGATCTCTTTAATCTAGGGATTTCCTTATCTTAACAAGAAATAGGAAATCCCGTAAAACCAAATCCAAGAGACTAGCTCATCCTTTCCCACACATCATGGTTGTTTAGGGAGCTAGTTAAACCATTTTTTTTAAGATCCATTCTTAATGTTCTTCACCCTCTCTTTCCACCAAACATCATGGGTTAGGAGGAAAGGGTGAAGAAAGAAATTATACCACACATCATGGATAATTCTACTTTGGTTTCTTAAGGTTTAGAGAATTAACTAAAAAGAGTAAAAATATATTTTCAAAAACCCCAAGTTTGAACTTTCAACCTTCTTAAAGATGATTCCCAACCTTAAATCTGTTTTAGTATTTTGAAAACCAAAAGAAATAAAAACCTTTTTCCTCTAGTTTTGTGTTTGTTTAACTTTCTTATTAAATAGTTTATTATTGCAATATAATTTCATAAATCTATAAATTGTGTTCTTGCTCTTTTAATCATTTTAGAAATTGCTTAGTATCTTATTTTACTGCCTGGAGTTAAATTTATAGTAGTTTGATTTTTATAAATAGTTCTCAATTATCTAGCTACTCACCATCAAATCTGTTATTAAAATCCGGTTTTATATCTTGAATTTATTAAATTAGTGGATTAGTTGTTTTATTATTTATAAGTCATCTAGTAGTTGTATAACTCTCTTGTAGTGATTTTAAAATTGTTTTCAAATCTTTTTATTAACCATAAGTACTTTATTTTGGTTTGTTCCCCAAATTAACCGAATTGTGCTTAGCTTCAATCAATCTCTTGTAATCTTAGTAGCTTTCACCCCAAGGTTGGTTTGACACCTGAAGTATTACAATGACATAGACAAGCTTTAGGTTTTGTTTAACCTGCTAAAAAGCTAGTTATCAAATGGCGCCGTTGCCAAACTTGGGTTTAAATTGAAATTATTAAGATTTGGAGATTAGTGGAGCCTAAGTTTTTTATTTCTCTTTGGTTACTAATTTTGTTCCTATTCTCCTTGTGTTTTCAGGTACATGAACCTGAGGTCTAGAGGTGACAACAACCTATTAGCAGCACTGGACAACATCCATCAGGTTGGGAACGCAAGACATAGGAGGGAGAGACTCCTACTTGATATCGAAGAGTACCATCAAGAAGTAATGGCTGACCATGACCAGGAGGAGGATCCACCTCAACACGCTCCTGCTGGCAGAGAGATCGGACAGCCTTACCATCCACAAAGGGCACCACGCATCATTGGAGCCGGTGATGCACCGAACACACACACCAATCGCTTCGGCATCACGCCTCCACCAGTCCAAAACAACTACTTTGAAATCAAGCCTGGCTTCGTCTCTATGGTGCAAAACAACAAATTTCATGGTCTGGCTATGGAAGACCCATTAGAGCACTTGGACAACTTCGACCAAGTGTGCGGCATGATCAAAATCAACGGCGTATCCGAGGACGCCTTCAAACTGCGCCTTTTTCCCTTCTCTCTTGGGGACAAAGCACGGCATTGGGAGAAAACATTACCACAAGGCACCATCACATCCTGGATAGAGTGCAAGAAAGCCTTTCTCTCAAAATTCTTTTCAAGCACAAGAACTGCTCGGCTAAGGAGCGAGATTAGCGGCTTTACTCAAAGGCACAATGAAAGCTTTAGTGAAGCAATGGAGCGGTTCAAAGACTACACCATCCAATGTCCTCACCACGTCTTCACTGAGGAGACTCTCTTGAGAACAATATACCGTGGAGCCCTGCCCAAAATCAGAATGCTACTTGACACGGCAAGCCGGGGGAACTTTCTCGGTCAAGACGTCAACGACGGAATGGAGCTCATTGACAACCTCGCTTTGAGTGATGGCAATTACTCTGAAGACTATGACCGATCACCAAGAGGACATGAACTGGAGCCACACAAAAAGGAATTAAAATCGCTCCATAAGAAAATCGACAAGATGATGCTGGCCAACACCAAACATGTCCACTTCGTGGATGAAGCCGCGGACTTATCTCAAAGAGGAAGTGAAGAAGAATTTGAGGAAGCAAATAGGGTTGGAGGCCAAGACTATCCTAAGCCACAAGGATACGCCCCAAGGTATCAAGGAAACAACAGCAACTTGTCTTATCGAAGCACAAATGTGGAAAATCCAAAGGATCAAGTCTACCCTCCACAACAAACCAATCAAGCAAAACCGTTTGTTCCTTACAACAAAAGCGGTTTTTCACAACACGGTGGGTACCAAGGTGAAAGGCAAGGAAACTACCAAGGGAACCAGCAGCCTGGAAACAAAGCTTTCCCTCCTGGTTTCGTGCCACAGCAACAACAACATCAACCGCCACATCTTTCCAACATTTGGTCAATGAAAGGTAATGGGAAATGATATTTTCTAGTGGCCTTGTTAAGCTTTCGATAATCTATACACATCCTATGACCAGTGATGATCCTAGAAGGTATTAGTTCATCATTTTCATTTTTTACAACCGTGATTCCCCCCTTTTTAGGCACGACATGGACCGGTGAGATCCAAGTGCTATCACTTATGGGGTATATCACGTTGGCCTCTAAGAGTTTTAGGATTTCCTTTTTAACAACTTCTTATAAGTTTGGGTTTAAACGCCTTTGGTGTTCTATTGAAGAAGTGTTCTCATCATCTAAATGAATCCTATGAGTACAAAGTAATGGTGAAAGGCCTTTGATGTCACTTAGAGAGTACCCAATGGCCTTTCTATACTTCCTCAACTCCCTAAGGAGAGAGTCTAACTCATCATCATTTAGATTGTCATTGACAATGACCGGGTAAGTCTCATTCGATCCTAAGAAGGCGTACCTTAGACCAATTGGTAGCTGCTTGAGGTCCACCTTTGGGGCTAGTAGCTCGCTCCAGTCCTCCACTTGGTTCCTGTTGAGATTGCTGTCCTCATTTGCTACTTTAGACCCCGAGTCATGAGCCTCCATACTTGCTTCTTCAAGTGTCTGCTCCGCTGCGATCGAGTTGATCGGTCGATCGGCTAGTCGATCTGTCGCGGATCGACTCATTTCCTTCGATTGGCTCAGTCGTTCCTTGCTCGATCGGACAGGAGATCGTGTTGGTTGGTCGATTGCTACCCTGGATCGTGTGGATTGGTCGATCAGTGTGTCGATCTTGTCGTCTGATCGGGTAAGCGGCTTGATCGCTCCGTCGATTTCCTTGGCAGTTTTGCGAGAATCAAGGATGTGAATGTATTCGTGGGTTTGACTACTTAGATAGCCATGCTCTCCACACTCCTTTGTTAGCGCCAATAGTAGATGATCTTCTTGACATATTTGGGTTTTTGAAAAATTTGGGTTTTTGAAAATTTCTTTTTTTTTAGTTGTATGGTTGCTTAACTTGCTTAGGAAAAGGATTTTATTTTAAAAATATCTAAATATTAGGAAATTTTCTTGATTTATTCTTATCTCAAGAGATTTCTCTTCTAATATTTATTGATAAATCCAAAACTTTTCCAAAAAGGCTTGAGCAAAGATCCTTTTAAGCATGAGTGCCTCTTGAACTTGTGCTCTTCTCTTTGTCGTGATCTTCACTAATTTCCTCTCTCAAGTTTTTATTTACAGGTACTATGGCACCACAAAAGAGAAGTAGAGCTATGGTCGCACAAGAGGAAACACATCAAGATGTTGAAGGAACGGCTAAGTGGAGCAAAGAGGAAAAGAAAACAAGGAGAAAGCTTGAGAGGTTGCGTTTTGAACCAACAAAATTTGCGAGTAGGGAGTTCTTGCAAAGGCTTGGATTGTTGGAAGGGTTTGATGAGCTACTCACTAATATGGGGCTAGCATGTCTTTCACGAATGGACTGTCCCACATACCCCGAAGCCACCCTTCACTTCCTCTCCAC
>JAHZTW010000002.1:89157057-89179929 GCA_020283515.1 Alliaria petiolata
CTTTGCCATTTTGGGATCTTAGGCATTTCATCCACCCACCAAGTGTTTGATGAAATGCTTGAACCAACTTAATAAGAGATTTACATATTCTAGCCTAAGACATTAGATGTTTAGAGTGTTTATCATACCATTTAGACTTGTTATTAATGCTTGTTGATTATCCTAATGCTAACACATCATTAGTTCATTGGGGTAATTAACAAAGGGATTTGAGCCACACACCATGGTCTTATCTTGATTAAGAGTTCTAGGTATAGAGTTTGCTTGATTAGTAGCTTAAATGATTGCAAGAATGTTCCTTTAGATTCCCAAATCAATGATTCCATCCCTAGGTTTCGATTTAGTATAATTGATAATCTTGCTTAGTAGTAATCCTTGCTTAGTTTCTTGATTAGCTTCAATTAAGGTTTAATTTCATAGTTATTGCTTTAGTAGTATCTCTTTTAGCTTGTAGCTTGCTTTTAATACTTGTTTGTGACTTGAATTTATCCATTTTAGCTTAGCTTAAACTAGACTTTGCATTCTTAGTGAATCATCTCCCAAGATGGATTGATACCTTAAATATTGCAATGATATGAGCAATTAAGGAATTGCTAGCAAGATAAAAACGCTTGTTTCAACCATCTAGTCTTATGGATTTGATTCCACACTAGCGTGAATAACACATCACCTAGGAAAACGAAACGATCCTGCCTCGATCACGAGCTAGCTAGATACCATATCAGCCTCGGTAGTCACACATACCAACTTAATCTTATAACCAAAACCGATTCACCATAGTCATGAATACCTTCGAGAAGTTTCTCGATCATCAAACAAGTATTTGGCGAGGACACTTGACTCCCAATCTCTTGTTCTCTTTGATCTCAACTCTCGAACCGCACTCATACTATATGGTCATCTAACGAACACGCACATAAACAGTTTGGTCCTATGATCATCTCAACTACTTGTGAAGTCTCACAAGGCATCAGTTCTACTTCAAGCGAGAATCACACATCTCCTTGAACTAGCAACTGGATCCGGACATTCACACAGTTAGTTAGATACCACGTTTGACCACCCGGTACTTTGTACCGTTCACATTCATTCACAATCACATAAACAGGATGATCATCTACCCTAACTCGCGGACCATGACTTATGGACTCGGTTCTGCTCTGGCGTGAATCACACATCACCCAAGTAAGACACTAGATCCGGCTATCCAAACGAGCTTGTTAGACATCATGTATTCTCACGGTTCATACTTAACCAAATCACAATCACAGAGCATTGACCTTGCTAAGCTTATTCACTAACTTACACAAGCAATCAATGAAAATCAGATAACCTAGCAATCATACGATCCTAGATACCAACCACTTAAGTAGATAAAACATTTATTCCCTTTACCCATTTTTCTCGTCTAAGTCATTCTAGACAAGCCCAATTCACATCAAGACTCTGTCCTAGAACCGACCACGCTCTGATACCACTTGTTACACCCCGACCCGGATTTCCTAAACCGCGGCCGGACCACAGGAAATTTTTGCCTTTCTAACCGATATCCTAGATGAAGTCTAACACGTTCCTTCCATCTAACAACTTAGCAAAGACCATCCCACGGTCCTACTCAATCACGGCTTAACTAGCTACGCATCAAAATAACAATATCAAGCGTCTACTAAACCATACCTTGGCCACATCGCATGACCCATGAACGTCCCATACCGTCCAGACCTCATCCACTACTTCAAACACACTACTGCTGACCCAGCCACTGTGCTGGTCAACCCACGAACACATCTCCCCCCCCCCCCGTACTTAGTCACTCAACCAACCATCCACACATGACCAAGTAGAGAAGAGAGATGGCTCGGATCCCCGATCCCTTGCACGCCCAGACACGATCCACACTGATCGCCAGACATGATCCACACGGACCACCAGACACGATCTTATCGGCACGGACAGAACAATCTCTCGAACATCTCGGATTTTCTCTCGGCGAAATTACCTTTCTCTCGAGCAAAATCGCTTCTCAGGTTTTTCTCTCGGGAAATTTCGTGATCCCCCCCCGCGGCCACGAGAGAAAACCCTATCTTGACCGTCTAAACCAACTTATCCCGCACGGTTTACATTTCTCTCGGTCCAATTTAAGTTTCTCTCGGCCAAACCGGCCAACTTTCCTTTTTCTCTCGGCCAAACCTCAACCGCTCGGCCAAACACGGGATAAATCCTTTTCCACTCAGGATAAACCGATTTCTCTCGAGTAAAACCACGGCCCACGGCCGAACACCTTTGTTTCCAAACACTTAGACAATTTCCACCATATTTACTCGGTCCAACCACGGTACGGTCCTTAACCTCACAGACGCAGTCACGGTACAGACATTTTACAGAAACGGACGAACCTCACTTATACCATAACGTATATACAACAGCCATCTCATGACCCGCACGACCATAACCAGGATTTCTGGTCGCTGATGCTACAGATTGCCTTGACCCCGAGTGGATGGACATCTTCTACCTTGGAAGGACTATGTTTATGTCGGGAAGGTTAGGCCACCGGTTTGCCTGCAAGTTTGCGGTAGATGCAAAGACCGAGGCCAAGATTTGCCTCCCGAACTCGCAAGCCACCTCTTTCCAAGACATCTCCCACATCGACTTTGTGCCCCCATATGAGGACCTCTACAATTATGCGGTCAATCCACCTATCCAATCCATTGCCAAGAGAGGGACACTAAACTTTGACCCAACCCAAGTTCTTGAAGAGGAAGAAGAAGTGGAAGAAGAGGACGAAGCTCCGAGCCCGGTTTATGGTAGCGAGAGATACTACTTCTCCTCTTTCATAGACCCGATACCAAGCCCGACAGTGAGAGAAGCCTACGCACACATTGGTCTCCTCAAGAGGTGGAACAAGTACCAATACCGGCCCATTAAGAAGCTCGAAAAAACGGTGAATGATTTGAAGAGGATGGTCAAAGGGGTAAAGGCCATCGTCGAGGGAAAGTCCTCCACAATAGCTAGAGAAGAGGGCACTGATAAGAGGACTTTTCACAGTATTTCTAATCAATCCTAAAGCCTCTCTATGGCATTCTAGTACTTTAGGTGTCAACCCAAATTGAGTGTGAAAGATACTAGGAATACAAGAGCTCAAGTAAATCTAAGTGAAATCCGAGATTAATTGGGGGAAACAAATCCTAAAAACTACTTGGGACAACTAAACAACCTCGAAAACAATTTTAAAAATCACTATGAAGGGTTAAGAAACTACTAGACGACTCCTACAAATTTAAATGGAAAAGCTACTGATTATGAAAATTTGAATGCTAAAAACATATAAACAAGGCACTTTCTAGAAATCTAAAGGAACAAACTTTAAATCTAAATGTGAATGCTTTTAAAACTACTAAAATGACAAAGACAGATTCAAGGTTGAGGTTCATGCTTAGGGAGGTTCAAGGTTCGATTTTTGGTTTGGTAAAAGTAGATCTACACATTTCTAAATGAGATATCCTTAAGACTAAGAAGCAATATTTCCATGGTGTGTGGATAAGATCCTCTCATCACCTTTCCCTCCAAACCCATGGTGAGTGGTGGAAAGGATGGTTGATGAGCTAAAAGCACGGATCTTAGCATGGCCTAACTAGCCCCCAACTTGCCACCATCGTGGTCTTTAGAGCATACTAGTCTCTTGGTTTGGGCTTACGAGATTTCCTAAGTCCTCATGAGATAAGGAAATCTCTAGAATCATAAAGCCTCCATCGAGGTCTTTAAGCAATGAGCACACCAAACCAAGAAAGAATAATGTTTTAGAACAAGAAAATACCAAGATTCAACCTTTAAAAACTCTCTAATCCCCTCAACCTTAAATCATAAACGCATCATTGGAGCCGGTGATGCACCAAACACACACACACACCGCTTCGGCATCACGCCCCCACCAGTCCAAAACAACTACTTTGAAATCAAGTCTGGCTTCGTCTTTATGGTGCAAAATAACAAATTTCATGGCCTTGCTATGGAAGACCCATTAGAGCACTTGGACAACTTCGACCAAGTATGCAGCATGATCAGAATCAACGGCATATCCGAAGATGCCTTCAAACTGCGCCTTTTTCCCTTCTCTCTTGGGGAAAAGGCAAGGCATTGGGAGAAAACATTACCACAAGACACCATCACGTCCTGGGTAGAGTGCAAGAAAGCCTTTCTCTCAAAATTCTTCTCAAGCACTAGAACCGCTCAAAGACACAATGAGAGCTTCAGTGAAGCAATGGAGCGCTTCAAGGACTACACCATCCAGTGTCCTCACCACGGCTTCACGGAAGAGACTCTCTTGAGCACTATATACCGTGGAGCCTTGCCCAAAATCCGAATGCTACTTGACACGGCTAGACAAGGGAACTTCCTCGGTCAAGACGTCAACGACGGAATGGAGCTTATTGACAACCTCGCTTTGAGTGATGGGAATTACTCTGAAGACTATGACAGAGCACCAAGAGGACATGAACTGGAGGCGCACAAAAAGGAATTAAAATCGCTCCATGAAAAAATCGACAAGATGATGCTTGCCAACACAAAACATGTCCACTTCGTGGATGAAGCCGCAGACTTGTCTCAAAGAGGAAGTGAAATAGAATTTGAGGAAGCAAATTGGGTTGGAGGCCAAGACTATCCTAAGGCACAAGGATACGCCCCAAGGTACCAAGGGAACACCAGCAACTTGTCTTATAGAAGCACAAATGTGGAAAATCCAAAGTATCAAGTCTACCCTCCACAACAAACCAATCAAGCAAAACCGTTTGTTCCCTACAACAAAGAAGGTTTTTCACAGAACGGTGGGTACCAAGGTCAAAGACAGGGAAACTACCAAGGAAACCAACAGCCTGGAAGCAAAGGTTACCCTCCTGGTTTCGTGCCACAGCAACAACAACATCAAACACCACATCATGATCCAACACAAGCGATGTTGCAACAACTTATCCAAGGCCAAGCCGCGACAAATAAAAATATTGCGGACATGAACAACAGGCTAGATTCCTCTCTTACTGAAGTCTCTACACAGATAAGCAACATCAACAACAAGATTCGCCAGTTGGAGAAAGGAAAAGGAAGTACGAGCAACCAAGCTACACTACCCGGCCAATGCGAAACAAACCCTAAGGAGTATGCAAATGTTATCACTCTAAGGAGTGGTAAGGAAGTAGCCCCAACGTCTACAGCAAAAGACAATGAGGACATTGTGGTTCAAGAGGGGGAGAGTGATCTTTCAAATGATCAAGAGATCACCTTCGACAATGTCTACATCGAAAGGGCAAAGAAAGGCAAGGAAGCGGTTTCGGAAAAACAAGTGGGGGAAACGAGCAAAGAAAGAACTATCTTCGTACCTCCACCTTACAAACCGAAGCTTCCCTTCCCTGGACGCTTCAAGAAGCAGCTGGTAGAGAAGCAAAGAGCCTTATTTGAAAAACATTTGAAAAACGTGGAGCTGAAATTGCCACTACTCGATTGTTTAGCCATGGTGCCGAAGTACGCCAAGTTTCTAAAGGATACACTCACCAAGTCAGCTAAGGGTTGCCAAGAGGTCATGGTGTTGAGCCAAGAATGCAGCGCAATCATCCACAAGGAGATAGCACCGAAAAAGCTAGGAGATCCAGGCTCGTTCACAATACCCTGTGCGCTAGGGTCGTTGAGGTTTAGCAACTGTTTGTGCGACTTAGGGGCAAGCATTAATCTAATGCCCTACTCCATAGCAAAGAAGCTAGGCTTCACCAAGTTTAAGGAGTGCAGAATCTCGTTGATCTTGGCCGACCGAAGTGTAAGGCTCCCGGTAGGAATGCTTGAAGACTTACCGGTAAGGATAAGCAATGTGAATGTCCCCACGGACTTTGTTGTCCTTGAGATGGATGAAGAACCTAAGGATCCCCTAATCCTTGGAAGACCGTTTTTGGCGACTGCTGGAGCTATAATTGACGTCAAGAATGGCAAGATATCATTGCATTTGGGCAAAGGCATCAAGCTCAACTTCGATATTAATGAAGTTTTAAAGAAACCGACAATCGATGGACAAGTCTTCTACATAGAAGCTATGGATCTTTTAGCTGATGAATTGCTAGAGGAATTGAGTCAAGAAGATCATCTACTAGTGGCGCTAACAAAGGAGTGTGGAGAGTATGGCTACCTAAATGATCAAACCCAAGAATACATTCACCTACTTGATTCTCGCAAAACTGTTAAAGAGATCGACCGAGAGATCGAGCCACTTACTCGATCTGACGAGACGATCGACTGCCTGATCGACCAATCCATTCGATCAACCAATGAAATCGACCAGCTCACACGATCTCTGTCTCGATCAAAGGAAGAACAACTGAGACAATCGAGAGAAACAACTCAATCTGCAGCGGATCGACTGGCGGATCAACCCATCAACTCGATCGTAGCGGCGCAGACATATGAAGACGCAAGTATGAAAGCTTATGACTCGGGGTCTAAAGAAGCAAATGAGGACGGTGATCTCAACAAGAACCAAGAGGAGGATTGGAGCGAGCTGCTAGCCCCAAAGGTGGACCTCAAGCAACTACCAATCGGTCTAAGGTATGCGTTCTTAGGATCAAATGAGACATATCCGGTCATTGTTAATGATAATCTAAAGGATGATGAATTACACTCCCTGCTTAAGGAATTAAGGAAGTATAGAAAGGCCATTGGCTATTCTCTTAGTGACATCAAGGGCCTTTCACCATTACTCTGCACCCATAGGATTCATTTAGATGATGAGAACACTTCTTCAATAGAACACCAAAGGCGCTTAAACCCGAATTTAAAAGAAGTAGTTAAGAAAGAAATCCTAAAACTCCTAGAGGCCAACGTGATATACCCCATAAGTGATAGCACTTGGATCTCACCGGTCCATGTCGTGCCTAAAAAGGGGGGAATCACGGTTGTAAAAAATGAAAATGATGAACTAATACCTTCTAGGATCATCACCGGTCATAGGATGTGTATAGATTATCGAAAGCTTAACAAGGCCACTAGAAAAGATCATTTCCCACTACCATTCATTGATCAAATGTTGGAAAGATTAGCCAACCACCCCTATTACTGTTTTCTAGACGGTTATAGTGGCTTTTTCCAAATCCCAATTCATCCAAATGACCAAGAAAAGACAACATTTACTTGCCCTTATGGAACATATGCTTATAGAAGAATGCCTTTTGGTTTATGTAATGCTCCTGCTACATTTCAAAGATGTATGATGTCTATATTTTCTAATTTGATTGAGGAGATGGTTGAGGTATTCATGGATGATTTCTCCGTGTATGGCTCTTCCTTTGGTATTTGTTTGTCTAATTTGTGCAAGGTACTCAAAAGGTGTGAGGAGACCAACCTCGTGCTCAACTGGGAGAAATGCCATTTCATGGTAACAGAGGGGATTATCCTTGGTCACAAGATCTCAGGAAAAGGAATTGAAGTGGATAGAGCAAAGGTGGAAGTAATGGTTACTTTGGCACCTCCGGCTAATGTGAAGGGCATAAGGAGTTTCTTGGGGCACGCTGGCTTCTACTGAAGGTTCATCAAAGATTTTTCCAAGCTAGCACGTCCCCATACAAGGCTACTATGCAAAGAAGCTGAGTTCAATTTTGATGAAAAATGCCACCAAGCGTTCAAGATCATCAAAGGCGCACTAGTAACCGCACCAATAGTACAAGCACCGGATTGGGACTTTCCCTTTGAAATCATGTGCGACGCTAGTGACTATGCTGTAGGAGCTGTCTTGGGACAAAGGAAAGACAAGAAGTTGCATGTAATCTACTATGCCAGCCGCACCTTGGATGATACACAAGTGAGATATGCAACCACCGAGAAGGAGCTTCTAGCCGTGGTCTTTGCTTTTGAGAAGTTTAGATCTTACTTGGTGGGTTCTAAGGTCATTGTGTATACTGACCATGCTGCCTTGAGGTACATATACTCCAAGAAAGACACCAAGCCTAGACTCTTGAGATGGATCCTTCTCTTGCAAGAGTTTGACACGGAGATCAAAGACAAGAAGGGCATAGAGAATGGTGTGGCGGATCATCTTTCTAGAATGAGGATAGATGAAGTCTTACCTTTGGACGACTCACTCCCTGAAGAGCAGCTCATGATGATCAATACCGTGGTATGTGCAAAGCTAGAAGACAATCTTGAAGAAGTTTTGAGCCTAAAAGAGGAAGATCTCCCATGGTACGCTGATATTGTCAATTTCTTGGCTTGTGGAGAAGAGCCTACTCATTTGGACCGGTACCACAAGAAGAAATTCATGAGAGACGTCTCACACTACTTCTGGGATGAACCATACCTATACAAAAGGTGTGTGGACAGTTTGTATCGAAGATGTGTCACAAGAGAGGAGGCTAGAGACATACTTCTACATTGCCACGGTATGATCTATGGAGGGCACTTTGCGAGTTTCAAAACTGCTACAAAGATTCTCCAAGCTGGGTTTTGCTGGCCTACACTCTTCAAAGATGCACATGAATTCATTAAATCATGTGAAGCATGCCAAAGAACCGGAAATATCACCAAAAGAAACGAGATGCCGCAATCTCCAATCTTTGAAGTAGAGGTCTTAGACGTATGGGGGATCGATTTTATGGGGCCGTTTCCATCATCATATGGCAACAAGTATATTCTTGTAGCAGTAGACTATGTGTCTAAGTGGGTGGAAGCCATGGCCTCACCAACAAACGATTCAAAGGTGGTACTTAAACTCTTCAAAACAATCATCTTTCCAAGATTTGGAGTCCCTAAGGTGGTGATTAGCGATGGAGGCAGCCACTTCATCAACAAGGTTTTTGAAGGTCTCTTGCGAAAACATGGTGTTAAGCACAAGGTGGCCACGCCCTATCACCCTCAAACAAGTGGCCAAGTGGAGGTTTCAAATAGACAAATCAAAGCTATACTAGAGAAGACCGTGGGGATCACTAGAAAAGATTGGTCTAGCAAGTTAGATGACTCTCTTTGGGCGTATAGAACGACATACAAGACTCCAATTGGGACAACGCCTTTCAACCTCCTCTATGGCAAGTCTTGTCACCTTCCTGCGGAACTAGTGCACAAGGCTCTTTGGGCCGTAAAGCAACTCAACTACAATCTCAAAACAGCTCAAGAGAAACGGCTGGTACAACTTCAAGAGCTTGATGAGATAAGGATGGATGCTTATGAAAGCGCCAAGATTTACAAGGAAAGGACAAAAGCCTTTCATGACAAGAAGCTGGTGCGCAAGGAGTTGCAAGAAGGAAGCATGGTTCTCCTCTATAACTCAAGATTGAAGTTGTTCCCCGGAAAGCTCAAATCTAGGTGGTCCGGGCCGTATGAGATTAAAGAAGTACTACCATATGGAGCCATTACTTTGCTTGGAAAGAATGGAGAGAACTTTACAGTGAATGGGCATAGAGTCAAGCCCTACATGGCGAGTGACTGCAACAAGGAGAGCATCACGTTGCCTCTCCAAGCCCCACAACCAGCCTAAATCCGGTAAAGTCAAGCTTAGAGACTTAAAACAAGCGCACTTGGGAGGCAATCCCATGACTATCATTGTATATATTTTGTTTCAATTTTATGGTTTCTATTTTAAGTGTGTAGATGCAAGAAAACAGGAGTCAAGAAGCAACCTAATGGGTTCAACAATCCAAGGAAAAGAAGGGGTAGAAGGAAAAGATCGAGTGTCGGATCGATGATACCACTCGATCGTGAGCCAAGATCGATCAAGAGATCGATCAACAACTCGATCGTGAGCCAAGATCGATCAAGAGATCGATCAACAACTCGATCGTGAGCCAAGATCGATCAAGGGATCGACCCAATCAGTCGATCACGAACGAAACAAGCTTAAAACGAGGACATAAGTCGATCAACTACTCGATTCAAACCAGATCGACCGACCAATCGAGTTGATAACTCGATCAGAGTAAGTTAGGCAAGAGATCGAGTGGTGGATCGACCAAACTACTCGATCGTCTGCCAAGGGAAGTTTTTCAAATTTCCCCCTCTTTCTCATTCCCTCCCACTTTTGAATTTGAATTTGAATTTGGTCAACCAGGCTCCTCTGCACTTTGTTATCTGAGCCTTTTTCCAAATTTGATTCCCCACTTGCATGCATAAATCCAAGCATTCCCCTCTTTATAAAATCACACATCCTCACTCTCTCCATTCCTCACATTCACGATTTTTTACAAAATAGAGAGAGAGTGACTTTTCTGGTTTTCTAAAGAAGAAGAGCAACTTGTTTCCATCAACTTTCAAGGGTAATTCGAATTTTTTTTTATTGCCATATTTGGGTTCTTGAAAATTTCCTTTTAAGTTGTATGGTTGCTTAATTTGCTAAGGAAAAGGATTTTATTTTAAAAAAATATATCTAAATATTAGGGAATTTTTTTGATTTATTCTTATCTCAAGAGATTTTTCTTCTAATATTTATTGATAAATCCAAAACTTTTCCCAAAAAAATAAAAGCTTAGGCAAAATCTTTTTAAGCGTGAAAGCCTCTTGAACTTGTGTTCTTCTCTTTGCCGTGATATTCACTAATTTCTTCTTTGAAGTTTTGATTTTTAGGTACCATGGCGCCACAGAAGAGAAGTAGAGCTATGGCTGCACAAGAGGAAACACAGCAAGAAGTTGAGGAAACGGCTAAGTGGAGCAAAGAGGAAAAGAAAACAAGGAGGAAGCTAGAGAGGTTGCGTTTTGAGCCAACAAAATTTGCAAGTAGGGAGTTCTTGCAAAGGCTTGGATTGTTGGAAGGGTTTGATGAGCTACTCACTGACATGGGGCTAGCATGTCTTTCACGGATGGACTGTCCCACATACCCCGAAGCCACCCTTCACTTCCTCTCCACCTTAGAGTGCGAATATGAAGACCCCAACATCCCCACTCCAACCGAGGGCCTTATCAAATTTAAAATCCGCAAGCAAGCATACCGCCTCTCTATCCCTGAGCTATGCCAAGCTTATGGACTCAATGCAGCAGCAGACCTTATGGAGTTCCCAGAATTCAAATCCGCAAGCAAGCTATGGGACTTGATTAGCGATGGAGACTACAAGTCTAATACCGCAAAAATCAAGAAGGTGCGCAACCCTTTGCTAAGATACACTCTGAAGCTGCTAGCAAACACATTCAGTGGGAGATCCACGACGCCAACAGTGACAAAGAACGAGCTGTGCTTCCTTTTCCAAGGAGTTAAGCATGTTCTATGCGATAGCGAGAGAAATGATGAACCAATGGAGGACGATCTTGGAGATAACGTTAACTATGGATGCATCCTGGCTTCATCCTTGCTCAAATACAAAGCTTGGGCCATCAAGTGCAAGGCAACATCAGCACTCATAGGTGGATTTCTCACGCCACTCTTTTTGCAAGCGGGAGTTCCACTTACCGAATTCACACCATGCGCGGAACGTGCCTACATGGATCAAGCCTACATGATCAACACCGATTCCTTGGGACCTACTCCAGCTCCAGGTTACTATGCATACCTATTCTACAATGAGGAACATGAACAGAAGACGTGCATCTTACCACACCCGGGAGAGGCGCTACCTAATAGCGTTGGCAATATCGAATTCTTGCCAACCGATGAAGAATGTTATGCACCTCTTGGGGTCGTTCCAGCTACACCACAACTTTACCAATCATCACCCGAGTCTCCTCCCACTGATGCTGAGATGCCATCAAGTTACGATCTCCCAAGGATGGACTTCGAGCCACGCACCAAAACAGAGAAGTTCCTTGCCTCGGTTGTAGAGATTCAGCGCAAAGTAAACAAATGGCAAGGTAAGATGATCAAGAAACTGGTGAAGAAGGTCAAGGTCCTTCAAGGGAGGAGCTCTTCAGAGATGACCTTAAGTGATGAGGCTGAACAAGCACACATGACGACGGCAAGACACTCAACCGGAGGTATACAAATCCGAGAACCCGACGATTTCCAAGCCGGACGTCCTTCTCTTCAAAACCGTCCAACCAGAAACAAGAACAAGGAAGTACTCCATGACACGCCAAGAAAGAGCAGGAGGACCGGAGCAACCTCAAGCTCCGGCCATCTCAGCTACAAGGTACCAAAAACGCATAACTTTGTATATAACATGCATTTTTTTTGTGTCTTCTCCTAAATTTGTTTAACACCAAGACGGTGTCATTCAAGTTTGGGGGAAGAGAGTTTGTGCTTTGACATATTTTATTTGATCTTATTTTGTGTTTTCATTTTTGAGTCTTCATGCATAACATTAAAAAAAAATGCATAGAAAAATAAAATAAAAATCAGAAAAAAAACTCTTAAAAATTTCAAAAAAATTCATATAGCTTGCATTTGCATTGTAAAATATTGAAGGATTGAGTCTAGATTTTTTATCATATAGGTTGCATCATTCATATGCATAGGGGGCAATGATGAAAAATTTCCTTTAAAAGTGTTTTAAGCTCATGTATTGGTTCAAGGCCCTAGTTAGTAGTTCTTTAATGCCTTGTGCAACTTTAAAATTAAGTTCTAACCATGCTTGGATCATTTGATTTAATTTTCTTGGCTTAAAATTGAAAAAAGCATGAATTGAATCAATACTTAAAATCGGAACCTTAATGAACATCTAATTATCATACTTGTGCTTTTGAAAAAGGATTCATGGATTACAAAAAAATATTTAGGCTTTCTTATTCACTTTACCACTCTTTGTAAGCCTAAATAGAATACCTCACCTTGACCCTTACCTTATTTCAAGCCAAAATTCATGAGTGATTACAAATTGTGAGGCCTTATTTTATGTTTGGACTTGGCATAAAGTGTTAGGTTTTGGGCGACATGTTTAGGCTCTCATGATGTTGCTAGCTTTGCATTTTGAAGCTAGTTTTTAGGCTTGTTTGGGATTTGGGAGTTCACAGGTTAGAGAATGGGAAAATGTTAAGGAAAAAGATGAAAAGGGATACATATTTCTAGTGGGTGATCTTGATATGTAATAAGAAAAAGCTCTAGCAAAGAAAAAGAGCCCTAGAGGCCAAATGCATAAAAGAAATATTTTTAGAAATCTATCAAAAGAAAGAAGAGAGCTAATATTTATGATCTTACCACTAGCCTTAAGAAATGTTTAACAAGTTTCCCTAAGAAAAGAAAGTATTTGATGAAGTTCTTGTGGGTTTAAGCTTGGCGTGAATAGCCTTGATGATTTGGGTAGTTTCTAGAGGGTGAGTGAGCTTCGAAAATATAAAAATGAATGAGAGAGGGATTAGGATCATTGTTAGTATACTTGGGTAGATGTGAGTCTAGTCATGTATGCATGCATTGCCTTTTACCTTTAGCATTATGTATAAGTTCAAACATTTTTTGAGAGAAACCATTGCTTGGAATACCAATTTGAATGAGATCATTTTTATCTCATAACCTTAACCCTTGCCAAATGTATTCGGTTTTAAAAAGGCACAAGTGTGATTCACGGTTTGGAACTCTTAATGAATGTTAAAAGTATTGATTATTGGATTGCTTGGAATAAACAAGTCATGATTTGAATTTCAATTTGTGATGAATATGGCTAAGTTCTTTTGAGTAGATTTTGTGTTCTGCATTCTAGAACTGAGAACAAGGACCTTTGAATTGATACTTTTGAAAAACACTTTTGGATTTGAGCCCCCATTTTTTAATCATCTCTTCCTAGCTTGAATTTTGTTTGCTTGAGGGCAAGCAAAAGGCAAGTTTGGGGGAGTTGATATACTCATATATTTCACATATTTAGCTTGCATTTAGAAAAGGTTTTTCATGCATACATCATTCATAATAGACTAATTTGCATCATTTGTACCATTTTAAATCCTAGAACACTTTGCATTAGCATTTGCATGGTTTTTTGCATATTTGCATCTTTTTTAGGTTGTTTTGAGTACTTGGAGGTGTGATGGATGCTGAGCATTAAGAAGAAGACGAAAGAAGAACCTAGGAGTAGGCGGGTGATATGTCTATATTTTGTATGATTTCAGCATCCATTTAGTATAGGTTTCTCATCATTTAGGAGTCTATTATAGCATCATTGTATTGCATTGTATCATTTAGAGTCCTAGAGTGTTTTTGCATAGTCCTTGCATGTTTTGGTGCATTTGGAGCCTTGATCAGGTAACATGGATGCTGTGGAGGGAACAATGGTGTTGGAAAGGAATGGCACATCACTTGGAAGAGCAAGAAGTTGCCAAAAAGATGAAGAAGAAGAATCCTGAAGAAGTTTCGACGAGCAGGTTCGACGAAGCTCGTCGAAGTTCTTCTCCAGGACATGTGTTCGACGAAGGCGTTCGACGAGACTGGCCGAAACTTTTCTCCAGGGTGCCCGTTCGACGAAGGCGTTCGACGAAGCTCNAAAACAAGTTTCTCTCGGCCAAACCGGCCAACTTTCCTTTTTCTCTCGGCCACACTTAAACCGCTCGGCCAAACACGAGATAAAACACTTTTCACTCGAGATAAACTGATTTTCCTCGAGTTAAACCACGTTCCACGGCCCAACAACCTTGTTCCTCAACACTTGGATAAAATCCCCAACATTTACTCGGCCTAGCCACGGTACGGTACTTAACCTCACGGACGTACAACGGTTTGGTACCACAGACATACCACGGACGTTCCACGGACGTACCACGGACGTACCACGGACGTACCACTGTACAACAAACATAATTACAGAAACGGACGAACCTCCACTGTACCAGGACATACATACAACGGTCATCCCATGACCCGCATGACCATACTTAGGATTTCTGGTCGCGGATGCTACAGGTATGTTCGCCAAGGCGTGACTGTCTGTGTTCTGACTTTGGAACCGGGTTGGGTTACCAAAGCATGACTGGTGGTGAGAAGCGTCAGTGGAAACCAAGAGGGTTGTCCAGACGTGACAGGTGGTGAGATGCGTCCGTGGAAACCAAGTGGGTTGTCCAGACGTGACTGTTTCTGAGAATTGTGATTGGAAACCAAGTTGGTTGCCAATACTTCTGGGATTCATTCTTGGAACCGAGAGGGTTGGCCAAGATGGATGTCACATGACTGTATTTGAGAGGTGGCCATAGAAACTAGTTTGTTGCCAGGCGCGAGTAAGGTACATCCATGGGAATCAGTGGATTCGTCAATGCAGGATGTGACAGTGAAATTGCAACGGATACGTTGTGATGACTGTGACGGTGGGGACTAAGGAAGTTAGCCATCGTAGGATTAGTAATGTGGGATAACGATACTACTGGATTGGCTAGTGTGTCGGGTGCTTGCCGGTTAAGGCATGGTACTGACTGAAAATACAAGTGAGGACTTGTAATGGCGATAGGAGCCGAGGCTTTGTGAGCCGACTGATGGCCTGGTGTGCCGAGTACGGGCTGAGTCAATAATACCTTTCGAGAGTCTGGATGGGACATGACTGTGGCATGCTGGTTGCAAGAGGACTATTGAGTAACCTATGTTGGTTGCAAGATAACTGTTGAGTAACCTAGGACTGCGTGAGTGAGAAATGAGGAGTTCGTCACCGCATGACTGGAATCGTGAGTTAAGAACCTGCGGGTTACCTAAGCGATTAGATGTGAACGTCTGTGGGAATCTGCGGATTAGCCAAGGCCTGACCGTGAGATTGTTCTTGTGAACAAGAGAAGTTTCCCAAGGTAATGATATTTGTAAGGATCAATGTGTGATCCGAGGATCAAAGGGTGATCCGGGAAAATGAGGCCACGTAGGTGGGTCGAGATAGTCGCTGACTATAATGTGGATATAGCCTATCATTTGGGTAGGGCTATTCTGGTTGTAGATGCATTGAGCCGGTGGAGGGCTAGTGCATCATCTGAAAGGAACATTGCAGTTAAATGTCCTGACTGAAGAGAAGGAACCGTTGGGTTCGGGAGCCGCGGATCAGGCTGATTTGTTATCAATGATCTGACCGGCTTAAAAGGAGGAACTTATGAGAGTTTTGGAAACTCTAATAAGGAATCAAGAGTGATTCGTTAGTTGTGTTAATAAAGATCAGGGTATCTTGATTAACAGTATGATGGTGGTTAACGGTAGTTGAGGCGACGATGAGACAAACGCTTAGGAACTCGGAAGTTCGCTAAGGCAAGTCGATGGGCCAAGATGGACTGACCGTAAGCTTGACCTATCATCATGGATGACTGAGCTTTTGGAGAAAGTCCAACGTTAACGGATTATGCTAAACATTCTGATTAAAAGGAAGTTGAGGTGGAGCGAATGTACGCACACCAAGAGACTGTCCAGAGAATGGAAGGGTCTTGAGTTGACTAGTGTTCGGCCAGATGTGGCGTACACGAATTCGGATTAGTGGTGGAAATCCGGACCAAGGCTGGGATGGTCTAAGGTGAAGTGTCTGAATCGAGTCTTGAGAAGGCTGCGATTGGGAAACAAAGTTTAGTACAGCTAAATTAAGAGCGGGAGTGCTCGAATAAGGTGGTAACGGGGAGAGTTATCTGCCTTTGGCTGGGTTGTATAGAGCACCATTATGACAAACCCCAATGGGGGAGTGTAGTATGACATGGCTACGTGAGTAGCTGGATGTCTGACTTGCCAGTGGTTAAGGCAGAGAATCAATATCCGAGTGGATATGGGACATGATCACAATGGATTTTTGTGATGGGACGGTCGAGATCACGGAAGAAAGGTGATGTAATTAGGGTCGTTGGGGAAAAATCGACCAAGTCTGCTCATTTTTGGTAATGAGGAAAGCCGTGGAGTGGCTAACTAGTGGGTTCGTATGTGGATACGACCGTGAGGTGGCAAAAGTTCTGGAAAAGGATCAAGATGATCCGAGTTGTTCTGGAAAAAGGGCCAGAGATGAGTACGAGTTCCCGAATTGGTTTGAGAAACTTCAAGAGGAAGCACCGGATTCGAGGACGAATCCAAACCAAGTGGGGGAGAATTGTAGCATCTGTAACCCGGAAATCTGATTACGGTCGAGTGGGTCATGGGATGGCCGATGGAAAGGCGTTATGGGTCGAAGGATGTCGACCGTGTCCATGAGTTATGGACTGTACTGTGACTGTAGTCGATTGTAAATGGCTAAGTCCGGATGGAGTTAAGAACTACGGATGGCTTGATCCCTAGAAAGGGTACGTAGGCAGCCTATGTGAAGGCACAACTATCAAGGACTGTCAAACAGTGGCAGTGAGTGTTCCGTGAGATTAGTCGGGATACACAGTCTGGTGAGAGAGCTTACCGAGACTATCACATACTGGGTTGTCTGACGATCGAGAATGATCGTAACGGGATGGTCTGTTGGACCATGCTTGGCGGTCTGTTGGACCGTGGTTGGCGGTCTGTTGGACCGCGGTTGGCGGTCAGTCGGACCGTGGTTGGCGGTCTGTGGTACCGTGGTTGGCGGTCTGTTGGATCGTGGTTGGCGGTCTGTTGGATCGCGGTTGGAGATCAGTTGGATCGTGGTTGGGCGGTCAGTGTGGATCGTGCCAGCCGTGCAAGGATCGGGGATCTGAGCCGCCCCTCTTCTGTACACTATCATGCGGGGATGGTTGGTTGAGTGACTAAGTATGGGGGGGGGGTGTGTTTCGTAGGTTGGCCAGTATAGTGGTTGAGCCAACAAGAGTGTGGAATGAAGTTGTTAAGGCGGTCTGGACGGTATGGGACGTTCATGGATCTTGCGGAGCAAGGTTTTGTTTAGCTGGCACTGGATTAGGTGCATAGCTAGTTAAGCCGCGAATGGGCTCATGCCATGGGTTGGACTGTGTTAGGTTGTTTGCTTTTAAGGAAAAAGGCGAAAAATTCCTAAGGTACGGTCATGGTATGATAAGTACGGATGGAGGCACGGCCGCGGTATAGTTAGCCGGGTCGGGGTGTAACAAGTTTCCTTGGGCATGCCGGTTTCTATAGGAATCAAGGATTTCTCTAAGATTGCTAGGCCTTTGACAAGACTCCTTTTCAAGGAGGTGGCATTTCAGTTTGATGAGGAGTGCTTGCAAGCCTTTGAGACAATCAAGAAAGCACTTGTGAGTACCCCCATTGTGCAAGCATCGGATTGGAGTCTACCATTTGCGATCATGGCTGATGCTAGTGACTATGCTGTTGGCTCGGTTCTTGGACAAAGGAAAGATAAGAAGCTTCATGTGATCTATTATGCAAGTAGAACACTTGATGAGGCTCAAACCAAGTATGCTACAACAGAAAAGGAACTCTTGGCGGTTGTGTTTGCTTTTGAGAAGTTTAGATCTTATTTGGTGGGATCAAAGGTGATAGTATACACGGATCATGCTGCTTTGCGCCACATCTATGCCAAGAAGGAGACCAAGCCAAGGCTCCTTTGATGGATTTTGCTTCTACAAGAGTTTGACATGGAGATAGTTGACAAGAAGGGTGTGGAAAATGGTGTAGCTGATAATTTGTCAAGGATGAGGATTGAGGATGCTTTGCCAATCAATGATTCCTTACCGGAAGAGCAAACTATGATGATCAAGAGCATTGCTAGTGCACATGGAGTTGGAAGGAAGCTTGAAGAAATTCAAGGTCTAGAGGACAAAGCTTTGCCTTGGTATGCCGATATTGTTAATTACTTGGTGTGCAAAGAAGAACCCACTCATCTCAATGCCTATCACAAGAAGAAGTTTATGAGAGATGTGTCACACTTCTATTGGGATGAGCCTTATCTCTACAAAAGATGCAATGATGGGATCTATAGGAGATGCTTGGCACAAGAGGAAGTTGAGAGTGTGATTTTTCATTGCCATGGGTCTAGGTATGGAGGTCATTTCGCCACATTCAAGACAGCTACAAAGGTGCTTCAAAGTGGATTTTGGTGGCCTACATTGTTCAAGGACACTCATGAGTATATCAAGAGATGTGAGCCTTGCCAAAGAAAAGGGAACATTAGCAAGAGAGATGAGATGCCCCAAAATCCGATCTTGAAAGTAGAATTGTTTGATGTTTGGGGCATAGACTTCATGGGACCTTTCCCATCTTCTTATGGAAACCAATACATCTTGTTAGCCATTGCAAGTCCTACTAATGACTCCAATGTCGTGGTGAAGATGTTCAAGAGTATAATCTTCCCAAGGTTTGGTGTGCCAAAAGTTGTGATTAGTGATGGGGGAAGCCACTTCATCAACAAGGTCTTTGAAGGGTTATTGAGCAAGCATGGTGTCAAGCATAAGGTAGCCACCCCTTACCACCCTCAAACTAGTGGTCAAGTGGAAGTCTCAAACCGTGAGATCAAGGCTATTCTAGAGAAAACTGTGGGTCTAACAAGAAATTATTGGTCAATCAAGCTTGATGATGCTTTGTGGGCTTATAGGACAGCTTTCAAGACACCAATTGAAAGGTCTCCTTTCAACCTTGTGTATGGAAAAGCTTGTCATCTACCAGTAGAGATTGAACACAAAGCTTTGTGGGTTGTGAAGCTTCTCAACTACAACATAAAAACAGCCCTAGAAAAGAGATTGATTCAACTCCAAGAGCTTCAGGAGATTAGGCTTGAGTCTTATGAAAGCTCAAGGATCTACAAGGAGAGGACCAAGGCTTTTCATGACAAGAGGATTGTGAAGAAGGAGCTAAGTGTTGGTGACAAAGTTCTTCTCTACAATTCAAGATTGAAGTTGTTCCCGGGTAAGCTCAAGTCAAGGTGGGGAGGCCCTTTTGAGATTCAAGAAGTGTTGCCTTATGGAAACATCACCTTGATTGGAAAGAATGGGGAGAGTTTCACAGTCAATGGTCATAGGGTCAAGCCATACTTAGTGAATGAGTGTAAGGAAGAGGCAAGCTCAATTCCTCTTCAAGACCCCCCTCTAGCCTAAAAAGGTTTGAAAAGTCGAGCTAATGACGTTAAACAAGCGCACTTGGGAGGCATTCCCATGGTTATCCTTGTATATATTCTTGATTTAGTTCTATGATTATGTTTCATTGTATTTTTGAAAGTTTTAGGTTGAGTATGGAGGACTTAGACTTGAAGAAAAGGGTGTGGAGAAAAAATTTAAGGCTGGTTCGGCGAGTTGATTCGGTGAACTCGTCGAACTGCTTTTCCAGGGCGTCCGTTCGGCGAACTGGTTCGGTGAAACACGTCGAACCAGAATTCCAGGGCGTCCGTTCGGCGAGATGGTTCGGTGAAAGACGTCGAACCACTTTTCCAGGGGTTCGGTTTGACGAAGCCGTTCGATGAACACGTCGAACCACATTGGCAGGGTCACGGTTCGGCGAAACCATTCGGTGAACTCGTCGAACCGTTTCCAGAAACAGGCTTGCTTGGCTTTTCTTCCTTCCTTTGACCGGTTTAATGTTGACATCCCCCACTTATATTGAACCGATTTTTGAGGATTAAAAGACTTCTTCTTCCCCAAAAACCATCTCACCCACGATTTTCACTCTTGCATAAGGATAAGAACATATTTTCCCCTTTTCTCTCTCAATTCTTCATCAAATTCTTTGATTCTAAGTGCATTATTTCCGAAACTGTTTGTCACTCTCGATTTCTTAGTGAATTTCGGCCATACCTTTGAGTGGAACCAAGATTTGTCTTGTCATCCTCTCTCTTAATCTTTGATTTCTCCTTGAGAAAGAATTGGAAATTAGGATTGATAGAAAGACTTTGAATGGGTTGATTGAGTTGGGTATAGTTGAATATTGTTATGGGTGATGATTGTTGAAGTTTTTCAAGGAATTACATGGGAAAATTTTGATTTTTGAACTTTTTTCTTTAGGATTTTAAAGAGTTGTGAAAATTCATGTTTTTGCCTAATTGTTGTTGAAAAATTTGGAAATTGGTTTCTTTAGACTTTTTTTCCCATGTTATATAAGTAATTAAGCTAGAATCCTCTTGAATTTTAATTTGTTAACACTTAGAAGATGCTTAATTTGAATAATTCCTTGTTGATTTCTTTGAATGCTAAAAGAGAAGTTATAAAAGGGATTATTTCTTGCTATTATTTCATTGCCATTGAGTTTTAATTCTTGAAGCCTCCATGGAATTTTATGATTACATGCTTGTTGCTTTCAAGAATTTTAATTCACAATGTACTTACTCTTCTCCAAGATTTTTGATTTTGTAGGTGATATGGGGAGAACAAGGAGTGAGGCTAGCAAGAAACAAGGCAAGAGGCCTGTGGAAGTGGAAGAAGAAGATCCCGAAGAGAGTCCACCGGTCATAAGGAAGTTGTCCCAAAAGAGGGACATTAGTAGAGAAAAAGCCAGGGCAAGGCGAGCCGAGAGAGCTGCAGCCACTCCTCCAACACCCTCGGATGTGTACAAGGACCTTATGGACAGACATTTTAAGGGAACCAAGTACCCGGATCATGAGTTGCTAGATGAGTTGGGTCTCTTGGAGGATGTGACTGCGATTTTCCGAAATTTGGGAAGTGAGAGATGGTTCAACAATTCGTACCCGGGCTACCAAGAGGAGACTTGCCAATTCCTCTCTACTTTGAAGGTGACGACTTTAAGTTTAGGAGGGGTTGATAGAAAAAAGGATGGCTTCGGTTTTTATCAAATTCCGTGTTCGCAACAAATCTTACAAGATGGGCTTCAAGAAGCTAAAGTGAGGTGCTTGAATTTGATGAGGGTACCGGCCCGGGATCCCGCTTGGATGTTAGGAAAAGCGAGTTGGAAAAGCTGTGGAAATTGCTTGCTAATGGGGATTACAAGGCTGGGAGAGTTAGGAGCACCATGATCCGTCATCCCGCTATTCGCTATGCTCACAAGGTGTTGGCTCACACCTTCTTTGCTAAGAAGGAGACCGTGATTGTAACTTCAGAAGAATGAGAAATGCTTGATGTTGGGATCAAAGACATCATCCAGTGCTGCGATGGGAACATCCTAATGCGAGGCGATGCTACGGGGAATGGTATGGTGCAGCTTTGGGTGGCTCATGCAGCGAGTTACTATGGTCGGGCAGCTAGCAAGAAGGATCGCTCGATCCCACTCACCATTGGAGGCATGATCACACCGATCCTAGAGGAAGTTGGCATCAACCCTCAGCTGAGAAGGAGTTTATAGGTTCCGCCTACCTCGTTAAGAGTCAGTTTTTGATTAATGAAGGAAGTGGCTACCGATATAAATTCAATGTGGAAAGGCTCAAGGAGGCTACAATCCGGCTTCCTTGCATTCACCTCACAAGCCTTAGAGAAAGGTCCAATGCCCCCTTCACTCCATCCGACGAGCATTTAGGCGACATAGAGACCTTCCCGGTGGCTCCATGGGACACTTACCACGTGCCTTATCAAGCTCCCCCGGTCTATGGCAGCGATAGGTACAACTTTGAGCCTTATGAGGGAACCAACCAAGGAGAGCCTTCTAGACAAGCTCACCAACACCTCAAGCTTCTCCAAAGATGGAACAAATGGCAAGACAAGACCATTAGGAAGCTTGTGAAAACGGTGAAGGGTTTGAAAGGGCAAATCAAGGAGCTAAAGGCTAAGGTTGGAGGAGCTTCTTCTAAAGGGAATGGGGAAATGCAACAAGAGGATGATGAAGAGATGCAACAAAAAGATGATGAAGCGGATAGCACAATGGTGGGATGACGCCATTCCTTCCAAGGAACCCCAAGTGCACAAGGCCATGAGGATGAGCCACGCCCCTCCTCCTATGAGACAAGAAGGCGTGAGAAGAGAGTCATGCGATCCCCCACTCCTCAATCCAGCAATCCATCCTACTCCATGGACTCCTCCTCCTCCTCCTCCATGCGCTTTTGATCAAGGTACCACTCCAATCATTGTAAGTACCATTTAATTTTTTATTTTATTTTTGCATATTGAAATTCTTCTCCAAGCTTGGATTACACAAGAGACTGTGTAATTTAAGTTTGGGGGAGTATGGTGTATTTGATTTTGTGTTTTGTGATCTTATTTTCCTTTTTCATGCATCTTTGAGTCTCATGCATTCATCTATGGCATAGAAAAAAA
>JAHZTW010000002.1:89184038-89195692 GCA_020283515.1 Alliaria petiolata
AAATGAAACACAAGCTAAGGAGAGAGGTTTGAAAGTGGGGACTCAAATCCAAAGGTGTCAAGCAAATAGATCAATTCAATGGTCCTTGTTCTTAATTCTAGGATGCCCTAATGCAAACTCTACTCCAAAAGGTCTAGCCATACCCATACTCATTCAAGTGAACCCAAGCCTCAATCTACACAAGCATTCATTTTCACCAACTCTTTAACATTCATTAAGTAGTAACCATGGATCATGAATCATACAATGCTAGCGAACTTGTTTGGTTTTTGGGTAAGGTTTTGAGATAAAAATGATCTCAATTTCATGGGTTTCCAATGCATGGAATCTCTCAATGAACAAGTGAACTTTGGCAAAATGCTAAGAGTAAAAAGCAACCTATACATACAAGGAAAAACTTCCATCTACCCTTTGTAACACAATTGTCTTCACTCTCATTTTCTTTTTAATCTCACTCACCAAGTCCAACCTAAGCTACCCATTACAAGGCAATTCGCTAAACCCATAAACTCAAACCACATTCTCCTTTTCTCTTTTAAGTACTTGGGGAAAAATTCTTCTACAACCACAAGTGTTGGCACACTTTTACTTCAAGCTCTTTCTCTTTTTATTCACAAATTGCTATCCTCTTTCTTATAACATCTTAGCCATATTTTTTTCTTTTTCTTGGCTCTTTTAATTTTCGTTTCTAGAGGATTTCTTTTCTTTTTCTTAACACTTAGAGCAATATACAAAGCCAACACTTGTTCAATTTTTTTTTCGTTTTCCCCCTTTCACCAACTCAACTTCGCCTAAATTACTTGTTCCACATCAAATATCAAGCCAAAATTCCCACCCAAAAATCCTATCCTATCATCTAGCTCATTGTTTTCGAGCTAGCTACATGGAAGCCTATCCTTGTCGCTCTAAACTCAACACTTTTTGCTAAGTTCACAAGATGAAAAAGGCCTAATGCACTCAATAAGGAAGGGGTTTCAAAGGAAGATTAGTTAGGGAATTCGTTTTCAACCGCTCTAAATATGAGAGTCGGCTATTTGGGTTAACAAGAGTGGTAAAAGGAAAGAAGATAAACCCAAATATGTATATGGTATCCACAAGTTCTCTAGCAATGCATAACCATGATAATTACTTATTCAAATTAGGTTCAAGTTCAAGAGAGTTGGTTTCTATTCAAAGTTTGCTTCAATTAAAACTTGAATTTCAAATGGTGAGGTCCAAGTAGGGCTCAACTTTAACTTTCAAAATTTGCACTTCAAGCATCAAAGAACTATTAACTAGGGGCTTGAACTAATTCATGAGCTTAACACCTTACAAGGAAAAATCATCATTGTCCCCTATGCATGAATGCAATCCTATATGAAAGCTAGACTCAATCCGACTTATGTGACAAATGCAAATGCAACTACATGCTATTTTTTTGAATTTTTTTGAATTTTTTTTGGTTTTTCTATGCCATAGATGAATGCATGAGACTCAAAGATGCATGAAAAAAGGAAAATAAGATCACAAAACACAAGTCAAATCTCTCAACCTCTCCCCCAAACTTAAATTACACAGTCCCTTGTGTAATAAAAATCCGAGAGAGACCGCAATCAATATGACAAAATGATAGATCAAGGCAAAATAAAAACTAATGATATATACAATGGAGTTTGGAGTGTTACCTCTAGAATTGGGTTGAGGAGGAAGAGGATTCTCCCATTGATTATGATTGGTTGCTTGACTCCGGTGTTGGGGAACGCATTGGCTTCCTCTTTCCTCGGCGAGTCTCATAGGAGGAGGATCGTGGTGGTTCCTCATGGGAGGAATTCCTCTCTTGCACGTGGAAAGAGTGTCTCCTATCAAGCTCCATGGCGCTCTCTCCCATTGCTTCTTCCTCATGTGCATCGTGAGCTCTTGATGATGATGAAGCACCCCCAATCTTGTTCTTTAGGCCCTTGATCTCCTTTGCCATTCCCTTGATGCTTTTGACCATCTTTCTAATGGTCTTATCTTGGTACTTGTTCCACCTTTGGAGGAGGTTGATGCGATGATGTGCTTCTCTAAGGGGCTGGGAAGGCACGGCTAGATCATAAGCATCAAAGAAGTAGCGCTCACTCCCAACTTTCGGACTCAAAGGCTCCTCTTGATCTTCCTCTTGGCTAAGCTCGGCGCTTGCTTGGCTCGTGGAGGCTCCTGTCCTATTCGTGGTCTGAAGTGGAGGATCAACTGAAGGGTTGTACAACTCATCATTTGAGGGACATAAACTGATGTGACTCCTTTCACTAAAGCTAGTCAAATGAGTGCATGGAAGTCAAATTCTTGCTTCCGTTCTTTCTCCATAAGCGAACTTGTAGACATATTTACCTCTCGCCATCCCACTAAGGAACCTCGTCTTGCGAAGGTATGAAATGTCCATCCACTCCATCTCATGCGTAACCTCCCCAAGATCCGCTCCACAAGCCTCGAGAATGGGTGTCACTATCCCGCCCACGCTGAGTTGTGGTGCAATGTTCTTAGTTGTAGCAGCCCATTCCTTGTAGCTTAGTAGCTTCTTCAAAAGGAGAGAGATCAAGCCTATCCCGGAACCATCTCCATGCAAGGTTATCACCTTATTCCCAATCATTATGTTTCTTTGGATGTTCTTGAATCCCATATCCAAAAGCTCGAGCTCATCCTCAACCACATAACCACACTCCTTTCTTGCAAAGAAGGTATGGGCGAGTGCTTTGTGCGCATACCTCACTGCGGGATGTGTGATGGAGCCACTCTTGCTTGTACCAGCCTTGAAGTTGCCAACCGCTATATACATCCACAGATTTGTAAGCTCATCTTGTCGAAATTCCACAACCTTTCCTCTTCTCCATCCTTCTTCAAACTGAAACACTTCATTAAGCTCCTTGAAAGACATCCTATGGTGCTTGCGCCCTACTTTGAAGGTGATAAATCCATGCCCATCTAGCTCTTGTTCCTCACTTGGTTCCTCACAAAGAGGGTAGAATGTCACCTTGAGAGTGGAGAGGAATTGGCAAAGTGGAGCCATATGGGTTGGGTGAGCCATTTGGAAGAACTTCTTCATCCCCATATGTGTGTAGAGCTCTAGCACATCATCAAACAAGCCAAGCTCCCTAAGAGTCTCCATGTGAGGGAATCTTGTCCCTTTGTGCTACATGTCAATGAGAATCTTATACACCTCACTTGCTGTGGCTTCTTTTGCACCGGCTTCTTTGGTGTGCTTGCTTCCTTCACCATGTACCATTGCTCTCTTCCCTTTTCTCCTATCCTCTCTTTGTTGATCCGTTTCTCCATCATGTGGTCCTCTAACTTTCACCATTTGTACCTATGAATAGGAAACGCTTGGGAGATAGTTAGCTACTTATTATTGCCATCAACAAGATTAGAATTTAGAGACAATAACAAGAGAAAACCAAATATCAAAAATTTTCATACTTAGAGAAAAGTTTGGCAAGAACTCAAAAATTGAATTTGGTCAAAACTCAAATTCAAGAGGGGCTATGCTTAATCGTGGGTAATGCATCTAATTACAAGCAAAAGCCCCAAATTTTAACCACATTTAGAGCACCAATTTGAATTTTTCGGAATTTTTTATCCCTAGCACCCTAAATGCCAAAAATTTCCAAATTTCTCAAAGTATGAACGTTTTTGCCTACCAAATTAACAAGATTATCATTCCCAAGCATAACCCAAGCTTCTAGCAACCAATTTCAATTCCAATTTACCAATTTCCTCAAGTTTCTCAAATTCCTCAAATTGTGAAAATCATGGATATGGAGAGAAATAGAGAAAAAAATACCTTATTCTTTGCACAGAGGGGTGGCCCAAAATTGGAATAGAAACAGCTAGACAATAGAATTCCAAGCAAGTAGGTTTTTGAATCACCAAATTTGAGTGAAAATTGAGAGTTTTATTCTCAAAATAGTGAAACAATGGGAGAATGGAGGAAAAAAACGAGTTTGGGGAAGAAGAAGAGACTAAACCAAGCAAAATTCTGTGAAAATTGGTTTAGAAAAAGCTTGGTTTACTCAATTTGAACCGGTCAAAGGGAGAAAGGAAGGGTTGACTTACCTTTTGGGGCTGCATCGGTTTGGCAAACCGATGTGCCGCTAACCGATGAACTTTCGGGAAGCTTGGCCTCGGTTTGCTTGTCCGATGCAACCAGACCGATGAACTCTCTGCCGAGGCCGTCTCGGTCTGCTAGTCCGATGCGTCCCGTCCGAGGGAATCTCTGCCATGGTCACCTCGGTTTGGCAAACCGAGGTGCTGCAAACCGATGCAGCCTAAGACTTCTCCTTTCATGCCTTCCATCAAAGTCCAATTCATATGGCTCAAACCTGACAATCACCAACACTTAAAAACACAATATTAAAAATGAAAAACAAGAATATATACAAGGATAACATGGGAATGCCTCCCAAGTGCGCTTGTTTAAAGTCACTAAGCTTGACTTTTCAAACCCTTAGGCATGTGGAGGATCTTGAAGAGGACATGAGCTTCCTCCTCCCTTCTCGATGAACATGGTGTTTGCTCCAATGCTTGACACCTTCTTCTTCTTCTTAGACCTCCTTCTTGCCCACTTTGGAGGCTCAGCTATATGTTCCCTCACATTGATCCCATCAAACATAGCAAGAAGACTCACACCATCAAAGCTTGACCCATCATACTCATTGTGGTCCAAGGTGTCATTACCCTTCAGCATCACACAAGTGAATCCCATCAGCTGCTCCTTTTTATATGGTGGTTTTTCATCTATTTCCATGGTAGCACATGTGATTGTGCCACAAAAACCAAAGGTAGAAGGCTTCATGGGATAGAAGACCTTATCATTAACACTCTTGAGAACCACTTTCTTGTTAGTGAAATCAATGCTCGCTCCAACTGTATTGAGGAACGGGGTTACTAGGAGAAGAGGCAACGATGTTGCTTTTAACATGTCCATGAATATGAAGTCAGTTGGGACTAGACACTCACCAATCTTCAAAGGATAATCTTCTACAAGGCCTATTGGTTGCCTTGAGGAAGCATCAACAAAGGTAATAGGTGATGGATACTTCTTTAGGTTTGTAATCCCAAGGTTCTTTGACAATTCAAGGGACATCACATTGACACTTGATCCCGAATCACACAAGGCCTCATCAATATTCAAATTCCCAAGAGAGCAAGAAATCAAAAATTTTCCGGGATTACCAAGCTTTGGAATAGTCTTAGGCTCATCCTTTGTTGTGCTTGGTGGATCAATGCTTTCCATCAGCTCTTCAACCTCCTCCCTATTAGCTAGCAAGTCTTTGATGAACCTTATTTGATCCTTGACCTGAGACAAACACTCCCCCTTGGGCAAAGGTGCACCAACTTTCTCCATACTTCCTCTAAAGCTTGAGAGCACTTTCTTTTGTGCCTTAGTCAAAAGCCGCTCATGATATGGGAGTGGTGGCTTATAGATAAGGGGATCACAAGCTCCTACTTCTCTCTTATTAGCCACTTCTCTTACCCTCTCTTCAACTCTTGCTTTTGTAGAAGTCTTGGGTTCATCAAACATTTCTTTACCCATTTCAGTAGCAACAACTATAGAGTCATTTTCAATGACCTCCTCCCCATCTTGAACTTCAATGTCCTCATTGAATGTAGATGTATCATAAGGAGCTTCGAATAGTTTCTCAAACTCTAGCACAACAAGCTCATACTCATCTTCATCAATAGTGGAGATAGCATTGCAATACTCTTTTGGGTTAGCTTTAGGCTTACCGGGTAAAGTGCCTGTAGAATTGGAGCTAGAAGCCTTGCCTTTCTCAAGTTGCTTGAACTTTTGTTGAAGACCTCCTATGTGAGTTACAAGTTCATTGAGTGAAAAATCCATCCTTGTATTAATTTCAGCAATTTTCTTTCCCATATTAGCATCATTATGGGCTTGACCTTGAAGTATTTGTTGAAGCATAAGCTGAACATTGTCTTGTGGGGGACCTTGTGAGGGGTGAATAAAACCCGGTGGAGCGTTTCCTTGGTTATACTTTTGCCCACTAAAGTTGCCTTGGTTTCCTCCTTGGTAATTAGACCTTGGTGCATAACCCTTTTGTTGATTGCTGTAGCTCACAAAAGGTTTTCCTTGATTAGTTTTTAGTACTCCTATAAGATAGGTTGTTATTCCCCTTATAGTTGTTGTTGTAGTTGTTGTTGTATCCTCCTTGGCCACTCACGAAATTTACCACCTCTTGACCCTCTTGGTACTCAACTTGATCACCACATTCCTCTTGATTCTCTTCAACAAAATGTACATGCCTTTGGGAAGAAGACATGAGCTTGTCCATCTTGTCATGTACAGACTTCATTTCTTTCTTGTGAGCATCATAATCACATCCCCTTGGAGCTCTATCATAGTCTTCATTGTAATTACCATCACTCAAGGCAAGATTCTCTACAAGCTCCAAACCATCTTCAACTTCTTTGCCTAGGAAATTCCCATTGCTTGCGGTATCAAGAAGCATTCTAATCTTTGGAAGGACCCCTCCATAGATGGTGCTTAGTTGAGACTCTTGTGTGAAGCCATGATGAGGGCATTGTATTGTGTAGCCCTTGAACCTATCCCATGCTTCATTAAAAGACTCATTATTCTTTTGAGTGAAACTTGAGATGTCATTCCTCAACTTGGCGGTCCTAGAGTTGGAAAAGAACTTAGATAGAAAAGCTTTCTTGCACTCATCCCATGTAGTGATAGTACCTTGAGGCAAAGTTTTCTCCCATTGCCTTGCTCTATCCCCAAGAGAGAAGGGAAAAAGTCTTAGCTTGAAAGCATCCTCACTCACACCATTCATCTTGAACAACCCACAAACTCTATCAAAGTTGTCCAAGTGATCAAGAGGATCCTCCATTGACAAACTATGGAACTTGTCTTGTTGAACCATGGAAATGAAAGCTGGCTTGACCTCAAATGTGTTGTTGTGAACCGGTGGAGGTTGAATACCATATCTATTTTGATGGATATTTGGAGCATCACCAGCCCCAATAGTCTTCCCTTGTCTAGGCGCATGCAAGAGGTTTCCATTGCCCCTTGGTGCTTGCTCATTTCCATTATGAGGGTTTGCATGCGCCATTGGTGGAGGATGTTGTTCTCCTTGTTGTTCTTCCATTCTCAACCTCTCTAACCTTGCAGCTTCCCTTCTTGCAATCCGAGCAACCCTTTCCAATTGATCAATCTCTTGAAAGCCTTGGAAGCTGTTGTCTCCTTGTGATCTCAAATGCATTCAAGGGCAAACTGAAATCTAGAAAATGAGATGGTCAATAAATACAAAAGGATTACTTAGTCTAAAACTAAACTCAAATCTTAATGATCAAACAATCCCAATATGGCAACGGCGCCAAATTGAAACAAGAGTTTTTTACTCTTGCAAGCAATTTCTCAATTGCTCATATCATTGCAATACTTGAGATATCAATCCATTTTGGGAGATGATTCAATAAGAATACAAAGTTTGATTTAAGCTAAGCTAAATTGACAATTCAAGTGACAAATGATAATTAAAAGCAAAGCACAAACTAAAAGAAACACTACTAGAGCAATAATATCAAATTAAGCCTTAATTACTACTAATCAAGCACTAAACAAGAGATTAACTACTAAGCAAGATTATCAAATTAACTAAAACGAAACCTAGGGATGGAATCATTGATTTGGGAAACTAAATGGACAACCTTGCAATCATTTAAGCAACTAATCAAGCTAACTCTATGCCTAGAACACTTAAACAAGATTAAACCATGATGTGTGGCACTAATCCCTTTCTTAATCACCCTAATGAACTAATGATGTTTTAGCATTAGGATAATCAACAAGCATTAAATTCAAGTCTAAATGGCATGATAAACACTCTAGACAACTAATGTCTTAGGCTAGAAATGTAAATCTCTTATTAAGTTGGTTCAAGCATTTCATCAAACACTTGGTGGGTGTATGAAATGCTTATGATCCAAAATAGCAAAGATTAGCTATTTGGCATTAGGAATCACTTAATAAGAAGAGAGAATGAAAGAATCTATCCTAGATTGCAAGATTAATCCATTAGAAAACCCTAAATCTAACCCTTCCCCAAGTTTCTAAGGAACTACTCACTAACCATACTTAAACCCATCAAATCAAAGATTAGAGAAAGGTTAAACATGATTAGAGAAAGATAAAACAAGAAATCTAAGAAAGATAATGCATTAAACTCAAAGATTCAAGCTTAAACAAAGTATTTGCCCAAAGTGGCTTAAAGTTTAAGAACAAGAGAATAAAAGTTAAGGCATAAAATTAGGTCTAAAATGTATTTATAGGGAATAGTGATCGGACCGGGTCAACCCGGAACAAACCGGGTATTGACCCGGTTTTGGCTCGAAAAAGAGACCGAATCGGTTTGCCAAACCGATGGGCTCCAAACTGATGAGTGCTGAAGGACGCGTCCCGGCCTGTCTGTCCGAGGTCGCTTGACCGATGGGAACTCTGGCGCGTCTGTCTCGGTTTGCCAGTCCGAGGTGGCCAAACCGGTGAAGTCTCTGGAACGTCTGCATCGATTTGCCAGTCCGAGGTGGCCAAACCGATGAGAGTTCCGGTGGCTCCGTCTCGAGCTGCTCCGCGCGTCCAAACCGATGGAGGCAAACCGATGAAGTCTCTGGCACGTTCGTCTCTGTTTGCAGTCCGAGGTGCTCCAATCCGAGGTGATGCCAGACAACTTCGGTCAATCTTTGTTTCGACTCTTCTTTGATCCGAACTTATCCCCAAAGCTCCAAATGGTTTCTTTAGCTCCAAATGTACTTGAGGAACACTCCAAATGCAACAAATATGCAGAGACTATGCAAAGACACCTTAGACTCTAAATGATAAAAATGCAACACAATGATGCTTAAATATACTCTTAGATGATGAGAAACTTATACTAAATGGATGCTAAAATGATGCAAAATATAGACATATCAATCACACCGATCCTAAAGGAAGTTGGCATCAACTTGGGCGAACCCTCAGCCGAGAGGGAGTTTATAGATTCCGCCTACCTTGTTAAGGGTCAGTTTTTGGTTAAGGAAGGAAGTGGCTACCAGTATAAATTCAATGTGGAAAGGCTCAAGGAGGCTACAATCCAGCTTCCTTGCATTCAACTCACAAGCCTTAGAGAAAGGTCCAATGCTTCCTTCACTCCATCCGACGAGCATTTAGGCGACATAAAGACCTTCCCGGTGGCTCCATGGGACACTTACCACGTGTCTTATCAAGCTCCTCCGGTCTAAGGCAGCGATAGGTACAACTTTGAGCCTTATGAGGGAACCAACCAAGGAGAGCCTTCTAGACAAGCTCACCATCACATCAAGCTTTTCCAAAGATGGAACAAATGGCAAGACAAGACAATTAGGAAGCTTGTGAAAACGGTGAAGGGTTTGAAAGGGCAAATCAAGGAGGTAAAGGCTAAGGTTGGAGGAGTTTCTTCTAAAGGGCATGGAGTGATGCAACAAGAGGATGATGAGGAGATGCAACAAGACGATGATGAAGCGGATAGCACAATGGTGGGAAGACGCCATTCCTTCCAAGAAACCCCAAGTGCACAAGGCCATGAGGATGAGCCACACCTGTAGCACCCTGACTCGACCTAAGACCCAGGCGAGCCGGGAGCGCCGCAGTTGCGCCGAGGTTCGCCGACCGGCCGGCCATCCCTCGGAATGGTTCCAAGTCCAAGGCTGGCCCGCCGTGCTAGCCCGACCCTCTCGTCTAGAGCTTAAGGCTTGCCAACCCGTACCCTAGGCAAGAGTTGTGTTAACTCGGACCAAGTTAATATCATTTAAACACAAGGCTCTGACTTTCAACAAAACTCCTTTATTATATATATCGAGTCATTATACAAAATCCGACTTATTCAAACACTATATAAGCGGATCCTTATTATCTAAACCGTACAACTCAAACTCTACATATGTTTTATAAAAACATACTGCAATCTACTCCGGAATCCTAGGGTCCGCTGCGCCTGTCTACTCTCTACGGCTTCGTGCAAAATTTATTAAAATGAGGGATGAGTAATCTAGTATTACCCAGTGAATCCAGGACCCTCTATACAATTGTTAGAAATCCAACCCAAAACCCAAAATAAAATGATGCATGCATGCTCACATCATGCAACGATATCAAAGCAATAACACAAGCGGAAGCTTAAACAATGGTGGCATGACCATAGTAACCTCCTCGTTACTATGCATGTCGGGGCTATATCAACTGCAGATTACTAAGCCCAACAGTGGAACACACACCCTAGCCCTTCATGGCTACCTGTGTTCCACACTCGACTAGACGTTGAACCAGGACCCGAGCCCTTCATGGCTATTCCTGTTCAACGCTAGCTACCAAACATGACCCTAGCCCTTCATGGCTATGAATGTTCCACTCCAAGCGGGTTGTCGAGGCCTCTAGGTGTATCAGTCCACGGCTCCCTTCCTTGAACACCTCCCTACTTACCACAGAGGACCGTAGGCGAGAACATCAATGCCGACATGTCCTTCATGACAGCCGGTTCGTTATGTCCTTCATGACAATCGACGGTGTAATGACCCGGTCGAGAGCTAAGAGCGTCCGCGCTGAGGACGGCTGAGAGAAAAGTTTGGTCAAGGGAAGGTCCAAAAATCAAAAGCCAAGAATCGACTCGGGTCTACTTGGATCGACATGTTTGGCCAAGATAAGCACTTTAGTCTTAGAGTTTAAGAGAATAGTCGGAAGAATGAGAAATTAGCCAAGGACCATCCTTTCGGCCAAGGTGGATAGGCAAGGTGGCCGGCTAAACTGAAAAGGACGAGACGGGACAAACAAGCACGAGGTGTCCATCAGTGTTTCATCATCAGTAATCACTGGATAAGCACGAATTGGGATAGGGATGAGGTGTCTATGCCTATTTCGTCTTTATACATCCGGAAGACTGCTATTTCGTCTTTATACATCAGGAAGACTGCTATTACGTCCTTATACATCCGAAAGAATGCTATTCCGTCTTTATACATCCAGAAGACTGCTATTCCGTCTTTATACTTTCGGAAGAATGCTATTCCGTCTTTATACATCCGGTGGACCGCTATTCCGTCTTCATACATCTGGTGGAACGCTATTCCGTCCTTATAGATTCGTGGATAAGCATAGACTGCTGTTTCGTCTTCATAGATCAGCGGATAAGCTTGAACCTGGTCGTGACTAGTGTCACGTTGGCATTGGACAGGTCACCACCAACCTTATCCATCCATTCTCTATAAATACCCCCCTCACCCTTTGCCATTTAGTACTGACACCAAAAACGAACTAGAGAGAGAAAGGGGAGAGAAAGAGAGAGAGGAGAGAAAAGGCGTTCAGGTATAAGAAGAACCGGAGGTAAGGAGGCGAACTAGGACCCATCCTTGGTAGTGAAGTCTATTCTAAAAACCGTTCAGCCGAAAGCACTGTGAGTTGTGGTGATGTGTGATTGTTTGTTAGGATTCAATTACTAGATTGCGTGTTTTGTTTGCAGGATTTTGTGATGGTTGAGTTATTTTATTATGATACTTTATTGTTGTAAATTGTTCTTATTACGTGTGAGGTTCTATGACTACTCAGCCGAATTTTTATGGTGATTGGTGTTGTGATGTGATGTGATGGCGGTTCGATCCTACCTCGTTTCCCCATT
>JAHZTW010000002.1:89209523-89224733 GCA_020283515.1 Alliaria petiolata
CTGGGCTGGCTGGCGATCAGGATTGATCGTGGCTGGACTGACTGGCGATCAGGATTGATCGTGACTGCAGTGTCTGGCGGTCCGTGTGGATCGTGTCTGGCGGTCCGTGTGGATCGTGTCTGGCGATCGTGTGGATCGTGTCTGGCGATCGTGTGGATCGTGTCTGGACGTGCAAGAGATCGGGGATCCGAGCCGTCTCTCTTCTGTACTTGGTCACGTGGGGATGGTTGGTTTAGTGACTAAGTACGGGGGGGGGAGATGTGCTTTGTGAGTGGCCAGCGTTGTGGCTGAGACAATTGGAGCGTGGGTCAGTGCATCCAAGTCTGCGAATGGCCAAGGTAATTACTAAGCCGAAATTTGTATTGATTATTCTGATTGCGTAGGTTGTTGGATAGTCGATGAGAATGGACTTTGTTAAGTTGTTAGATGGAAGGAATGTATTAAACTTCATTTAGGATATCGGTTAGAAGGGCAAAAATTTACTGTGGTCCGGCCGCGTGTTAGGAAATCCGGGTCGGGGCGCTACAAGTTTCTTCTAAAGGGCATGGAGAGATGAAACAAGAGGATGATGAGGAGATGCAACAAGAAGATGGTGAAGCGGATAGCACAATGGTGGGAAGACGCCATTCCTTCCAAGGAACCCCAAGTGCACAAGGCCATGAGGATGAGCCACGCCTGTAGCACCCCCGACTCGGCCTAAGACCCAAGCGAGCCGGGAGCGCCGTAGTTGCGCCGAGATTCGCCGACTGGCCGGCCCTCCCTCGGAACGGATCGAAGTCCAAGGCTGGCCCGCCGTGCTAACCCGACCCTCTCGCCTAGAGCCTAAGGCTTGCCAACGCGTACCCTAGGCAAGAGTTGTGTTAACTCGGACCAAGTTAATATCATTTCAACACAAGGCTCTGACTTTCAACAACACTCCTTTATTATATATATCGAGTCATTATATAAAATCCGACTTATTCAAACACTATATAAGAGGATCCTTATTATCTAAACCGTACAACTCAAACTCTACATATGTTTTACAAAAACATACCGCAATCTACTCCGGAATCCTAGTGTCCGCTGCGCCTGTCTACTCTCTACGGCTTCCTGCAAAATTTATTAAAATGAGGGATGAGTAATCTAGTATTACCCAGTTCCAGGACCCTCTATACAATTGATAGAAACCCAACCCAAACCCCAAAATAAAATGATGCATGCAAGCTCACATCATGCAACAATATCAAAGCAATAACACAAGCGGAAGCTTAAACAATGGTTGCATGACCATAGTAACTTCCTCGTTACTATGCATGTCAGGGCTATATCAACTGCAGATTACTAAGCCCAACCGTGGAACACACACCCTAGCCCTTCATGGCTACCTGTGTTCCACACTCGACTAGATGTTGAACCAGGATCCGAGCCCTTCATGGCTATTCCTGTTCAACGCTAGCTACCAAATATGACCCTAGCCCTTCATGGCTATGCATGTTCCACTCCAAGCGGGTTGTCGAGGCCTCTAGGTGTATCGGTCCACGGCTCCCTTCCTTGAACACCTCCCTAGTTACTGATATCTCTGTAATTTGCATGATTTTAGTACATGTTTCATGATAGTTAGGATTTCATTCTTGCACTTTTATCTTAGTTTGCATCATATTTTCACTCATGTTAGGATTAGATGCATTAGGTTAGATTTTTGCATAGTCTTGCATGTTTGGAGTGTGTTCTCAGGTGCTTAGGATAATCTGAAGAAGAGACCAAGGAGGAAGGTCACAAATGGAGAACGAGCCGGTGATATCGAGCATGGACCACGACACGAGGCCGATTTAGACGAGTAGCAGAGGCTTAGTCCCGCAAGGAGAACCTCGGTGCGAAGATCCAGCAAGAGGATTGGATAAAGACGGATATCGGAGCAAGGCAATGGGAAGTGCCTGATTCAAGTACCAAGGAAGGCAAGCCTTCACGACATGACCCCGAAATTCTTACCCGATATGGAGCCTGCCCGAAGAATCAGAAGAGTTAGCGTTTCGGCTCGTCCATAACGACGTAAGCCCGAAACCCTAAAAGCCAAAAAGTACCATTTCGGGAAAGTGGTCCCAAAGTTTATGTTTTTCCCTTTTTGTGTATAAATACCTACTCCCTCACTCTTATCTCTTCATCACGTTTTCCACTTTATTTTTCAGTCTTCTTCTTCTTCAAAGAACCGAGACTTTTGTATTTCGCCATTGAAGCTTGTTTTAAAGCTTTGATTTTTATGCAATCTTGAAGTTTTAAGTCTTATAGCTTAGTCTTATTTTCTTAAAGCTTCTTTCTTTACTTGTTTTCGCCGATCTTGCAGCCTATGAGTTACTCTCTCATCCTTATGGATTTTGAGGTTCCTCAAATGGCTTGTGAGTAGTCTAATTCGGTTTTAGGGCAAAGGGTAGGAAAAACGAGTTAAAGCTCCAACCTTTGACGCGGATCTATGCTTAATCCATCTTAATCATTTCTTATTTGATATTATTAATGCTTAGTCATCTTCGCTATTTTAACTTTTCCATCGAGCTTCTTCAAACAAACGCCATGTTTGAATATTTGCAAGGACCAATCTCATAAGAGATTCCCTCATCCTAGCCTAAGAGATTAGATGCCTAGGGAGCATTTTGGCATTAGTATAGTTGTCTATTCAAGCTTGCTGTTTTCATGGATCACTACGTGATAGCGAGGTTAGGTCATGAGACAACAAAGAGACTTATACCACGACAGTGGATTTGTCCAGATCCTGAACTCTACGCTAAAGGATTAGCCTTATAGGAAGTAAATCCAGCATCAAAGGAAAGATCTTTAACATTTGGACCCGAAAAACTCCCTTGTCCTGTGAACCGATTCTTGTTTTCTTTTACAAGTTCGTATTTTAGCCATCTTATTTTCAGTTCTTTAGCATATTTAGCTTAAATACCCGTTTTCTGCTCTCTTAGTACCTTAGTGTCAGATTTTTACCATTTCACCTCTTTTTTTTATCCATCTTAGCTTGTGAAAGAATTCCATGAATGCAATGCCTCGAAATCTCTCATCGGATTGATAAGTGATAGACTCATAATTTAGCATATTTTAGCATACATTTAGGATAGGTTTTCATGCATATTGCATTCATATTTAGATTAATTGTGTCTTTTGTCCCATTTTAGGTTTTAGGACATATTGCATAAGCATTTGCATATTTCTTTCATATATGCATCATTTTCAGGTTATTTGGTGTACTTGGAGCTATCTTGGATGATGAGCATGGACAAGAAGCTTAAAGAAGAACTTAAGAGTTGATGGGAGTCAAAGGAAAGCTTGGAAAAGTGAAAAGAGCCTGAGATCGACCCTTAGATCGAGCTGGTTTGCCCATTCCAAGATTTAGATCGACCACAAGATCGACCAAGCCCGGCCATTCCAAGATTTAGATCGACCCCAAGATCGACCAAGCCCAGCCATTCCAAGATTTAGATCAACCCAGAGATCGACTCTTAGATCGACCCAGCTACTAGATCCAACAAACAGATCGAGCTGAAGATCGACCAGCCAGCTCGATCCGTCCATCTGTTTTTCCCTTTTTTTGCTTTGCCAACTCACACTTTGTCTTTTAGTGAGGGGACCATTTGTGTGGTCCTATATAAACATGTTTTACCTAATTTTCAGACCTAGACACATTTTTTTTGGGATTGTCTCTCCCATTTTAGATCTAGCCACCATTGTAAGGCATTTTAAGCTTTTCCCTTTTGCAAAAACCTTGATTTTAATTTAAGTACTTCTTGTTTCAAGCTTTAATCTTTCTTTCTTGTTATCTTAATCATGTTTAGCTCCTCTTATCCTATGATTATGAGTGGGTCGAACTTGGTTAAAGAGTAGATTTTTATGATTTAAGGATGAGGTGATTAGGAAGGTTTTAAAGGTTAGATCTTGGTATTTTCTTGCTCTTAATTTTATCCTTTCTTGGTTTGGAGTATCAAATGCTTAAAGACCTTGAGAGAGGCTTTATGATCCAAGAGATTTCCTTTTTCTCATAAGAACTTGGGAAATCTCTTATGCCCAAACCAAGAGGCTAGTATGCCTTAATGACCATGAGAGTGGCATGTAAGGGCTAGTTATGCCATGTTAAAGATTCGTGCTTAAGCTCCATCAATCATTCTTTTCCACCAAAAACCATGGGTTTGGAGAGAATGAATGATGAGAGGATCTTATCTTATCCACAAACCATGGAAAGATTGCTTCTTAGGCCTAAGGATAGTATATTTAGAAATGTGTAGATTTACTTTTTATAAACCAAGATCGAACCTTTATCTTCCCTAAGCATGAACCTCATCCTTGAATCTGTTATTTTTCATATAAGTAGTTTTAAAAGCTTTCTCTTTTAGATTTAAAGTTTGCTCCTTTCATTTCCTAGAAATAGTCTTATTTGCCTGTGTTTAGATTTCCATTTTTATTAATCAGTAGCTTTGCCTTTTAAATTCGTAGAAGTTGATTTCTAGTTAGTTAACATCCCAATAGGGATTTTAAAATAGTTTTCATAATTTTTCATTACCTGCAAGTAGTTTATTTTGATTTTCTCCTCCATTTTACCCGAAAATGACTTAGCTTTACTTTGCTCTTGCATTCTTAGTATCTTTCACACCTATGCTGGATTGACACCTCACATACTACAATGACATATGTCTTTGAGGATTGCATTAAGGCTTAAAAATCTTTACATCAATTGGCGTCGTTGCCAACCTAGGTTTTGTTGAAATTACTAGGATTTGGAGCTTAGTATAGACTATGTTTTTATTTTGCATTTTGGTTACTAACTCTCTTTCAAGTGTTTGTTCTTTTTGCAAGGCACAGTCACAAGGAAGACAATATGGATTCAGATATAGCATCAATGTTTGAGGCTTTATTAGCGAATCAAGAGAGAATGATGGCTTGGAACCCCACAAGCCACCACGGTTTTGAAAGCTCATCCACTTATCAAAGGGGACTCAAGGATGACAATTCTGCCCAAGAGGATCTATATGGATATGGTGAGGGATACCAATCTTGGGACATGGAGTATGAGCAAGGAGCAACCTATTCTTCCCACATCTCTAAGGAGGAAGAAAATCTAAACATGATGAAGCTGCTTTTGGAAGGGCAAGCAAAGCTTGATGAGAGATTTAACATGCTTGACTTCACACTAGCCTCTCACGCTCCACGTCAAAGAGTTGCTGCAACACCACATGTGGAGTCCATCAACACCGAAATCAGACAAGGGAATGAGAAACAAGAGGATGAAGCTCAAACCAATGATGAACTCCAACAAGAAGCTGACGAAAAAGAACTTAAAGCTCTTCTTGGATACATTGTAGATGAAAATCTGGAGCAGAGATTTGAAGATCCTTGTGAAGAAAGTTCGGTTGTTGAATGCTTAGAGGACGCTAGTGAGAGCTCATTTGTTGAGGAAGAGCTCTCCACCAAGGCAGAAACACATGTGCAACTCATTCCCAAGAAGGAGGCTAAGGAGAGTTCCATTGAAGTAGCCTCCAAGGAGGGTGAAGAAGAAGAATCCCCAATGGAACAACCCTTTGCCAAGTACCTCTGTTTAACCCTAACCAAAAAAGAGAGCATTGAGGATCCGTGGCAGTTACCTTTTGAGGAGATAAGGATGCACACATTTGGGGGATGGTTCTATGATGAGTATGAGCCTGGTGATCCAAGCCTCAACATGTCAAGCTAGAGACTCTAAACGAAGCGCACTTGGGAGGCACTCCCATGACTATCCTTCTTTTTATGCTTTTAATTTTTCAGTACTTAATTATTCTTTCTAGTGTGTGTGAGCAGGAACAAGGGAGATGGAGAATGGTGCCTAGATCGATCCAGCTGCTTGATCTCAGCCCTAACCACAACAAGCTCCAAGGTACACCATTCCAAAACCTTATAAATATCATGCATTTTTGGTTTTTTGAATTTTATTTCTTGTTGATGGTCTCTCTTGAACTTTTATTACACAAGGGACTGTGTAATTTAAGTTTGGGGGAGAGGTTGAGAGATTTAATTTTGTGTTTTGTTTTCTTATTTTCCCTGTAAGCATATTTGAGTCTTCATGCATATACATTTGCATAGAAAATCAGAAAAAAAAATTCAAAATTTTCGAAAAAATTCATGTAGTTTGCATTTGCATTGGTAAATATTTTAGGATTGAGTCTAGATATTATCATATAGGTTGCTTGCATTCACGTGCATAGGGGGCAATTTTCCTTGTAAAAGTGTTTTAAGCTCATAAATTGGTTCAAGGCCCTAGTTAGTAGTTCTTTGATGCTTGTGCAAACTTGAAGTTAAGTTCTAACCATGCTTGGATCATTTTTTTGATTTTCTTGGCTTAAAGTTGAAACAAGCATGAATTGAATCCTTACCTATAAATTTGAACCTTAACATTGACTTTTAATTATCATACTTGTGCATTTGGGAAAGAATATATGGATTACAAAAAAATATTTAGGCTTTCTTATTCCCTTCACCACTCTCTTGTAAGCCTAAATAGAACTCCACACTTTAACCCTTACCCTCCTTTCAAGCAAAAATTCTTGTGTGATTGCAATTTGTGAGGCCTTATTTTTGATTGAACTTGGCATAAAGTGTTAAGTTTAGGGCGACATGTTTATGCTCTCATAATGATGCTAGCTTTGCATATTGAAGCTAGTTTTAGGCTTGATTTGGGGTGGGAGTTCACGGGTTTGAAAAGAAAAATAGAAGGTGTTAAGGAAATGAATGAAAAGGGATACATAGTTTTAAGTGGTTGGTTTTGAATTGTATTGTGAAAAAGCTCAAGTTAAAAAGAAAATGTGATAGCTCTCTTATAAAATGAAAAGAGCCCTACAGACCAAGTGCATAAAAGAAAAAAAAAATATATTGTGAAAAAGAGAGCTATCCAAAGAAAAGAAAGGAGCTAATAAATGTATGATCATACCACTAGCTATAAGAAAGGTTGGAGAAGTTTTCCCTAGAATGAATTTGATGAAGTTCTTGTGGGTTTATTGCTTGGCGTGTTGCCTTGTTTGATTTTGGTAGTCTCTAGAGGGTGAGTGAGCTGAAAAAGAAAATGAATGAGAGGGGAATTAGGTTCATTGTTAGTGTATTTGGGTAGATGAGAGTCTAGTCATGTATGCATACATTGCCTTTTACCTTTAGCATTATGCATAAGTTCAATCCTTTTTGAGATAAACCAAAAATTGGAATACCCACTTGAATGAGATCATTTTTATCTCATAACCTTGTCCCTTAGCCAAATGAATTCGGTTTTAAATGCATAAGTGTGATTCACGGTTTGAGCTTAATTGAATGTTAAAGGTTAGGATTCTTGGATTGTTTGGAATAGACAAGTCTTGATTTGAAATTCAATATGTGATGAATATGGCTAAGTTCTTTGGAGTAGAGTTTGTATACTGCTTCCTAGGACTAAGAACAAGGACCATTGATTTGATTTATGTGAAAAACACTTTTGGAATCTAACCCCCATTTTTAAACCTCTCTCTCGGATTTGTCTTTGTTTGCTTGAGGACAAGCAAAAAGGCAAGTTTGGGGGAGTTGATAGACTCATAATTTAGCATATTTTAGCATACATGATATACTCATATATTTCGCATATTTACCTTGCATTTAGAATAGGTTTTTCATGTATACATCATTCATATTAGACTAATTTGCATCATTTGTACCATTTTAAGTCCTAGAATACTATGCATTAGCATTTGCATTGTTTCTTGCATATTTGCATCTTTTTCAGGTTGTTTTGAGTACTTGGAGCTGTGATGGATGCTGAGCATTAAGAAGAAGACGGAAAAAGAACCTAGGAGTAGGTGGAAATCAAGAGAAAACTCGGACAAAACCAAAGAAGCCGAGATCGACTGACCGATCGAGCAGAATGACTCGATCTGATGACAAGATCGACCGTATGATCGACCACACTCACACGATCAAGGTGTGATCGACTAGACAATCGACCAAGATGAGTCGATCCAAAACAAATCGAGTGGACGATCGACTGACGACCCGAACCAAACACCGATCGAGTCAGAGATCGACCAAACTGACTCAATCAAAGTATAGATCGACTAGAAGATAGACTGGACCACTCGAACTGACGGAAGTTGACCCAGAAAAGTGTTTATGCTTTAAGTGAAAGTGGTAGACATACTTTCTGTCTCTTGCCCCTTGTCTCTTGCCTCTTGACTCTTGCCTCTTAACCCCTCTTTTTAAGCCAAGAGCCATGTTTAAAACTCTATATAAAAAGTGTTTATGTGCTTGTAAAAAAATCATTCAGTTTTTCATTCAAGTTATCAATCAAGTTTTATATTCTCTCTTTCAAAGTCTTCTTAGTATTCTAGTAAGCTTTCCTTTGTTCTTGAAGTGTTCTTGAGTTCTATAGTTCTTCTTATTTATGCTCTTCAAAACTCGTATTTTTGCATAAATATATTTTGTTTAAGTTATTCTAATGTTAAGTCTTTCTTCTTAATTCTTATTTGAAACTTTGTAAAATCTTTTGTATTTTCGTTTTAAGCCAGTATTTGAATTATTCTTCTTTCAAGTCTTCTCCTTTTAAACCCCATAAATCATGTTTCTTAACTCTAAACTTATGTTTAAAAGAGGTAAAAACATGATTTGTGAGTAAACCACCTAAGGTTTGAGGTTGGGAAGATTAAGAAGGTTGAAAGTTAAAATTCTTGAGTTTATTTTTTTTTATCTTGCGCTTAATGCAAGTCTCTTCTTGGATTTGGGGGTTTTAAGGTCTAGAGATTCTCCTAGGAGATCTCTTTAATCTATGGATTTCCTTATCCTAACAAGACTTAGGAAATCCCTTAAAACCAAATCCAAGAGACTAGCTCATCCTTTCCCACACATCATGGATGTTTAGGGAGCTAGTTAAACCATTTTTTAAGATCCATTCTTAATGTTCTTCACCCTCTCTTTCCACCAAACATCATGGGTTAGGAGGAAAGGGTGAAGAAAGGAATTATACCACACATCATGGATAATTCTACTTTGGTTTCTTAAGGTTTAGAGAATTAACTAAAAAGAGTAAAAATATATTTTCAAAAACCTCAAGTTTAAACTTTCAACCTTCTTAAAGATGATTCCCAACCTTAAATCTGTTTTAGTATTTTAAAAACCAAAAGAAATAAAAACCTTTTTCCTCTAGTTTTGTGTTTATTTAAGTTTCTTATTAAATAGTTTATTTATATAATATAGTTTCATAAAATTGTAAAAATAGTGTTCTTGCTCTTTTTAATATTTTAGAAATTGCTTAGACCCTTATTTTACTGTGTGGAGTTGAGTTTGTAATCGTTTTATTTTTATAAATAGTTTTTAAATTATTTAGCTACTCACCATCAAATCTGTTTTATAATCCGGTTTTACCTTTTAAATTTATTAAATTATTAGATCGGTTGTTATGTTGTTTAATTGTCATCTTATAGTTTTATAACACTTCTGTAGTGATTTTAAAATTGTTTTCATGTCTATCTAGTAACCGCAAGTAATTGTTTTAGAAATCTTCCCCAATTAACCGAATCTTTCTTAGCTTCATAAAACTCTTATAATCTTAGTAGCTTTCACCCCAAGGTTGGATTGACACCTAGAGTACTACAACTACACAAAGAGCTTTAGGTTTTGATTATCAAACTGGTTAAAATCCTGTCTATCAAATGGCGCCGTTGCCAAACTTGGGTTTTAAGTGAACTTATTAGGATTTGGAGTTTAAGGAGACTAAGTTTTTTTTTTCTATTCTTGTTACTAATTCTCCTACTACTATCTTTGTGTTTTCAGGTACATGAACCTAAGGTCTAGAGGTGACAACAACTTACTCACCCCTCTAGACAACATCCACCAACTAGGAAGCGCAAGAAATAGGAGGAAGAGATTACTTCTTGATATAGAGGATAACAATCAAGAAAAGATGGCTGACCATGATCAGGTGGAAGATCCACCTCAACACGCTGCTGCTGGAAGAGCAATGGGACAGCCTCACCATCCACAAAGGCCACCACGCCTCATTGGAGCCGGTGATGCACCGAACACACACACCAATCGCTTCGGCATCACGCCTCCACCAGTCCAAAACAACTACTTTGAAATCAAGCCCGGCTTCGTCTCTATGGTGCAAAACAACAAATTTCATGGCCTGGCTATGGAAGACCCATTAGAGCACTTGGACAACTTCGACCAAGTGTGCGACATGATCAAAATAACCGGCGTATCCGAGGACGCCTTCAAATTGCGCATTTTTCCCTTCTCTCTTGGGGACAAAGCACGGCATTGGTAGAAAACATTACCACAAGGCACCATCACATCCTGGATAGAGTGCAAGAAAGCCTTTCTCTCAAAATTCTTTTCAAGCACAAGAACTGCTCGGCTAAGGAGCGAGATTAGCAGCTTTACTCAAAGGCACAATGAAAGCTTTAGTGAAGCAATGGAGCGGTTCAAAGACTACACCATCGAATGTCCTCACCACGGCTTCACTGAGGAGACTCTCTTGAGCACAATATACCGTGGAGCCCTGCCCAAATTCAGAATGCTACTTGACACGGCAAGCCGGGGGAACTTTCTCGGCCAAGACGTCAACGACGGAATGGAGCTCATTGACAACCTCGCTTTGAGTGATGGCAATTACTCTGAAGACTATGACCGAGCACCAAGAGGACATGAACTGGAGGCACATAAAAAGGAATTAAAATCGCTCCATGAGAAAATCGACAAGATGATGCTGGCCAACACCAAACATGTGCACTTCGTGGATGAAGCCGCAGACTTATCTCAAAGAGGAAGTGAAGAAGAATTTGAGGAGGCAAATTGGGTTGGAGGCCAAGACTATCCTAAGCCACAAGGATACGCCCCAAGGTATCAAGGAAACAACAACAACTTGTCTTATCGAAGCACAAATGTGGAAAATCCAAAGGATCAAGTCTACCCTCCACAACAAACCAATCAAGCAAAACCGTTTGTTCCATACAACAAAAGCGGTTTTTCACAAAACGGTGGGTACCAAGGTCAAAGGCAAGGAAACTACCAAGGGAACCAGCAGCCTGGAAACAAAGCTTACCCTCCTGGTTTCGTGCCACAGCAACAACAACATCAACCGCCACATCATGACCCAACACAAGCGATGTTGCAACAACTTATCCAAGGCCAAGCCGCGACAAATAAAAATATTGCGGACATGAACAACCGGCTAGATTCTTCCCTTACTGAAGTCTCTACACAAATAAGCAACATCAACAACAAGATTCTCCAGTTGGAGAAAGGAAAAGGAAGTACACGCAACCAAGCTACACTACCCGGCCAATGCGAAACAAATCCCAAGGAGTATGCAAATGTTATCACTCTAAGGAGTGGTAAGGAAGTAGCCCCAGCAAAAGACAATGAGGACATTGTGGTTCAAAAGGGGGAGAGTGATCTTTCAAAAGATCAAGAGATCACCTTTGACAATGTCTACATCGAAAGGGCAAAGAAAGGAAAGGAAGCAGTTTTGGAAAAGGAAGTGGAGGAAACAAGCAAGGGTAAAAATCTTTTCATACCCCCACCTAACAAACCGAAGCTCCCCTTCCCTGGACGTTTCAAGAAGAAACTGGTAGAAAAGCAGAGAGCTTTGTTCGAGAAACATTTGAGAAACGTGGAGCTGAAATTGCCACTACTCGATTGTTTAGCCATGGTGCCGAAGTACGCAAAGTTCCTGAAGGATACACTCGCCAAGACAGCTAGGGGATGCCAAGAAGTCATGGTGTTGAGCCATGAATGCAGTGCAATCATCCACAAAGAGATAGAACCAAAGAAGCTAGGAGATCCAGACTCATTCACCATACCTTGTGCGCTAGGACCATTGAAGTTCGACAACTGTTTGTGCGACTTAGGAGCAAGCATAAACCTGATGCCTCACTTCATTGCAAAGAAGCTAGGCTTAACCAAATTCAAGGAATGCCGAATCTCACTAATCTTGGCTGACCGGAATGTAAGGCTCCCGATAGGAATGCTTGAAGACTTACCGGTAAGGATAAGCAATGTAAGTGTCCCCACGGACTTTGTTGTTCTCAAAATGGATGAAGAACCTAAGGATCCCCTGATCCTTGGAAGACCGTTTTTGGCGACTGCTGAAGCTATAATTGACGTGAAGAATGGCAAAATTTCATTGCACTTGGGCAAGAACGTCAACCTCAACTTCGATATCAATGAGGTTTTGAAGAAACCAACAATAGATGGAAAAGTCTTCTACATAGAGGCTATGGATCTTTTGGCTGATGAATTGCTAGAGGAGTTGAGTCAAGAAGATCATCTACTAGTGGCGCTAACAAAGGAGTGTGGAGAGCATGGCTATCTAAGTAGTCAAACCCAAGAATACATTCACATCCTTGATTCTCGCAAAACTGTCAAGGAGATCGACGAAGCGATCGAGCCGCTTACCCGATCAGACGACAAGATCGACACACTGATCGACCAATCCACACGATCCAGGGTAGCAATCGACCAACCAACACGATCTCCTGTCCGATAGAGCAAGGAACAACTGAGCCAATAGAAGGAAATGAGTCGATCCGCGACAGATTGACTAGCCGATCGACCGATCAACTCGATCGCAGCGGAGCAGACACTTGAAGAAGCAAGCATGGAGGCTCAAGACTCAGGCTCTGAAGTAGCAAATGAGGACGGCGATCTCAATAAGAACCAAGAGGAGGACTGGAGCGAGCTACTAGCCCCAAAGGTGGACCTCAAGCAGCTACCAATTGGTCTAAGGTACGCTTCCTTAGGATCAAATGAGACTTACCCGGTCATTGTCAATGACAATCTAAATGATGATGAATTAGACTCTAGACGGTTATAGTGGCTTTTTCCAAATCCCTATTCATCCAAACGACCAAGAAAAGACAACATTTACCTGCCCTTATGGAACATACGCTTATAGAAGAATGCCTTTTGGTTTATGTAATGCTCCTGCTACATTTCAAAGATGCATGAGGTCTATATTTTCTGATTTGATTGAGGAGATGGTTGAGGTATCATGGATGATTTCTCCGTGTATGGCTCTTCCTTTGGTATTTGTTTGTCTAACTTATGCAAGGTACTCAAAAGGCGTGAGGAGACCAATCTCGTGCTCAACTGGGAGAAATGCCATTTCATGGTAACTGAAGGAATTGTCCTTGGTCACAAGATATCGGGAAGAGGAATTGAAGTGGATAGAGCAAAGGTGGAAGTGATGGTTACTTTGGCACCTCCGGCTAACGTGAAGGGCATTAGAAGTTTCTTGGGGCACGCTGGCTTCTACCGAAGGTTCATCAAAGATTTTTCCAAGCTAGCACGTCCCCTTACAAGGATACTATGCAAAGAAGCTGAGTTCAACTTTGATGAAGAATGTCACGAAGCGTTCAAGACCATCAAAGGCGCGCTAGTAACCGCACCGATAGTACAAGCACCGGATTGGGATTTTCCCTTTGAAATCATGTGCGACGCTAGTGACTATGCTGTGGGAGCTGTCTTGGGACAGAGGAAAGACAAGAAGTTGCATGTAATCTACTATGCCAGCCGCACCTTGGATGATACACAAGTGAGATATGCAACCACCGAGAAGGAGCTCTTAGCCGTCGTCTTTGCGTTTGAAAAATTCAGGCAATACTTGGTGGGTTCTAAGGTGATTGTATACACTGATCACGCAGCACTGAGGTACATATACTCTAAGAAGGACACAAAGCCGAGACTCTTAAGATGGATCCTCCTCTTGCAAGAATTCAATATGGAGATCAAGGATAAGAAGGGCATAGAAAACGGTGTAGCGGATCATCTTTCTAGGATGAGGGTGGATGAAGTCTTACCTTTGGACGACTCACTCCCTGAAGAGCAGCTCATGATGATGAATACCGTGGTATGTGCAAAGCTAGAAGACAAACTTGAAGAAGTCTTGAGCCTAAAAGAAGAAGAGCTCCCATGGTACGCGGATATTGTCAATTTCTTGGCTTGTGGAGAAGAGCCTACTCATTTGGATCGGTACCACAAGAAGAAATTCATGAGGGACGTCTCACACTACTTCTGGGACGAACCTTACCTATACAAAAGGTGTGTGGACAGTTTATACCGAAGATGTGTCACAATAGAGGAGGCAAGAGACATACTTCTACATTGCCACGGTATGATCTATGGGGGACATTTTGCGAGTTTTAAGACTGCTACAAAGGTTCTCCAAGCTGGATTTTGGTGGCCTACACTCTTCAAAGATGCACATGAATTCATCAAGTCATGTGAAGCATGCCAAAGAACCGGAAATATCACCAAAAGAAACGAGATGCCACAATCTCCAATCTTTGAAGTAGAGATCTTCGACGTGTGGGGGATCGATTTTATGGGGCCGTTTCAATCATCATATGGCAACAAGTACATTCTTGTAGCAGTAGACTATGTGTCTAAGTGGGTGGAAGCCATGGCCTCACCAACAAACGATTCAAAGGTGGTACTTAAACTCTTCAAAACAATCATCTTTCCAAGATTTGGAGTTCCTAAGGTGGTGATTAGCGATGGAGGCAGCCACTTCATCAACAAAGTTTTTGAAAGTCTCTTAAGAAAACATGGTGTTAAGCACAAGGTGGCCACGCCCTATCACCCTCAAACAAGCGGCCAAGTGGAGGTTTCAAATAGACAAATCAAGGCTATACTAGAGAAGACCGTGGGAGCCACTAGAAAGGATTGGTCTAGCAAGTTAGATGACTCTCTTTGGGCGTATAGAACAGCATACAAGACTCCAATTGGGACCACGCCTTTCAACCTCCTCTATGGCAAGTCTTGTCACCTTCCTGTGGAATTAGAGCACAAGGCTCTTTGGGCCGTGAAGCAGCTCAACTACAATCTCAAAACCGCTCAAGAGAAACGGCTGGTGCAACTTCAAGAGCTTGATGAGATAAGGATGGATGCATATGAAAGCGCCAAGATTTACAAGGAAAGGACCAAAGCCTTTCATGACAAGAAGCTGGTGCGCAAAGAGTTGCAAGAAGGAAGCATGGTTCTACTCTATAACTCAAGGTTGAAGCTGTTCCCCGGAAAGCTCAAGTCCCGGTGGTCCGGACCATATGAGGTTAGAGAAGTACTACCATATGGAGCCATTACTTTGCTTGGGAAGAATGGAGAGAACTTTACAGTGAATGGGCATAGAGTCAAACCCTACATGGCGAGTGACTACAACAAGGATAGCACCACGTTGCCTCTCCAAGACCCACAACC
>JAHZTW010000002.1:89235673-89252246 GCA_020283515.1 Alliaria petiolata
ATGCTTGCCATGGTCCGGAACAACAAATATCAGGGTGAAGCCGTGGAAGATCCCCTAGACCACCTCGACGATTTTGAGAAAATTTGTTCTTTGACCAAACAAGAAGGAATCTCGGATGACGGTTTCAAACTACGTCTTTTTCTCTTTTCCATGGGAGGCAGAGCTCACCAATGGGAAAAGACTCTCAAGCCGGGGTCTATAAAAACATGGGATTAATGCAAACGAGCCTTCCTCAATAAATTCTTCTCGCCGTCAAGAACAGCGAAACTGCGATTGGAAATCTCCACGTTCACCCAACTTGAAGACGAAAGATTCAGTGAAGCTTGGGAACGTCTAAAAGGGTACACACTAAAATGCCCCCATCATGGCTACTCAATCTCCTTACTACTCAGTATCCTCTATAGAGGAGTGTCAAAGAAATATAGGAATCAGCTGGATACTGCAAGTAATGGCATCTTCCTCGGTCAAGACGTGGACGACGGCATGAATCTCGTCGAAAATATGGCCACAAGTGATAGTAATTACGAGGACGACGTTGACAACGAACCAACCGAGCTGGATAAGCAGAGGGAAAGCGAGGTGATGCAACTGCAAGCCCGCTTGGACGCACTACTAAAAAGCCAACATGCTCAAAATGCTAAGGTAGCAAGTATCGGGGTTATCCCGATGGAACCAAGCCGATATGGGGACACAACTACCAATAACGAGCAAAGGCAATATGGGGAACCTCCAATTTCGGCTACATATCCTCCGCAAGCTCCTCCGTATAATGCAAATGCTTACACTCAGCAGGCATTTACCCCTCTTACCCACTGTTACTCTTAACATCAACAATATCAAGCTCAATACCCACCACCACCATATGGACATTACGGTTTCTACCCACAACAACAGCAAGATTCTGACATCAAGAATCTTCTCACTCAGCTGGTTCAAAGTCACTGCAGCAGCACCCAGGATATCAAATCAATTAATTCACGCTTGGACAAGCAGGAAGAACATATCAAGCTAATCCAACAACCAATTCACAATCCACCAACTACTCAACCAGCCTACATACAAGCTGTAACTCTACGGAGCGGTAAGATTCTTGCACCAAAAGCTCAAGCTCCGAAGATCAGCGAGGACGCTTCAGATCTAGTGGGGGGGGGGACAGCTCTGAAAAATCAGAAGTCAACAATGAGGTAGAAGAGGTTCAAGAATGCGTTGAAGATCAGCTGTTCACCAAACTCAGAGAACAAAATATCGGGATGACACCGATACTTGCTGCCCGTTTTGAGAAACCAAAAGAACCACGGTTTGTTCCCCCCGCATACAAACCTCCTTACCCCTTTCCAGGAAGATTCAAGAAGGAACTCCTCGAGAAATACAGAGCTCAATTTGCAGAGCATCTGAAGAAAGTGGAACTCACCATGCCGCTCATGGATGCTTTGGCGTTGGTACCGCCGTATCAAAAATTCATAAAAGATGCAATCTTAGCAAGGACGAAAGAACTCCAAGGCATGATGATACGATTCTTCCCAAGAAGGATGCACTCTAGGTGTGGTATAAGGATAATCCTTGACTTCAAGTGACTCGCGAAGCAAGATGATAAGGTATATTAAACCCTATGCCCAAAACTTACAACGATTCAGATGAAACTAGGCGGTGGATTCGTTGTTGATAGAACTCGTGGAGTAAGATGTTAAGGTATATGAAACCCTAAGCCCAAAACTCGCTTAAAACGAATACTACGAACAAAGAAGGTGAATGGCCACACAAAAGTCTGCGGAATGACTTCTGATAAACTGGTTTGATCGTTTGGATATTACGCACCAAAGATCGAAAAGTTCACAAGGAACAAATGAGAAATCACTCTCAAAAAGATTAATAAAAAGATTGTTATGTTTCTCAAATGAGTTACAAGGATTATAAAGAAGAAAAGATGTGTTTAAGACTTAGCTAAAATCGATAAAGACTTAGCTAAAAACTAGGAAGACTTAGACTAAAATTAAAGATGTGTTTGAATGACTCTTAGACTCATAATGACCCTTGAAAACGTCCAGATCCTTTCCTTCTGATCAACTAGACTCTTCAACTGCTTTTCCTTCCTTTGGCAAAATCTTGACTATGTTGCTCAACTATATAACTCGACGATGTATCTTGAATATGTAGTAGACTATATAGACAAACGATGTAGTTGACTATGTGGCTTGAATAATGGCATTCCCTTCTTTTGGTTAACTCCTTGCTTAGGTTTGTGAATCAAGTGCCTCATTAAAACCTTTCCTGGAAAACCCATGGGAAAAACCAAGGAGTAGCAAAAAGAGTACAAATGATCACTAAACCTTGATAAGCTTCAGAAGTCTGCTGTGTATTTTTCTGAAGTCTGGCGAGTGATTAAAACCAAAGTAGTTTTGACTTCTTCTCCTTTTTGTGTGATCATCTGACTGAGTAGTCCTCCAACTCTTTCCTTAAACCTCTTAAGCCTTGTACGAGTCATAGATCCTTCAGGTACAAGCAAAGCATCCGCTGGTTCAAGCTCTCCTTCCTCTGGTTCAAGCTGCGTATCCATGATCATATCATCCCCCTCCACTTGAAAAGGATTTGACCTCAAATCTGGGTCATCTGCAACATAAGGAACCAAGTCAGAAACGTTAAAGCTTGAGTTCACAGTATACTTACCTTGAAGATCAATTTTGTAAGCATTGTCATTGATCCGTTTCAAGACTTTGAATGGCTTATCGATTCTTGGCATTAGCTTTGACTTCCTCTCAGCTGGAAATTGTTCTTTCCTCAAGTGAATNAGTTCTGAAGGCGGACTCGAAAGCAGTGAAGAAAGGAGTGGATTTAGGATTGGGTTTTGGGGTTTTATAGTTTAAGCATTGTTCTGGTTATTGGCTTTGGTGTTATTGATAACTTAATCGAATTTGGTGATAACATGCATATTTTACCCATTTTTACCTTCATAAGTGAGTGCTTTAATAAGCATTTCACTAAGGTATTAGTGTATATTTAGTAGTTTTCGAGTATTTGTATGTTCAAGACTCTTTTCAGGAAATCTTAGGAAAAAGGGAGCAAAACGGACATTTTCGGAACATGAGCTTTTTGACAGAAGTTTAGCACAAGACGGAGACCTTCCCACCACGGGATCGAGCTGAATTTTGGTGACAAGATAGCCTGAACTACTACCTTTCACCTCGAAGTGATTTGAGTTCAATCCCACGGTTTGATCTCAAGTTATGAAGGAATCAAGAAGGCCCGTAAGACACATCCTCAGAAGGAGGATGGCCACTCCAGGAAAGCTCAGAAGACCAATGGCCGGCCCATGAACCTCCCGTGGCACGGCCAGACCAAGTGACGTTCCCGAACCCGTTTTCAAGGCTAAATCAAGCCCGATAGCCACCAATCTTTGTGGAACCTTAAGTGACGCCTAAGAGAACCAAAAAGACCTATAAATACACGTTGCTACTCTTATTTTTGGGAGAGTTCGAAGTCATCCACCAAGACCTAACCTAGAAGAGCGCCGCAGCTAAGGAGGAAGAGAAGAGGAGCGAAAGCCGTCTTCTCTAGTCCCTAATCTCGTCGCCCTATTCGATACTCTCTTTCATCTCTTTTCTGAACTTCCTTTGCATTGTTATCAATTCCTTTATTTACTTTTCAAACCTTTGACATTTTTACCTATTGCAATGATAATGAATTTCGCATCCATGTCTGAGTAGTCTCATAGTTGGGTTTCGCAGGGGGTTTCTCAAGGGATTTTATGGTTTGATTCGATTAGGTTGTTAGATCATAGGTAGTATGCTTTTCACTGTTCTTCGTTTGGATTCTTTCTTATTGCGTATTCTTTGACTGACCACTTAAGGATCGATTGTAGGATCATTAGAACCGCGTGAGCGCTGAATCTATTGGCCGGGCATAGTTTTAAACGAGCAGGCACCGAAGGATGCTTATGCATATCGGCGGTGCACTGTGAGCTTCATTGAACCTAATCTTATAGCTGATATTGCTGCGAAGTCGCTACCAAAGGGTAGCGAACGAGCAGTTTAGGTTTAGGTGTTTGGTTTTCCGAAAGGGGGATCCGACCACTTTCGTGTTTGAGCTTAAGAACCAGTAGAATTGATTTGCCTAGGTGATATATCATGGTTTTTACCCACTTTTGGACCATGATATAAGTGTTTTTATAGAGTCTTTTGTTAGTTTTAGAGTCCTTTCTGAGTCTTTATTGGTTGGACTACGTTTGGAGCATAATTGGAGATTCTGGATCTTTTTGGAGCATTCTGCAAGAAGCTGCGAAGTGATGAAGTCAAAAGAGTGGAGTTACGCACAGGGTGTCGATCGACACCATTAGCTCAAACACGAAAGTGGTCGGATCCCCCTTTCGGAAAACCAAACACCTAAACCTAAACTGCTCGTTCGCTACCCTTTGGTAGCGACTTCGCAGCAATATCAGCTATAAGATTAGGTTCAATGAAGCTCACCATTAGTGTCGATCGACACCAGACAAGACCGACGCGTTGTTCGGACTTCCATAAGAAAAAGGAAATCAGCTGAAGTTTCCATTATTTACAAGATTGCCCCTGACGCGAGTTTGCCTATAAATATAGTTTTTCAGCCATTGTTTAGGCTACACTTTATTTTTTACAATTATTTAGAGAGAGATTTATAGAGAGTTTTTGGAGAGAAGAATTTGTCTTCTTTAGAACAAATTTGGAACTCCCTTTATTTATTCTATTGATTTCTTTCATGCTTTCTATTCAAATAATGATTTCTGTTTCAAAAAAAAAAAAAAAAAAAAAAAATTTGCATCAAGTTTTAGACTACGCATATGGAAGACTTACCTTCGTCTGCGCATGATTCTTAGACTAAGCCATGATATACCTTGAAACGGGTAAAAAGTCAAGTGTTTCAATCATAGAATCATTCCGTAAAACACCCGAGAGATCCCTGAAACCCAGCGTTCCGTTTTATAGTTTTACAATCCCTCTTGATTTCCGTTGTNTCAATGTCCTCATTGATCAAAGGACTTGTCCTTGGAGGCAACTCCTTTCCACTTCTCAAAGTAATGACATTTATGTATTCCTTGGGATTTGCTTCACACTTTCCCGGTAGAGTACCTTGATAATTGGAGCTAGAAGCCTTGCCTTTCTCAAGTTGCTTGAACTTTTGTTGAAGACCCCCAATTTGAGTAGCAAACTCATTAAGTGAGGAGTCCATCCTTGTGTTGATTTCAGCAATCTTCTTCCCCATATTAGCATCACTATTGGCTTGACCTTGTCGGATTTGTTGTAGCATAAGTTGAACATTGTCTTGTGGAGTACCTTGAGAATTTTGAGCAAAACCCGGTGGAGCATTGTTTCTAGCGCCTGACAAGATTGCCCCTGAAGCGAGTTTGCCTATAAATATAGTTTTTTAGCCATTGTTTAGGCTACACTTTATTTTTTACAATTATTTAGAGAGAGATTTATAGAGAGTTTTTGGAGAGAAGAAATTGTCTCCTTTATAACAAATTTGGAACTCCCTTTATTTATTCTATTGATTTCTTTCATGCTTTCTATTCAAATAATGATTTCTGTTTCAAAAAAAAAAAAAAAAAAAAAAAATTTGCATCAAGTTTTAGACTACGCATATGGAAGACTTACCTTCGTCTGCGCATGATTCTTAGACTAAGCCATGATATACCTTGAAACGGGTAAAAAGTCAAGTGTTTCAATCATAGAATCATTCCGTAAAACACCCGAGAGATCCCTGAAACCCAGCGTTCCGTTTTATAGTTTTACAATCCCTCTTGATTTCCGTTGTCGCTGAACCGTCACCTCCCCAAAACCAATATTTAATCCGATCGTTCTCATTTGATTTTCTGTTTTAGTGAATTTGTTTTAAGCATCTTAGTCTCTGTGGTTCGACAGCCTAAATACTACAACGCACATCTGTGCACTTGCAGTCAATAGGGTTATAAATTTAAAACTCGAAAACAGACTCTAAAACCTGTTGCATCAAGTTTTTGGCGCCGTTGCCGGGGACTATTGATTTGCTTCTCACGAATCCCATACCTAAAAATCAACAGAACGATTACTCAACTTTTCGTTTAATTCCTCGCCTTGCAGGTACTTCTCTAATGGGGGATCAAGTTCGAGACCCCGAAGCTCTTGAAAATCCGTTTAATCTAAACTGAGAACAACGGGTGGAAGAAGAAGAAGATCTGTTGAGCGACGAAGACGAGACGTTCGCTGAGGACGCGCCTGCAATCTCAGAGTTCGACGCGCCCCTCAAGTCCTTCCAAGACCGAAACCCCTTTTGGTTGACACCGCCTGAAGAAAATGATTTCGAAATCAAGAAACGTATGATAGACCTGGTTAAACAGAACCAATATCAAGGGCGGCCGTCGGACCAACCCATAGAGCATATTGAAGCATTCGAAGAAGTCTTCATCATCTCCAAATTTAATGGAGATTACTTGAGGTGCATGCTGTTCTCCTACTGTTTAGGAGAAAAAGCAAGCAAGTGGTTGAGATCCTTAGCCCCAGCATCCATCACGAATTGGGACGAATGTAGGAAGGTTTTTCTAAATCGCTTCTACACTAAATCTCGTTCCTACCTTCTAAGGAACAAGATACAAGGATTCCAACAAGAAAAGTGTGAAACTCTCATCGAAGCATGGGAGCGATTTAATGGCTACGAAAGGGACTGTCCACACCACGGATTGACCGATGAACACGTGATCAGCACGTTCTACCGAGGAGTCAACATGAAACTCCAAGCCGCGCTGGATATTGCGAGCAATGGAGATTTTTCATCAAAATCAGTAAAAGGGGCGCGACTATTGGTGACCAATCTGGCCATTAATCAGTACAACAGCCTCAACGATCATAGGCATGGGACGAGCCATGGAGAGGAAGCCGAAGACGATCCTTTGAAAGAAATAATGGGCGCACTGGCTAAAATGAACTCAGAACGTATACAACAGTCAGAAGCCATCCGAGAACTACAAGATTTCCGCATGCGTTACAACTCGAACCATGACATTGACGCAAGGAACTGCCGCAACCACGACCGCCATCACAAGAATTTATAAAGGAGCATAGTTCGTCACAACGGTGGCCATCAAACCCGAGATCTAATGGGGATGAATCACTCCCTCGACCTCTCAATCACCCAAGACCATTCGGATCGAATCACTAGACTTGAATACAAGATATAGGAGCTCGTGGATTCTTTCGAGAGAACCTCAAGCGATGCTAGGAGAGAAGCCGAACGTAATCGCCATGAGACGAATGGTAAGATCGAACACCTTGCTTCGGAAATACGGAAAGTGGCGAGAGAAAACGAGAGACTGACCAAGGGAGAAAGGAGAATGGCGAAACCAGAAGACGAAGGGGAGAGTCGCAGCTACGACACTGTAAAAGCAGTAGAGCTTAGAAGCGGGTTAAGCTACAAAGAACCCGAACTTCCAAAAGATAAAGAAACAGTGGAAGGGAAGAAGGACAGCGGCAGGGAAGAACAAATACTCAGAAACGAGGGAGAAGGCGGCGTCAATGGGCAGGCCGGGACCGAAGACATCCCACAGGAAGAAGGAACACCATCGCCGCCGGAACAAGTCCACGCAACCAAAGCACCCTATCCGCGCTGCTTGAGCACGCCTAGGAAAGAAAGAGAAAAAGCGAGACTTAAGGAGCTAATAGGACAGCTCTCTGTGAGACTACCTTTCATATAAGCCTGCGCCATGATCCCAACGCTGAGAAGGTATATGAAGAGTATCCTTACCAACTCTCTCACCATGGAAGAGGGAGTTATGATGATCACGCAAGAATGCAGCTCGGTCATCCAGAACCTTCCCCCTCGAAAACGTGAAGACCCTGGCAGTTTTGTACTCTCCTGTTCAATTGGAGAAGAAGTGTTTAAGCGAGCTCTATGCGACCTGGGGTCAAGCATCAATATGATGCCGCTTTCTGTAGCAACACGCCTCGGATACTACGAATTCCTACCTTCAAGAATCACCCTAATCCTGGCAGACCGATCGACCAGACGGCCCGTTGTAGTTTTGGTCGACGTCCAAGTCTTCATCGGGGACTGCGCAATCCCAACCGAATTTGTGGTGCTAGATATCGAAGAGGAACCTCAGACCCACTTATCCTAGGTTGCCCATTCCTCTCTACAGTAGGAGCGGTCATCAACGTTCCAAAAGGAAAGATAGAACTACACCTGGGGAATCTGGTCATGAATTTCGATATGAACAAAGATCTTGGGAAACCTACCTTGGATGGGCAGGTTTTTCGCATCGATGAACTCGCAGGAGCTGTGGAAGAAATATATGAGGAGATGCTTATGGACGACCCGTTAGAGGTGGCCATGACAAACACGAACGCCGCAAGTTACCCAAGTCGCGAGGAGACTAAAAGCTGTGAAAAAATGCTGGATCAGACCGAACCCCACGACGGACCCGCCCGCTTTCTAGACCTGGAAGATAAAGAGCGCAAGCCTTTACCACCAAGAAATGCCCGAGCGACAATTCCGGACCCTTGGAACCCACTTAAAGCGCCAAAAGTCGAGCTGAAGCCGTTACCGGCCGGGCTAAGGTACGAATTCCTGGGAAAGGATTCTACTTATCCGGTAATCATAAATTCTATCTTGAACAACGTCGAGGCAACTTTGCTACTCTGCGAGCTACGAAAACACATGAGAGCAATAGGGTATTCCTTAGATGACATCCCTGGAATATCACCGGACCTTTGCATGCACAAGATCCACTTGGAGGAAAACGCTAAAAATTCAGTCGAGCAGCAAAGGAGGCTCAACCCGAACCTAATGGAGGTAGTCAAAAAGGAAGTAATGAAGCTTTTGGAAGCAGGAATCATATACCCGATCTCGGACAGCACGTGGGTGAGCCCGGTTCACGTGGTCCCGAAAAAGGGAGGAGTTACAGTCATTAAGAGCGACAAAGACGAGATGATCGCTACAAGGACAGTCACCGGACACCGAATGTGCATCGATTACCGAAAGCTAAACACGGCGACTAGAAAGGATCACTTCCCGCTGCCATTCATCAACCAGATGCTAGAAAGGTTAGCAAACCATCAGTACTACTGTTTTCTTGACGGGTATTCCGGATTTTTCACGTGCCCCAACGGAACATTCGCTTACCGGCGGATGCCGTTTGGCCTCTGCAACGTTCCTGCGACATTTCAAAGGTGCATGCTATAAATCTTTACTGATTATATTGAGAAATTGATAGAAGTGTTTATGGATGATTTTTTGGTCCACAGACCATCCTTCCAAGATTGTTTGAGTAATCTAGGAAAAGTTTTACAAAGATGCGAAGACAAGCACCTAGTCCTGAACTGGGAAAAATGCCATTTCATGGTGCGAGAGGGCGTAGTGCTGGGACATAAAGTCTCTGCAGAAGGAATCGAAGTCGATAAAGCAAAGATAGAAGTCATGACAAGCCTGCAGCCACCGTCGAACGTCAAGGGGATACGAAGTTTCTTGGGTCATGCAGGGTTCTACAGGAGATTCATTCAAGACTTCTCCAAGATAGCAAGGCCGCTAACCCGTCTGCTCTGCAAGGACGCAGAATTCAGGTTCGACAATGAATGCCTGCGAGCTTTCCACAAGATCAGGGAAGCTCTGGTGTCGGCCCCGGTAGTGCAACCACCAGATTGGGAACAGCCGTTCGAGATCATGTGCGACGCCAGTGATTATGCAGTTGGAGCAGTGCTGGGACAAAAGAGAGATAAGAAACTGGACGCAATCTACTATGCGAGCAGGACCCTGGACGACGCCCAATGCAACTACACAACAACAGAGAAGGAACTTCTAGCTATCGTGTCCGCTTTCGAAAAGTTTCGCCAATACCTAGTTGGATCAAAAGTCATAGTACACACCGATCACGCGGCGATCAAGCATATAATGGGTTCTCCTGCTCCAAGAATTCGATATGGAGATAAGAGATCGAAGAGGAGCTGATAACGGGGCGGCCGATCACCTTTCGCGAGTATCATTTAGGGATACGACCCCTATAAACGACGGTCTCCCAGAAGAGAATTTAAACGCGATCAATGCAGTTCCCGTAACTGATGGGCCGATAATGAGACATCCTCCGATGGCGAATTTCGCAGCATGCAACACACCATTGTTCCGACACATCGCGAACTCCCTAGCGGCCGATATCCAACCACCTCAGTTCGTGGGCTACAACAAAAAGAAGTTTCTGCGAGAATCACGCAAATACTTTTGGGACGAGCCTTACCTCTATAGACAATGCACAGACGGACTATTCAGAAGATGCGTGGCAGAAGAAGAGGTAGAGGGCATACTACACGGTTGTCATGGGTCGGCCGACGCAGGACACTTCGCCAACTTCAAAACGGACTCTAAAGTACTGCAAGCCGGATTCTGGTGGCCGACTATGTTTAAAGACACGGATACTTTCATTTCAAAATGCGACGCCTGCGAAAGGATGGGAAATATAAGCCGAAGAAATGAGATGCCGCAGAATTTCATCTTTGAGGTAGAAGTATTCGATGTATGGGGGATCGACTTCATGGGACCATTCCCGACCTCTTATGGGAATCAGTACATCCTCGTAGCCGTCGATTATGTCTCTAAGTGGGTAGAAGCAATAGCAAGCCCTACAAATGACGCCAGCGTAGTTATCAAGATGTTCAAGACGATCATTTCCCCCCGTTTTGGAGTCCCAAGAATTGTCATAAGCGATGGAGGATCGCGCTTCATAAACAGAGTCTTTGACAACCTACTAAAGAAGAATGGAGTAAGGCACAAAGTAGCATCACCATACCATCCACAGACGAGCGGCCAAGTAGAGATCTCCAACAGAGAAATCAAGTTAATCCTGCAGAAGACGGCTGAAGTCCACCGAAAAGACTGGTCGGCCAACTAGACGATGCTTTATGGGCCTATAGGATCGCATATAAGACACCTTTGGGCACGACCCCTTTTCATTTGGTATACAGGAAGGCTTGCCACCTGCCAGTTGAGATCGAATACAAGGCACAATGGGCTATCAAAAAGATAAACTTCGACCTAAAGGCAGCCAAGGAAAGGCGACAAATCCAAATACACGAGCTGGACGAGATGAGGCATAAGGCCTACGAAAGCTCTAGAGTCTATAAGGAAAAGACTAAGGCCTACCACGACAGGAAGATAATCCCGCGAACATTTGCAGCCAACGACCAAGTACTGCTGTTCAACTCTCGTTTGAAACTGTATGGAGCAATCGTGCTGTGGGATAAGAATGGAGGGTTTTTCACCGTGAATGGACAACAAATCAAGCCATACCTAGCCACGTCTGAAGAATTAAAGGAAACAATGCATTTAGATGATGCAGTAGTTGCCTAACGCACCGAAAAGTCTAGCTAAAAGACTCTAAACAAGAGCGGCTCAATGGGAGGCAACCCATTTTAGGTATCTTATTTCTTTTTCTCATCTCTTTAACCATACTAATTTTTAATTTTGGTTTCTTCTTAGTTTACGCCAATTTCATAAACCCCAAAAGCACAAAAAAATCAGAAAAACCCAAAAAGATCAAAAATATGAAGAAGGAGCTTCGAAGCACACTCACCGGGCGACGAACCGCCTTTGGGCCGGCCAGAAGGAGCCTACCCGCACCACGAGCCCCGATGGCGCGGAGGCGAGACGCCTGGCCGCGACCGCAACAACTCGTCGTGCGGCCGGCCGTCGTCTGCGACACTTCCCATCCCGACCTCACCAAACCGGACCTCCTTCAACCTGTTTCAAGCCTTTCAAGTATCCTCCTTGATTCAATGGCCTGAAGACGACATAAAGACCGCAAGGATCACTTCCACAACCGCGGCACATTGCTGTTGCATCAAAGATGGCGAGACAAGACAAGACTCCATCCAAGTCAAGTCAAGTTAATGATCCATCTCTCTACTTACTTCGTCCAGCACGTTCAACGGACCTGTATCCACGAAGACGAAGAAGAACACCACGGTTCCAGAGGATGAAAACCGTAGTGCAAGCTCCAGAAGGAAGAAGATGCAACTTCCTTCACCAAACCGCGAAGAGGAAAGTTCCCGAAGACTAGCTTCTCTCTTCCGCGACCGAGACCTTTACCGAAGCCAAGTAAGGATTTCATATGGCATTGAAGTTCATACTAGCAACACCTGTCTTCCGGGATCCCGAACAGATCACTGGATAGGCCAGCATAGACCCAAACTTCAAGTCAAGTTTCTGAGGTGACGCAATCTTCAAGACGCAAGGACGGAAGATTTTCCATCTCTCATTCACGGTGTTATCAAAGGTCAAGGAACCAAGACGAGTACTCAACAACCGGAGTACCTGTTCTTCTCAACAAAGGCGAGCCAATCATCACCACCAAACGCCTATCACCATCCTCATCCATCACCCACACACGCCCACCACCACCATCCGAAGCAAGGAAGCTCAACCGCGCAACACATTTCCTTTCGAGCTAAGTTTTCGATTTCTTTTGTTCAATCAAATCGATTCTAAGCAGGGACATAAGGATAATGATCAAGTCCTTAGCTCAATCATACCACACGCCCATCCACCCATACCAAACCCAACGCCACTTTCAAGTAAGTCTTCACAAGCTTGTACTTGAATTTACCTATCTTTTTCACCTCAACTCGATTTAAACAAACTGGGGACAGTTTGATTTAAGTCTGGGGGGGTTTCTTATATTACTAATTATGCTTTTATTTGATGAGTCTTATGCATACTTACATCATTTATCGAGTCGTTTTATAGAGTCAAAACTTTTTTTTTCTTTAGTCGGAAACTATGAACTTTGCTAGGTACAAGTCACTTTGAACAAGGAACCTTAATGACCATTCTCACGGATTTAGAAGCAAGGTTTACTAAGTTGAACACGGCGAGTGGATCATTCCAGCGGAGAAAGTTCTAATCTCTAGAGTACTCGAAGGATCTTGCGTTGACTCCGCACCTAATGAATCAAATCTTCTCGTCAAGGGGCTTGAGGTACTTCGAACTTTGCTCCTCTTTTAGACTCTAGCATGACTAAGTAGATGCAATGCAACCTCTCCTTGATCTTCCCTTGTTATAGAAAAGAAAAAAAAAAAAAAAAAGGTTTTAGTTTGGGAATGGCAACCAGAGTTCCTTAAAGGACAATGACGGTTCGCAGCAATCATGTAAACTTCAAAGAAGTGATCATTCTCAAGCTAAGAAGAAAGAAAAAAAAAAGGAATAAGAAAGTCGATAGAAAAAATAAAATGATACCCTAGAAAAGTAGGGAGAAATCGACTAAGGGAAGAGAAAATAGGAGAGTTGTGTCTGAAATGTCTATGTCTAGATGTTTGGAAGAGAAAGTATAATGTCTCGTCGACCAATACTCCCTCGATAGAGACCGCACGCCTAAATGAATAAAGGAGTCAACAAGAGAAAGCTCGAAATACTCAAAGGGACCATGAAGCGTATCCGGGAAGAGTGAAAAGCTCAAGGTAACTAGACCCAAACGCCTTGAAGCTGAATTCCGAGTTATGTGGCTCAACAGGTCGATTGCTAGACTTGATGAGTTCCCAAGTATTGGTGAGTTTCCACGTTTTCAAACCTCTTTTCCTTACTTAGATTTCTGTTTTGTTTGAGGACAAACAAAGGTTTAAGTCTGGGGGAGTTGATAACATGCATATTTTACCCATTTTTACCTTCATAAGTGAGTGCTTTAATAAGCATTTCAGTAAGGTATTAATATATATTTAGTAGTTTTCGAGTATTTGTGTGTCCAAGACTCTTTTCAGGATATCTTAGGAAAAAGGGAGCAAAACGGAGCAAAACGGACATTTTCGGAACATGAGTTTTTTGACAGACGTTTAGCACAAGACGGAGGTTTTCCCACCACGGGATCGAGCTGAATTTTGGTGACAAGATAGTCTGAACTACTACCTTTCACCTCGAAGTGATTTGAGTCAAATTCCACGATTGGATCTCAAGTTATGAAGGAAGCAAGAAGGCCCGTCAGACATATCCTCAGAAGAAGGATGGCCGCGCCAGGAAAGCTCAGAGGACCAATGGCCGGCCCATGAACCTCTCGTGGCACGGCCAGACCAAGTGACGTTCCCGAGTCCATTTTCAAGCCCAAATCAAGCCCGACATCTACCAAACTTTGTGGAACCCTAAGTGACGCCTAAGAGGACCTAAAGACCTATAAATACACGTTGCTACTCTTATTTTGGGGGAGTTCGAAGTCAGCCACCAAGACCCCTAACCTAGAAGAGCGCCGCAACTAAGGAGGAAGAGAAGAGGAGCGAAAGCCGTCTTCTCCAGCCCCCAATCTCGTCGCCCTATTCGATACTCTCTTTCATCTCCTTTCTGCACTTTCTTTGCATCGTTATCACTTCCTTTATTTTCTTTTCAAACCTTTGAGATTTTTACCTATTGTAATGATAATATATTTCACATCCATGTCTGAGTAGTCTCATAGTTGGGTTTCGCAGGGGGCTTCTCAAGGGATTTTATGGTTTGATTCAATTAGGTTGTTAGATCGTAGGTAGTATGCTTTTGACTGTTCTTCGTTTGGATTCTTTCTTATTGCGTAATCTTTGACTGGCCACTTAAGGATCGATTGTAGGATCATTAGAACCGCGTGAGCACTGAATCTATTGGCGGGACATAGTTTTAAACGAGCAGGCACCGAAGGATGCTTATGCATATCGGTGGTGCACTGTGAGCTTCATTGAACCTAATCTTATAGCTGATCTTGCTGCGAAGTCGCTACCGAAGGGGAGCGAACGAGCAGTTTAGGTTTAGGTGTTTGATTTTCCGAAAGGGGGATCCGACCACTTCCGTGTTTGAGCTTAAGAACCAGTAGAATTGAATCGCCTAGGTCAAGTGTTTCAATCATAGAATCATTCCGTAAAACACCCGAGAGATCCCTGAAACCCAGCGTTCCGTTCTATAGTTTTACAAACCTTCTTGATTTTCGTTTTGTTACTAAACCATCATCCCTAAAACCAATCTTTAATCCGGTCGTTTTTATTTGGTTTTCTGTTTTAGTGATTTGCTTCAAGCATCATAGTCTCCGTGGTTCGACACCCTAAATACTACAACACACATATGTGCACTTACAGGCAATAGGGTTATAAATTTAAAACTCGAAAATAGACTCTAAAACCTGTTGCATCATGGATCCATAAGGCAACACTTCTTGAATCTCAAAAGGGCCTCCCCACCTTGACTTGAGCTTACCCGGGAACAACTTCAATCTTGAATTGTAGAGAAGAACCTTGTCACCAACACTTAGCTCCTTCTTCACAATCCTCTTGTCATGAAAAGCCTTGGTCCTCTCCTTGTAGATTCTTGAGCTTTCATAAGACTCAAGCCTAATCTCCTCAAGCTCTTGGAGTTGAATCAATCTTTTCTCTTGGGCGGTTTTTATGGTGTAGTTGAGAAGCTTCACAGCCCACAAAGCCTTGTGCTCAATCTCAACTGGTAAATGGCAAGCTTTCCGATACATAAGGTTGAAAGGAGACCTTCCAATTGGTGTCTTGAAAGCTGTCCTATAAGCCCACAAAGCATCATCAACCTTGATTGATCAATCCTTTCTTGTTAGACCCACAGTTTTCTTCAAAATAGCCTTGATCTCACGGTTTGAGACTTCCACTTGACCACTAGTTTGAGGGTGGTAAGGGGTAGCTACCTTATGGTTGACACCATGCTTGTTCAATAACCTTTCAAAGACCTTGTTGATGAAGTGGTTTCCCCCATCACTAATCATAATGTTTGGCACACCAAAGCTTGGGAAGATGATGCTCTTGAACATCTTGACCACGACTTTGGAGTCATTAGTGGGACTTGCAATGGCTTCAACCCACTTTGAGACATAATCAACAGCCACTAAGATGTATTGGTTCCCAGAAGAAGATGGAAAAGGTCCCATGAAGTCTATGCCCCAAACATCAAACAACTCCACTTCTAAGATTGGGTTTTGGGGCATCTCATCTCTCTTGCTTTTGTTCCCCTTTCTTTGAAAAGGCTCACATCTTTTGATGAACTCATGAGTATCCTTGAACAATGAAGGCCACCAAAATCCACTTTGAAGCACCTTTGTAGCCGTCTCGAATGTGGCGAAATGCCCTTCATACTTAGACCCATGGCAATGAAAAACCACACTCTCAACCTCCTCTTGTGCCAAGCATCTTCTATAAATCCCATCAGCACATCTCTTGTAGAGATAGGGCTCATCCCAATAGAAGTGTGACACATCTCTCATAAACTTCTTCTTGTGATAAGTGTTGAGATGAGTGGGTTCTTTTTTGCACGCCAAGTAGTTAACAATGTCGGCATACCAAAGCAAAGATTTGTCCTCTAGACCTTAAATCTCTTCAAGCTTTCTTAAAACTCCATGTACACTAGCAATGCTATTGATCATCGTAATTTGCTCCTCCGGTAAAGAATCATTGATTGGCAAAGCATCTTGAATCCTCATCCTTGACAAATTATCAGCTACACCATTTTCCACACCCTTCTTGTCCACTATCTCCATGTCAAACTCTTGTAGAAGCAAAATCCATCTAAGGAGCCTTGGCTTGGTCTCCTTCTTGGCATAGATGTGGCGCAATGCAGCATGATCGGTATA
>JAHZTW010000002.1:89273914-89290302 GCA_020283515.1 Alliaria petiolata
ATTTTATGGTTTGATTCGATTAGGTTGTTAGATCGTAGGTAGTATGCTTTTCACTGTTCTTCGTTTGGATTCTTTCTTATTGCGTAATCTTTGACTGGCCACTTAAGGACCGATTGTAGGATCATTAGAACAGCGTGAGCGCTGAATCTATTGGCCGGACATAGTTTTAAACGAGCAGGCACCGAAGGATGCTTATGCATATCGGCGGTGCACTGTGAGCTTCATTGAACCTAATCTTATAGCTGATCTTGCTGCGAAGTCGCTACCGAAGGGGAGCGAACGAGCAGTTTAGGTTTAGGTGTTTGGTTTTCCGAAAGGGGGATCCGACCACTTCCGTGTTTGAGCTTAAGAACCAGTAGAATTGAATCGTCTAGGTCAAGTGTTTCAATCATAGAATCATTCCGTAAAACACCCGAGAGATCCCTGAAACCCAGCGTTTCGTTCTATAGTTTTACAAACCCTCTTGATTTTCGTTTCGTTACTAAACCATCATCCCTAAAACCAATCTTTAATCCGGTCGTTTTTATTTGGTTTTCTGTTTTAGTGATTTGCTTGAAGCATCATAGTCTCGGTGGTTCGACACCCTAAATACTACAACGCACATCTGTGCACTTGCAGGCAATAGGGTTATAAATTTAAAACTCGAAAACAGACTCTAAAACCTGTTGCATCAAGTTTTTGGCGCCGTTGCCGGGGACTATTGATTTGCTTCTCACGAATCCTAGACCGAGAAATCAACAGAACGATTACTGAACTTTTCGTTTAATTCCTCGCCTTGGAGGTACTTCTCTAATGGGGGATCAAGTTCGAGACCTCGAAACTCTTGAAGACCCGTTTAATCTAAACGGCGAACAACGGGTGGAAGAAGAAGAAGATATGTTAAGCGACGAAGACGAGACGTTCGCTGAGGACGCGCCTGCAATCTCGGAATTCGACGCGCCCCTCAAGTCCTTCCAAGACCGAAATCCCTTTCGGTTGACGTTACCTGAAGGAGATAATTTGGAGATCAAGAAACGTATTATAGACCTGGTTAAGCAGAACCAATACCGAGGGCAACCATCAGAGGAACCCATCGAGCACATCGAATCATTCGAAGGAATCTGCGCCATTTCCAAAATTAATGGAGATTACCTAATGTGCATGCTGTTTCCCTACTCTCTAGGAGAAAAAGCAAGCAAGTGGCTGAGATCCTTAGCCCCAGCATCCATAACCACCTGGGAAGAATGCAGAAAAGTTTTCCTGAACCGTTTCTACACTAAATCCCGTTCCTAACTCCTAAGGAACAAGATACAAGGATTCCAACAAGAAAAGTGTGAAACTCTCATCGAAGCATGGGAGCGATTTAAGGGCTACAAAAGGGACTGTCCACACCACGGATTCACTGATGAACACTTGATCAGCACGTTCTACCGAGGAGTCAACAGGAAACTCCAAGCCGCGCTGGATATAGCAAGCAATGGAGACTTTTCATCAAAATCAGTAAAAGGAGCGCGACTATTGGTGACCAATCTGGCCATTAGTCAGTACAACAGCCTTAACGATCTTAGGCATGGGGCGAGCCACAGAGAGGAAGCCGAAGATGACCCTTTGAAAGTCATAATGGGCGCACTGGCTAAAATGAACTCAGAACGTACACAACAGTCAGAAGCCATCCGAGAACTACAAGATTTCAGCATGCGTTACAACTCGAACCATGACATTGACGCAAGGCACTGCCGCAACCACGACCCCCATCACGAGAACTTAGAAAGGAGCATAGTTCGTCATAACGGTGGCCATCAAACCCGAGATCTAATGGGAATGAATCACTCTGAATCACTCCCTCGACCTCTCAATCACCCAAGACCATTCGGATAGAATCAGTAGACTTGAATACAAGATACAGAAGCTCGTGGATTCTTTCGAGAGAACCTCAAGCGATGCTAGGAAAGAAGCCGAACGTAATCGCCATGAGACGAATGGAAAGATCGAACATCTTGCTTCGGAAATACGAAAAGTGGCGAGAAAAAACGAGAGACTGACCAAAGGAGAAAGAAGAATGGCAAAACCAGAAGACGAAGGGGAGAGACGCTGCTTCGGTACAGTAAAAGCAGTAGAACTTAGAAGCGGGTTAACCTACAAAGAACCCGAACTTCCAAAAGATAAAGAAACAGTGGAAAGGAAGAAGGACAACGGCGGAGAAGAACAAATACTCAGAAACAAAGGACGAAGCGGCGTCAATGGGGAAGCCGGGACCGAAGACATCCCGCAGAAAGAAGGAGCACTGTCACCGCCGGAACAAGTTCACGCAGCCAAAGCACCCTATCCGCGCTGCCTAAGCACACCTAGGAAAGAGAGAGAAAAAGCGAGACTTAAGGAGTTAATAGGACAGCTCTCTGTGAGACTGCCTTTTATAGAAGCCTGCGTCATGATCCCAACGCTGAGAAGGTACATGAAGAGTATCCTTACCAAGTCTCTCACCATGGAAGAGGGAGTTATGATGATCACGCAAGAATGCAGCTCAGTCATCCAGAACCTTCCCCCTCGAAAACGCGAAGACCCTGGCAGTTTTGTACTCACTTGTTCAACTGGAGAAGAAGTGTTTAAGCGAGCTCTATGCGACCTGGGGTCAAGCATCAATATGATGCCGCTCTCTGTAGCAACACGCCTCATATACCACGAATTCCTACCTACAAGAATCACCCTAATCCTGGCAGATCGATCGACCAGACGGCCCATTGGAGTTTTGGTCGACGTCCAAGTCGTCATCGGGGACTGCGCAATCCCGACCGACTTTGTGGTACTGGACATCAAAGAGGATCCTCGAGACCCACTTATCCTAGGTCGCCCATTCCTCTCTACAGCAGGAGTGGTCATCAACGTTCCAAAAGGAAAGATAGAACTAAACCTGGGGAATCTGATCATGAATTTCGATATGAACAAAGATCTTGGGAAGCCTACCTTGGATGGGCAGGTTTTTCGCATCGATGAACTCGCAGGAGCTGTGGAAGAAATACATGAGGAGATGCTTATGGACAACCCGCTAGATGTGGCCCTGACAAACACGAACACCGCAAGCTACCCAAGTCGCGAGGAGACTAAAAGCTGTGAAAGAATGCTGGATAAGACCGAATCCCACGACGGACCCGCCCGCTTTCTAAATCTGGGAGATAAAGAACGCGAGCCTTTACCACCAAGAAACGCCCGAGCAACAATTTCGGACCCTTGGAACCCACTTAAAGCGCCAAAAGTGGAGCTGAAGCCGTTACCGGCCGGACTAAGGTACGCATTCCTGGGAAAGGATTCTACTTATCCGGTGATCATAAATTCTAGCTTGAACAACGTCAAGGCAACTTTGCTACTCTGCGAGCTACGAAAACACAGGAGAGAAATATGGTATTCCTTAGATGACATCCCTGGAATATCACCGGACCTTTGCATGCACAAGATCCACTTGGAGGAAAACGCTAAAAATTCAGTCGATTAGCAAAGGAGGCTCAACCCGAACCTAATGGAGGTAGTCAAAAAGGAAGTAATGAAACTTTTGGAAGCAGGGATCATATACCCGATCTCGGACAGCACGTGGGTAAGCCCGATTCACGTGGTCCCGAAAAAGGGAGGAGTTACAGTCATTAAGAGCGACAAAGACGAGATGATCGCTACAAGGAAGGTCACGGGACACCGAATGTGCATCGATTACCGAAAGCTAAACACGGCGACCAGAAAGGATCACTTCCCGCTGCCATTCATCGACCAGATGCTAGAAAGGTTAGCAAACCACCAGTACTATTGTTTTCTTGACGAGTATTCCAAATTTTTCAGATCCCAATACGGCCGGAAGACCAGGAAAAGACGACCTTCACGTGCCCCTACGGAACATTCGCGTACCGGCGAATGCCGTTTGGCCTCTGCAATGCTCCTGCGACATTTCTAAGGTGCATGCTATCAATCTTTACTGATTATATTGAGAAATTTATGGAAGTATTTATGGATTACTTTTCGGTCCACGAACCGTCCTTCCAAGAATGTTTGAGTAATCTAGGGAAAGTTTTACAAATATGCGAAGACAAGCACCTAGTCATGAACTGGGAAAAATGCAATTTCATGGTGCGAGAGGGCGTAGTGCTCAGACATAAAATCTCCACAGAGGGGATTGAAGTCGATAAAGCAAAGATAGAAGTCATGACAAGCCTGCAGCCACCATCAAAGGTCAAGGGGATACAAAGTTTCTTGGGTCACGCAGGGTTCTACAGGAGATTCATTCAAGACTTCTCCAAGATAGCAAGGCCAGTTATTAGGGAGGCTCTGGTGTCGGCCCCAGTAGTGCAACCACCTGATTGGGAACAGCCGTTCGAGATCATGTGCGACGCCAGTTATTATGCAGTTGGAGCAGTGCTGGGACAAAAGAAAGATAAGAAACTGCACGCAATCTACTATGCGAGCAGGACCCTGGACGACGCCCAATGCAACTACACGACAACAGAGAAGGAACTCCTAGCTATCGTGTTCACTTTCAAAAAGTTTCGCCAATATCTGGTTGGTTCAAAAGTCATAATACACACCGATCACGCGACAATCAAGCATATAATGACAAAAAAGACACAAAACCTAGGCTGATTAGGTGGGTTCTCCTGCTCCAAGAATTCGATGTGGAGATAAGAGATCGAATAGGAGCTGATAGCGGGGTGGCCGATCACCTTTCGCGAGGGTCATTTAGGGATACGACCCCTATAAACGATGGTCTCCCAGAAGAGAGTTTAAACGCGATCAATTCAGTTCCCGTAACTGACAAGCCGACAATGAGACATCCCCCTATGGCGAATTCTGCAGCGTGCAACACACCATGGTTCCGACACATCGCGAACTACCTAGCAGCCGATATCCAACCACCTCATTTCGTGGGTTACAACAAAAAAACGTTTATGCGAGAATCACGCAAATACTTTTGGGACGAGCCTTACCTCTACAGACAATGCACAGACGGACTATTCAGAAGATGTGTGACAGAAGAAGAAGTAGAAGGCATACTACATGGTTGCCATGGGTCAGCCTACGCAGGACACTTCGCCAACTTCAATACGGTCTCTAAAGTGCTCCAAGCCGGATTCTGGTGGCCGACTATGTTTAAAGACATGCATACCTTCATCTCGAAATGCGACGCCTGCCAAAGGATGTGGAATATAAGCAGAAGAAATGAGATGCCGCAGAATTTCATCTTGGAGGTAGAAGTATTCGATGTATGGGGAATCGACTTCATGCAACCATTCCCAACCTCTTATGGGAATCAGTACATCCTCGTAGCCGTCGATTTTGTCTCTAAGTGGGTGGAAGCAATAGCAAGCCCTACAAATGACGCCAACGTAGTTATCAAGATGTTCAAGACGATCATTTTCCCCCGTTTTGGAGTCCTAAGAGTTGTCATAAGCGATGGAGGATCACACTTCATAAACAGAATCTTTGATAACCTATTAAAGAAGAATGGAGTAAGGCACAAAGTAGCATCACCATACCATCCACAGACGAGCGGCCAAGAAGAGATCTCCAACAGAGAAATCAAGTCCATCCTGCAAAAGACGACTGGAGTCCACCGAAAAGATTGGTCGGCCAAACTAGTCGATGCTTTATGGGCCTATAGGACCGCATACAAGACACCTTTGGGCACGACCCCTTTTCATTTGCTATACGGGAAAGCTTGCCACCTGCCAGTCGAGATCGAATACAAGGCGCAATGGGCTATCAAAAAGATAAACTTCGACCTAAAGGCAGCCAAGGAAAGGCGACAAATGCAAATACACGAGCTAGATGAGATGAGGCATAAGACCTATGAAAGCTCTGAGATCTATAAGGAAAAGACTAAGGCCTACCACGACAGGAAGATAATCCCGCAAACATTCGCAGTCAACGACCAGGTACTGCTGATCAACTCTCGTTTGAAACTCTTCCCGGGAAAACTAAGGTCAAGATGGTCAGGACCATTCACGATAAAGGAAGTTAAACCGTATGCAGCAATCGTGCTCTGGGATAAGAATGGAGGGTTTTTCATTGTGAATGGACAACGAATCAAGCCATACCTAGCCACGTCTGAAGACATAAGGGAGACAATGTACCTAGATGACGCATTAGTCGCCTAACGCACAGAAAAGTCTAGCTAAAAGACTCTAAACAGGAGCGGCTCAATGGGAGGCAACCCATTTTAGGTATTCTCTTTCTCATCTCTTTAACCATACTAATTTTTTGTTTTGGTTTCTTCTTAGTTTACAGCATTTTCATAAACTCCAAAAGCACAAAAAAATCAGAAAAAACCAAAAAGACCAAAAATATGAAGAAGGAGTTTCGAAGAACACTCACCGGGCGACGAACCGCCTGTGGGCCGGCCAGAAGGAGCCTGGCCGCGCTACGAGCCACAATGGCGCGGAGGCGAGATGCCTGGCCCCGGCCGCGATAACCCGTCGCGCGGCCGGCCTTCGTCTAAAGACGTTCCCGTCCCGACCTCACCAAACCGGACCTCCTTCAACCTGTTTCAAGCCTTTCAAGTATCCTTCTTGTTTCAAGGCTTGAGCACGTCCTAAAGACCGCAAAGACAACTTCCACAACTGCGGTATGCTGCTTTTGCATCAAGGATGGGAAGATAAAACAAGACTCCATCCAAGTCAAAATACGACGTTTCTGGAGGAAGGAAACCGTTGTGTAAGCTCCAGAATGAAGAAGATGCAACTTCCATCAACCAAACCGAGAAGAGGAAAGTTCCCGAAGACTAGCTTCTCTCTTCTGCGACCAAGACCTTTACCGTGGCCAAGTAAGGATTTCATATGGCATTGAAGTTCATACTAGCAACACCTGTCTTTCGGGATCCCGAACAGATCACTGGATAGGCCAGCATAGACCCAAACTTCAAGTCAAGTTTCTGAGGTGACGCAATCTTCAAGACGCAAGGACAGAAGATTTTCCATCTCTCATTCACGGTGTTATCAAAGGTCAAGGAACCAGGACGAGTACTCAACAACCGGAGTACCTGTTCTTCTCAACATAGGCGTGCCCCAATCATCATCATCATCATCAGCCGCCACAATCACACACACACGCTCACCACCACCATCCGAAGGAAGGAAGCTCAACCGCGCAACACATTTCCTTTCGAGCTAAGTTTTTGATTTCTTTTGTTCAATCAAATCGATTCTAAGCAGGGACATAAGGATAATGATCAAGTCCTTAGCTCAATCATACCACACGCCCATCCACCCATACCAAACCCAACGCCACTTTCAAGTAAGTCTTCACAAGCTTGTACTTGAATTTACCTATCTTTTTCACCTCAACTCGATTTAAACAAACTGGGGACAGTTTGATTTAAGTCTGGGGGGGTTTCTTATATTACTAATTATGCTTTTATTTGATGAGTCTTATGCATACTTACATCATTTATCGAGTCGTTTTATAGAGTCAAAAATTTTTTTTCTTTTAGTCGGAAACTATGAACTTTGCTAGGTACAAGTCACTTTGAACAAGGAACCTTAATGACCATTCTCACGGATTTAGAAGCAAGGTTTACTAAGTTGAACACGGCGAGTGGATCATTCCAGCGGAGAAAGTTCTAATCTCTAGAGTACTCGAAGGATCTTGCGTTGACTCCGCACCTAATGAATCAAATCTTCTCGTCAAGGGGCTTGAGGTACTTCGAACTTTGCTCCTCTTTTAGACTCTAGCATGACTAAGTAGATGCAATGCAACCTCTCCTTGATCTTCCCTTGTTATAAAAAAAAAAAAAAAATATAGAAAGAAAGGTTTTAGTTTGGGAATGGCAACCAGAGTTCCTTAAAGGACAATGACGGTTCGCAGCAATCATGTAAACTTCAAAGAAGTGATCATTCTCAAGCTAAGAAAAAAAAAAAAAAAAATGGAATAAGAAAGTCGATAGAAAAAATAAAATGATACCCTAGAAAAGTAGGGAGAAATCGACTAAGGGAAGAGAAAATAGGAGAGTTGTGTCTGAAATGTCTATGTCTAGATGTTTGGAAGAGAAAGTATAATGTCTCGTCGACCAATACTCCCTCGATAGAGACCGCACGCCTAAATGAATAAAGGAGTCAACAAGAGGGAGCTCGAAATACTCAAAGGGACCATGAAGCGTATCCGGGAAGGGTGAAAAGCTCAAGGTAACTAGACCCAAACGCCTTGAAGCTGAATTCCGAGTTATGTGGCTCAACAGGTCGATTGCTAGACTTGATGAGTTCCCAAGTATTGGTGAGTTTCCACGTTTTCAAACCTCTTTTCCTTACTTAGATTTCTGTTTTGTTTGAGGACAAACAAAGGTTTAAGTCTGGGGGAGTTGATAACATGCATATTTTACCCATTTTTACCATCATAAGTGTATGCTTTAATAAGCATTTCACTAAGGTATTAATGTATATTTAGTAGTTTTCGAGTATTTGTGTGTCCAAGACTCTTTTCAGGAAATCTTAGGAAAAAGGGAGCAAAACGGAGCAAAACGGACATTTTCGGAACATGAGCTTTTTGACAGAAGTTTAGCACAAGACGGAGACCTTCCCACCACGGGATCGAGCTGAATTTTGGTGACAAGATAGCCTGAACTACTACCTTTCACCTCGAAGTGGTTTGAGTCCAATCCCACGGTTGGATCTCAAGTTATGAAGGAAGCAAGAAGGCCCGTCAGACACATCCTCAGAAGAAGGATGGCCGCGCCAGGAAAGCTCAGAAGACCAATGGCCGGCCCATGAACCTCCCGTGGTGCGGCCAGACCAAGTGACGTTCCCGAGCCCGTTTTCAAGCACAACAGCCACCAAACTTTGTGGAACCCTAAGTGACGCCTAAGAGGACCTAAAGACCTATAAATACACATTGCTACTCTTATTTTTAGGAGAGTTCGAAGTCAGCCACCAAGACCTAACCTAGAAGAGCGCCGCAGCTAAGGAGGAAGAGAAGAGGAGCGAAAGCCGTCTTCTCCAGTCCCCAATCTCGTCGCCCTATTCGATACTCTCTTTCATCTCTTTTCTACACTTTCTTTGCATCGTTATCACTTCCTTTATTTTCTTTTCAAACCTTTGAGATTTTTACCTATTGCAATGATAATGAATTTCACATCCATGTCTGAGTAGTCTCATAGTTGGGTTTTGCAGGGGGTTTCTCGAGGGATTTTATGGTTTGATTCGATTAGGTTGTTAGATCGTACGTAGTATGGTTTTCACTGTTCTTCGTTTGGATTCTTTCTTATTGCGTAATCTTTGACTGGCCACTTAAGGATCGATTGTAGGATCATTAGAACCGCGTGAGCGCTGAATCTATTGGCCGGACATAGTTTTAAACGAGCAGGCACCGAAGGATGCTTATGCATATCGGCGGTGCACTGTGAGCTTCATTGAACCTAATCTTATAGCTGATCTTGCTGCGAAGTCGCTACCGAAGGGGAGCGAACGAGCAGTTTAGGTTTAGGTGTTTGGTTTTCCGAAAGGGGGATCCGACCACTTCCGTGTTTGAGCTTAAGAACCAGTAGAATTGAATCACCTAGGTCAAGTGTTTCAATCATAGAATCATTCCGTAAAACACCCGAGAGATCCCTTAAACCCAGCGTTCCGTTCTATAGTTTTACAAACCCTCTTGATTTTCGTTTCGTTACTAAACCATCATCCCTAAAACCAATCTTTAATCCGGTCGTTTTTATTTGGTTTTCTGTTTTAGTGATTTGCTTCAAGCATCATAGTCTCTGTGGTTCGACACCCTAAATACTACAACGCACATATGTGCACTTGCAGGCAATAGGGTTATAAATTTAAAACTCGAAAACAGACTCTAAAACCTGTTGCATCATGGCTCCATAAGGCAACGCTTCTTGAATCTCAAAAGGGCCTCCCCACCTTGACTTGAGCTTACCCGGGAACAACTTCAATCTTGAATTGTAGAGAAGAACCTTGTCACCAACACTTAGCTCCTTCTTCACAATCCTCTTGTCATGAAAAGCCTTGGTCCTCTCCTTGTAGATTATTGAGCTTTCATAAGACTCAAGCCTAATCTCCTCAAACTCTTGGAGTTTAATCAATCTCTTCTCTTGGGCGGTTTTTATGGTGTAGTTGAGAAGCTTCACAGCCCACAAAGCCTTGTGCTCAATCTCAACTGGTAAATGACAAGCTTTCCGATACACAAGGTTGAAAGGAAACCTTCCAATTGGTGTCTTGAAAGCAGTCCTATAAGCCCACAAAGCATCATCAAGCTTGATTGGCCAATCCTTTCTTGTTAGACCCACAGTTTTCTCCAAAATAGCCTTGATCTCACGGTTTGAGACTTCCACTTGACCACTAGTTTGAGGGTGGTAAGGGGTAGCTACATTATGCTTGACACCATGCTTGTTCAATAACCCTTCAAAGACCTTGTTGATGAAGTGGCTTACCCCATCACTAATCATAACGTTTGGCACACCAAAGCTTGGGAAGATGATGCTCTTGAACATCTTGACCACGACCTTGGAGTCATTAGTGGGACTTGCAATGGCTTCAACCTACTTTGAGACATAATCAACTGCCACTAAGATGTATTGGTTCCCAGAAGAAGATGGAAAAGGTCCAATGAAGTCTATGCCCCAAACATCAAACAACTCCACTTCTAAGATTGAGTTTTGGGGCATCTCATCTCTCTTGCTTATGTTCCCATTTCTTTGACAAGGCTCACATCTCTTGATGAACTCATGAGTATCTTTGAAAAATAAAGGCCACCAAAATCCACTTTGAAGCACCTTTGTAGCCGTCTTGAATGTGGCGAAATGCCCTCCATACTTAGACCCATGGCAATGAAAAACCACACTCTCAACCTCCTCTTGTGCCAAGCATCTTCTATAAATCCCATCAGCACATCTCATGTAGAGATAGGGCTCATCCCAATAGAAGTGTGACACATCTCTCATAAACTTCTTCTTGTGATAAGTGTTGAGATGAGTGGGTTCTTCTTCGCACGCCAAGTAGTTAACAATGTCGGCATACCAAGGCAAAGATTTTTCCTCTAGACCTTGAATCTCTTCAAGCTTTCTTACAACTCCATGTACACTAGCAATGCTCTTGATCATCATTATTTGCTCCTCCGATAAAGAATCATTGATTGGCAAAGCATCTTCAATCCTCATCCTTGACAAATTATCAGCTACACCATTTTCCACACCCTTCTTGTCCACTATCTCCATGTCAAACTCTTGTAGAAGCAAAATCCATTTAAGGAGCCTTGACTTGGTCTCCTTCTTGGCATAGATGTGGCGCAATGCAGCATGATCGGTATACACTATCACCTTTGACCCTACCAAGTAAGATCTAAACTTCTCAAAAGCAAACACAACTCCTAAGAGTTCCTTTTCTGTTTGAGCATCATCAAGTGTTCTACTTGCATAATAGATCACATGAAGCTTCTTGTCTTTCCTTTGCCCAAGCACAGCTCCAACGGCATAGTTACTAGCATCAGCCATGATCTCAAAGGGTAGACTCCAATCCGGTGCTTGCACAATGGGGTCACTCACAAGTGCCTTCTTGATTGTCTCCAAAGCTTGCAAGCATTCCCCATCAAACTGAAATTCCACCTCCTTGCAAAGGAGTCTTGTCAAAGGCCTAACAATCTTAGAGAAATCCTTGATGAATCTCCTATAGAAATCGGCATGCCCAAGGAAACTCCTTATGTCTTTCACATTGATTGGAGGCGCCATCTTGACCATGACATCTATCTTGGCTCTATCCACTTCTATACCATCTTCAGAGATTTTATGACCCAACACAATGCCTTGGTTGACCATGAAGTGTCACTTTTCCCAATTGAGCACCAAGTGAGACTCTTCACATCTTTGTAGAACCCTGCAAAGAATAGAAAGACAAGCAGAAAAAGAGGAACCATACACAGAAAAATCATCCATAAATACCTCTACCATTTCTTCAATAAGATCAGAGAAGATACTCATCATGCACCTTTGAAAGGTGGCTGGAGCATTACATAACCCAAATGACATCCTTCGATATGCAAAGGTACCATAAGGGCATGTGAAAGTAGTCTTCTCTTGATCATTAGGATGAATGGGTATTTGGAAGAACCCACTATATCCATAAAGGAAACAATAGAAAGGATGGTTAGCCAATCTCTCAAGCATTTGATCAATAAAAGGAAGAGGGAAATGATCTTTTCTAGTGGAAGCATTAAGTTTTCGATAATCAATACACATCCTATGGCCGGTTATGGTTCTAGTTGGTATTAACTCATCTTTATCGTTCTTAATCACAGTGATTCCACTCTTCTTATGGATAACATGCACGGGAGATACCCAAGTGCTGTCACTAATAGGATAGATCACATTAGCTTCCAAAAGTTTTAAGATTTCTTTCTTTACTACTTCCTTGAGGTTTGGGTTTAATCTCCTTTGATGTTCAATTGAGGAAGCATTCTCATTTTCAAGGTGAATCCTATGAGTACAAAATATAGGAGATATGCCCTTGATATCACTTAGTGAGTAACCAATTGCTCTCCTATACTTTCTCAACTCATTCAAGAGAGAGTTGAGCTCATCATCACTCAATTGTTCATTGACAATAATGGGGTAAGTAGAGTTAGGGCCTAAGAAAGCATACCTTAGCCCAATGGGAAGTGGCTTGAGTTCCACTTTTGGAGCTTTGAGTTCACTCCAATCCTCATCAAGGTCCTTAGCCAAATCGATCTCCTCAAGCTCCTCTAGCATTTGCTCTTGTCCTTGACTTGGAACCTCAACCCTCATGGACTCCTTGTCTTGGTAAAACCCCACTTCACTCTCACATGAAGCTACCAATCTTGTAAAGCTTTCCTCCCCATCTAGAGCCTTGCGCGAATCAAGCATGAGCATGTATTCTTGTGTTTCCTCATCCAAGTACCCATTCTCTATGTGGTTTGGTGAGAGCTACACAAAGATGGTCTTCTTGAGCTAGTTCCTCTAGCAACTCATCGGCTAGCTCATTCATAGTCTCAGTGTAGAATACTTGACCATCAATGGTGGGCTTCCTCAAAGTCTATTTTATGTCAAACTTCAACTCAACCCCTTTTCCAAGATGTAAGCCAATCTTTCCATGCTTAACATCTATAATAGCACCAGCTGTAGCTAGGAAAGGTCTTCCAAAAATCCATGGGAATGATGAAGTTGCTAACCTTGAGAGGCAAATCTTCAAGAACTCCAATAGGCATCCTCACACTTCTATCTGCAAGTATCAAGGAGATTCCACACTCTTTGTACTTGGTGAAACCAAGCTTCTTTGCAATTGAATAGGGCATAAGGTTGATGCTAGCTCCAAGATCACACAAACAATTTTCAAAACCAAGAGGACCTAGGGTGCATGGTATTGTGAAAGATCTGGGGTCTCCTAGCTTCTTTGGTACCACCTTGCTTTGGATTATGACACTACACTCTTGAGAAACTAGCATGACTCCTTGGATATCCCTTGCTCTTTGTGCCACGGTATCCTTCAAGAACTTAGCATATTGTGGAATCATCATAAAGGCATCCACCAAAGGCATATTGAGCTCAATGTCCTTGATTTTCTTGTCAAACATAGCCTTGTATTTCTCCACCAATTGTTTCTTAAACCTCCCGGGAAAAGGAAGTTTAGGCTTGTAAGGTGGAGGAACAAATCTTGACTCCTTCTTGTGTACATCCACCTTTGTCTTCTCCTTTACCATTTTCTTGCTCTTCTTTGCAATATACACATCATCAAAAGTTATAGCATCTTGAGCTTTTTCAAAGCTATCCTCCCCATCTTGAATCTCAATGTCCTCATTGATCAAAGGACTTGTCCTTGGGGGGAACTCCTTTCCACTTCTCAAAGTAATGACATTGATGTATTCCTTGGGATTTGCTTCACACTTTCCCGGTAGAGTACCTTGATAATTGGAGCTAGAAGCCTTGCCTTTCTCAAGTTGCTTGAACTTTAGTTGAAGAACCCCAATTTGAGTAGCAAGCTCACTAAGTGAGGAGTTCATCCTTGTGTTGATTTCAGCAATCTTCTTCCCCATATTAGCATCACTATTGGCTTGACCTTGTAAGATTTGTTGTAACATAAGTTGAACATTGTCTTGTGGAGTACCTTGAGAATTTTGAGCAAAACCCGGTGGAGCATTGTTTCTAGCGCCACTATAGTTGCCTTGGGTTCCCCCTTGGTAGTTAGACCTTGGTACATAACCCTTTTGTTGATTGTTGTAGTTCACAAAAGGTTTCCCTTGAGTAGCTTGTGTAGGGTAGACTTGGTCTTCTGGATTGGCCACATTAGTACTTCTATAAGAGAGGTTGTTGTTACCCTTATAGTTGTTGTTATAGTTGTTGTTGTATCCTCCTTGGCCACTCACGAAATTTACCATCTCTTGACCCTCTTGGTACTCAATTTGATCACCACATTCCTCTTGGTTATCTTCAACAAAATGCACATGCCTTTGGGAAGAAGACATGAGCTTGTCCATCTTGTCATGTAGAGACTTAAATTCTTTCTTGTGAGCATCAAAATCATCTCCCCTTGGAACTCTATCATAGTCTTCATTGTAATTATCATCACTCAAGGTAAGATTCTCTACAAGCTCCAAACCATCTTCAACTTCCTTACCCAAGAAATTTCTATTGCTTGCGGTATCAAGAAGCATTCTTATCTTTGGAAGGACACCTCTATAGATGGTTCTTAGTAGAGACTCTTGTGTGAAGCCATGATGAGGGCATTGCATTGTGTAGCCCTTGAATCTTTCCCATGCTTAATTGAAGTACTCATTGTTCTTTTGAGTGAAGATAGAGATCTCATTCCTCAACTTGGCGGTCCTAGAGTTGGAGAAGAACTTAGATAGGAAAGCTTTCTTGCACTCATCCCAAGTGGTGATAGTACCTTGAGGCAAAGTTTTCTCCCATTGCCTTGCTCTATCCCCAAGAGAGAAGGGAAATAGTGTTAGCTTGAAAGCATCTTCACTCACACCATTCATCTTGAATAAGCCACAAACTCTATCAAAGTTGTCCAAGTGATCTAGAGGATCCATAGAGATGAAAGTTGGCTTCACTTCAAAGGTATTGTTTTGAACCGGTGGAGGATTGATACCATAGCGATTTTGATGTGTATTTGGAGCATCTCCAGCCCCAATAGTCCTCCCTAGTCTTGGCGCATGTAAGGGGTTTCCATTCCCCCTTTGTGCTTGCGCCATGTGTGGTGGAGGGACTTGATCTCTTTGTTGTTCTTCCATTCTCAACCTCTCTAACCTAGCAGCTTCTCTTCTTCCAATCCTTGCAACCCTTTCCAATTGATCAATGTTTTGAAAGCCTTGGAAGTTTTTGTCTTCTTGTGATCTCAAATGCATTCAAGGAAAACTGAAATCTAGAAAAGTGGATGGTTAATAAACACAAAAGGATCACTTAGTCTCAAACTAAACTCAAATCTTAATGATCAATCAATCCCAGTATGGCAACGGCGCCAAATTGATACAAGAGTTTTTATCTCTTGCAAGCAATTTCTCAATTGCTCATATCATTGCAATACTTGAGACATCAATCCATTTTGGGAGATGATTCAATAAGAATACAAAGTCTAGTTTAAGCTAAGCTAAATTGACAATTCAAGTGACAAATGATATTTAAAAGAAAAGCACAAACTAAAAGAAACACTACTAGAGCAATAATATGAAATTAAGCCTTAATTACTACTAATCAAGCACTAAACAAGAGATTAACTACTAAGCAAGATTATCAAATTAACTAAAACGAAACCTAGGGATGGAATCATTGATTTGGGAAACTAAATGAACAACCTTGCAACTAATCAAGCTAACTCTATGCCTAGAACACTTAAACAAGATTAAACCATGATGTGTGGCACTAATCCCTTTCTTAATCACCCTAATGAACTAATGATGTTTTAGCACTAGGATAATCAACAAGCATTAAATTCAATTCTAAATGGCATGATAAACACTCTAGGCAATTAATGTCTTAGGCTAGAAATGTAAATCTCTTATTAAGTTGGTTCAAGCATTTCATCAAACACTTGGTGGGTGTATGAAATGCTTATGATCTAAAATAGCAAAGATTAGCTATTTGGCATTAGGAATCACTTAATAAGAAGAGAAATGAAAGAATCTATCCTAGATTGCAAGATTGAACCATTAGAAATCCCTAAATCTAACCCATCCCTAAGTTTCTAAGGAACTACTCACTAATCATACTTAAACCCATCAAATCAAAGATTAGAGAAAGGTTAAACATGATTAGAGAAAGAAAAAACAAGAAATCTAAAAGAGATATTGCATTAAACTCAAAGATTCAAGCATAAACAAAGTATTTACCCAAAGTGGCTAAAAGTTTAAGCTAAGAACAAAGAGAATAAAAGTTGGGATAAAAATTAGGTCTAAAGAGTATTTATAGGAGGGACCCATAAAGTAGACAAAAA
>JAHZTW010000002.1:89332223-89352407 GCA_020283515.1 Alliaria petiolata
GCCTTGTAGGATTTGTTGAAGCATAAGCTGAACATTGTCTTGTGGAGGACCTTGTGAAGCTTGACTAAAACCCGGTGGAGCATTGCCTTGGTTGAACTTTTGCCCACCAAAGTTGCCTTGGTTTCCTCCTTGGTAGTTAGACCTTGGTGCATAACCTTTTTGTTGATTGTTGTAGGGCACAAAAGGCTTTCCTTGAGTAGCTTGTTGAGGATAGACTTGGTCTTGTGGGTTAGCCACATTAGTACTCCTATAAGAGAGGTTGTTGTTCCCCTTATAGTTGTTGTTATAGTTGTTGTTGTATCCTCCTTGGCCACTCACGAAATTTACCATCTCTTGACCCTCTTGGTACTCAATTTGATCACCACATTCCTCTTGGTTATCTTCAACAAAATGCACATGCCTTTGGGAAGAAGACATGAGCTTGTCCATCTTGTCATGTAGAGACTTAATTTCTTTCTTGTGAGCATCAAAATCATCTCCCCTTGGAACTCTATCATAGTCTTCATTGTAATTACCATCACTCAAGGGAAGATTCTCTACAATCTCCAAACCATCTTCAACTTCCTTGCCCAAGAAATTCCCATTGCTTGCGGTATCAAGAAGTATTCTTATCTTTGGAAGGACACCTCTATAAATGGTTCTTAGTAGAGACTCTTGTGTGAAGCCATGATGAGGGCATTGCATTGTGTAGCCCTTGAATCTTTCCCATGCTTCATTGAAGGACTCATTGTTCTTTTGAGTGAAGCTAGAGATCTCATTCCTCAACTTGGCGGTCCTAGAGTTGGAGAAGAACTTAGATAGGAAAGCTTTCTTGCACTCATCCCAAGTGGTGATAGTACCTTGAGGCAAAGTTTTCTCCCATTGCCTTGCTCTATCCCCAAGAGAGAAGGGAAATAGTCTTAGCTTGAAAGCATCCTCACTCACACCATTCATCTTGAATAAGCCACAAACTCTATCAAAGTTGTCCAAGTGATCTAGAGGATCCTCCATTGGAAAACCATGGAACTTGTCTTGTTGAACCATAGAGATGAAAGCTGGCTTCACTCCCTCGATAGAGACCGCACGCCTAAATGAATAAAGGGGTCAACAAGAGAGAGCTCGAAATACTCAAAAGGACCATGAAGCGTATCCGGGAAGGGTGAAAAGTTCAAGGTAACTAGACCCAAACGCCTTGAAGCTAGATTCCGAGTTACGTGGCTCAAACAGGTCGATTGCTAGACTTGATGAGTTCCCAAGTATTGGTGAGTTTCCACGTTTTCAAACCTCTTTTCCTTACTTAGATTTATGTTTTGTTTGAAGACAAACAAAGGTTTAAGTCTGGGGGAGTTGATAACATGCATATTTTACCCATTTTTACAATCATAAGTATATGGTTTAATAAGCAATTCACTAAGGTATTAATGTATATTTAGTAGTTTTCGAGTATTTTTGTGTTCAAGACTCTTTTCAGGAAATCTTAGGAAAAAGGATGCAAAACGGAGTAAAACGAACATTTTCGGAACATGAGCTTTTTGACAGAATTTTAGCACAAGACGGAGACCTTGCCACTACGGGATGGAGCTGAATTTTGGTGACAAGATACCTGATCTACTACCTTTCATGCCGAAGTGGTTTGGGTCCAATCACACGGTTGGATCTCAAGTTATGAAGGAAGGAAGAAGACCCGTCAGGCACATCCTCAGAAGAAAGATGGCCGCGCCAGGAAAGCTCAGAAGACCAACGGCCGGCCCATGAACCTCCCGTGGCTCGGCCAGACCAAGTGACGTCCCCGAGCCCGTTTGCAAGCCCAAAACAAGCCTGATAGCAACCAAACTTTGTGGAACCCTAAATGACGCCTAAGAAGACCTAATGACCTATAAATACACGAGGCTACTCTTATTTTGAGGAGAGTTCGAAGTCAGCCACCAAGACCTAACCTAGAGGAGCGCCGTAGCTAAGTAGGAAGAGAAGAGGAGCGAAAGCCGTCTTCTCCAGTCCCCAATCTCGTCGCCCTATCTCGATACTCTCTTTCATCTCTTTTCTGCACTTCTTTTGCATTGTTATCACTTCATTTATTTTTTTTTCAAACACTTGAGATTTTTACCTATTGCAATGATAATGAATTTCGATTCCATGTATGAGTAGTCTTTTAGTTGGGTTTTGTAGGGCTTTCTCAAAGGGATTTCATGGTTTGATTCGATTAGGTTGTTAGATCATAGGTAGTATACTTTTCACTATTCTTCGTTTGGATTCTTTCTTATTGCGTAATCCTTGACTGGCCACTTAAGGACCAATTGTAGGATCATTAAAGCCGCGCGAGCGCTGAATCTCTTGGCCGGACATAGTTTTAAACGAGCACGCACCGAAGGATGCTTATGCATATCGGCGGTGTGTTGTGAGCTTTATCGAACCTAATCTTATAGCTGATCTTGCTGCGAAGTCGCTACCGAAAGGGAAGCGAATGACCAGTTTAGGTTTAGGTGTTTGGTTTTCCGAGAGGGAGATCCGACCACTTTCTTGTTTGAGCTTAAGAACCAGTAGAATTGATTTGCCTAGATCAAGTGTTTTAACCGTAGAATCACTCCGTGAAATACCCCGAGAGATCCCTGAAATTCAGCGTTCTGTTTCATAGTTTTACAATCCACCTTGATTTTCGTTCAGTTACTAAATTATCACCTCTCTAAAACCAACTTTTAAATCGATCGTTCTCATTTGATTTTATGTTTTACTGGATTCGTTTGAAGCATCATAGTCTCTGTGGTTCGACACCCTAAATACTACATCGCACATCTGTGCACTTGCAGGCAATAGGGTTATAAATTTAAAACTCGAAAACAGGCTCTAAAACCTGTTGCATCACGTTTACAAGTGTTTTAACCCGATTTTCAACGGGTTTTAATTGATTTCCACGTTTCCTAGTCATAAGAGTCATTTCAGGGAAATTGGACAAAAGGAACACATTTTGTAGCAAAACACGAACTTCTAGGACATGTGCTCAGAGCCATAAGTTCAGCATGAGATGACGATCTCCCCACCACAAGATCAAGCTCATATTTGGAGAGAAGATTGCCCTTTCAGCTGTCTTTCATGCCGTGGTAGTTTGAGTTCAATCCCACGGTTGGATCTCAAGTTACGAGGGAAGCAAGAAGGCTTGTCAGACACACCCTCGGAAGAAGAACGGCCGCGCCACAGATCCTCAGAAGACCAGTGGCCGCGCCACGCCTGGTCGCTCGCGCGGCCAGACCATTCTGGCCCATCCCGATCCCGTTTGCATTTATCTGATATTTCCCGAGGTTAAAACGCAAAGCCCACTTTCTGAAGACAGGAGAGCCTATATAAAGGGACCTTAGGGTTTCAGAAGGGGCGTTGTAATAACCCGGACGTGAGCGGAGGCCGGCCAGAGCAGAACGGCTGAGAGAAGAGATTCTGGCCGAGAAACCAACATCATGGAATCGACTCAAAGACAACTTGGATCGATGGTATAGGCCAAGGGGAGCACTTTGGCCAAGTCAGATGAAGAAAAATTCGAGCGGAACCTAAGATGGCCGGGAGAAGACCATCGCGGGCAAGAAGTGGTCGTGAGACGACCAGCCAAAATTCGAAGTTACAAAATTAGTGGAATGTTGATTGGGATCGACTAAGGAAGCTAAAAGAGGAAGAATGCTCAAATAAAATTAGAAAAGATCGGGTAGANTCCCGTTTGCATTTATCTGATATTTCCCGAGGTTAAAACGCAAAGCCCACTTTCTGAAGACAGGAGAGCCTATATAAAGGGACCTTAGGGTTTCAGAAGGGGCGTTGTAATAACCCGGACGTGAGCGGAGGCCGGCCAGAGCAGAACGGCTGAGAGAAGAGATTCTGGCCGAGAAACCAACATCATGGAATCGACTCAAAGACAACTTGGATCGATGGTATAGGCCAAGGGGAGCACTTTGGCCAAGTCAGATGAAGAAAAATTCGAGCGGAACCTAAGATGGCCGGGAGAAGACCATCGCGGGCAAGAAGTGGTCGTGAGACGACCAGCCAAAATTCGAAGTTACAAAATTAGTGGAATGTTGATTGGGATCGACTAAGGAAGCTAAAAGAGGAAGAATGCTCAAATAAAATTAGAAAAGATCGGGTAGATAAAAAGTTACCGGGGAAAGAAGCTCGATGGCCATATCGGACCGGACCGGCGTGCGACTGGAATGAGAAAATGCTTGGATCGTCGGGCCAAGGCAAATTGTCTTATCCCATCAAAGGCTGGAATACTTAGCACAACAAATCTAAGTGTTTTGTCAAAAGAAGCTTGAAGAATTCTCAAGAAAATTCACAAGCGTTCAAGGAGAAAGGAGAATGGCCGTCCGAAGCAAGAATGGCTCGGATTGAAGATAGCCGAGTGGGCTATGGCTCTTTCCAACAATGCGACGAGAATGAGGGGCCTTTATAAGCTGGAGAAAATGGAGTTAGACAAAGGAATGGTCGAAGTCAAAAATCGACCAATGGGACAGTGACACGTGTGCAGCCGTTCAGCTTGGATATGGTCACGGCTGGAGGTGTTTTGACGTGACTGGCCGCCGTGATTGTGGACCGCATGTATCAGGAAAACACATGATCCAAGACTAGCCAGCCCAGAACTGACCAATCAGAAGATAGCACATGACGCATGTATAAAGACAAAACGCGCATGTATAAAGACGAAACGCGCATGTATGAGGACGAAACAAGCCGTGATTATGAACTACATGTATGAGGACGAAATATGGTCCAAGACTAGTCACACTAGCACCGACCAATCGGACGATGGCACATGACGCATGTATAAAGACGAAACACTCATGTATAAAGACGAAAACGCGCATGTATAAAGACGAAACGCGCATGTATGAGGACGAAACAAGCCGTGATTGTGGACTACATGTAGGAGGACGAAACATGGTCCAAGACAAGTCACACCAGCACCGACCAATCAGACAACAGCCCATGGCGCATGTATAAGGACGAAACGCGCATGTATAAGGACGAAACGAGCCACTATGTTGGACCTGTTGATATACTCATATATTCCGCATATTTACCTTGCATTTAGAATAGGTTTTTCATGCATACATCATTCATAATAGACTAATTTGCATCATTTGTACCATTTTAAGTCCTAGAATACTTTGCATTAGCATTTGCATGGTTTCTTGCATATTTGTATCTTTTTCAGGTTGTTTTGAGTACTTGGAGATGTGATGGATGCTGAGCATTAAGAAGAAGACGGAAAAAGAATCTAGGAGTAGGTGGAAATCAAGAGAAACTCGGACAAAACCAAAGAAGCCGAGATCGACTGACCGATCGAGCAGAATGACTCGATCTGATGACAAAATCGACCGTATGATCGACTACACTCACACGATCAAGGTGTGATCGACTAGACAATCGACCAAGATGAGTCGATCCAAAACAAATCGAGTGGATGATCGACTGACGACCCGAACCAAACACCGATCGAGTCAGAGATCGACCAAACTGACTCGATCAAAGTATAGATCGACTAGAAGATCGACTAGAAGATCGACTGGACCACTCGAACTGACGGAAGTTGACCTAGAAAAGTGTTTATGCTTTAAGTGAAAGTGGTAGACATACTTTCTGTCTCTTGCCCCCTGTCTCTTGCCTCTTGACTCTTGCCCCTTAACCCCTCTTTTTAGGCCAAGAGCCATGTTTAAAACTCTATATAAAGAGTGTTTATGTGCTTGTAAAAAATCATTCAATTTTTCATTCAAGTTATCAATCAAGTTTTATATTCTCTCTTTCAAAGTCTTCTTAGTATTATAGTAAGCCTTCCTTTGTTCTTGAAGTGTTCTTGAGTTTTATAGTTCTTTTTATTTAATTTCTTAAAAACTCTTATTTTTATTATATATATATTTTGTTTAAGTTATTCTAATGTTAAGTCTTTCTTCTTAATTCTTACTTAAGACTTTGTAAAAAAATTTGTGTTTTCGCTTTAGCTAGTATTTAAATTATTTCTCTTCCAAAGCTTTTTCTTCTTAACCCCATAAATCATGTTTCTTAACTCTAAACTTATGTTTAAAAGAGGTAAAAACATGATTTGTGAGTAAACCACCTAAGGTTTGAGGTTGGGAAGATTAAGAAGGTTGAAAGTTAAATTCTTGAGTTTGTTTTTATCTTGCGCTTAATGCAAGTCTCTTCTTGGATTTGGGGGTTTTAAGATCTAGAGATTCTCCTAGGAGATCTCTTTAATCTAGGGATTTCCTTATCCTAACAAGAAATAGGAAATCCCTTAAAATCAAATCCAAGAGACTAGCTCATCCTTTCCCACACATCATGGATGTTTAGGGAGCTAGTTAAACCATTTTTTTTTAAGATCCATTCTTAATGTTCTTCACCCTCTCTTTCCACCAAACATCATGGGTTAGGAGGAAAGGGTGAAGAAAGGAATTATACCACACATCATGGATAATTCTACTTTGGTTTCTTAAGGTTTAGAGAATTAACTAAAAAGAGTAAAATTATATTTTCAAGAACCTCAAGTTTAAACTTTCAACCTTCTTAAAGATGATTCCCAACCTTAAATCTGTTTTAGTATTTTAAAAACCAAAAGAAATAAAAACCTTTTTCCTCTAGTTTTGTGTTTATTTAACTTTCTTATTAAATAAGTTTATTTATATAATATAGTTTCATAAAATTGTAAAAATAGTGTTCTTGCTCTTTTTAATATTTTAGAAATTGCTTAGACCCTTATTTNTTTTTTTTAAGATCCATTCTTAATGTTCTTCACCCTCTCTTTCCACCAAACATCATGGGTTAGGAGGAAAGGGTGAAGAAAGGAATTATACCACACATCATGGATAATTCTACTTTGGTTTCTTAAGGTTTAGAGAATTAACTAAAAAGAGTAAAATTATATTTTCAAGAACCTCAAGTTTAAACTTTCAACCTTCTTAAAGATGATTCCCAACCTTAAATCTGTTTTAGTATTTTAAAAACCAAAAGAAATAAAAACCTTTTTCCTCTAGTTTTGTGTTTATTTAACTTTCTTATTAAATAAGTTTATTTATATAATATAGTTTCATAAAATTGTAAAAATAGTGTTCTTGCTCTTTTTAATATTTTAGAAATTGCTTAGACCCTTATTTTACTGTGTGGAGTTGAGTTTGTAGTCGTTTTATTTTTATAAATAGTTTTTAAATTATTTAGCTACTCACCATCAAATCTGTTTTATAATCCGGTTTTACCTTTTCAATTTATTAAATTATTAGATCGGTTGTTATATTGTTTAATTGTCATCTTATAGTTGTATAACACTTCTGTAGGGATTTTAAAATTGTTTTCATGTCTATCTAGTAACCGCAAGTAATTGTTTTAGAAATCTTCCCTAATTAACCGAATCTTGCTTAGCTTCATAAAACTCTTATAATCTTAGTAGCTTTCACCCCAAGGTTGGATTGACACCTAAAGTACTACAACTGCTCAAAGAGCTTTAGGTTTTGATTATCAAACTGGTTAAAATCCTGTCTATCAAATGGCGCCGTTGCCAAACTTGGGTTTTAAGTGAACTTATTAGGATTTGGAGTTTAAGGAGACTAAGTTTTTTTTTCTATTCTTGTTACTAATTCTCCTACTACTATCTTTGTATTTTCAGGTACATGAACCTAAGGTCTAGAGGTGACAACAACTTACTCACCCCTCTCTAGACAACATCCACCAACTAGGAAGCGCAAGAAATAGGAGGGAGAGATTACTTCTTGATATAGAAGAGAACCATCAAGAAGAGATGACTGACCATGATCAGGTGGAAGATCCACCTCAACACGCTGCTGCTGGAAGAGCAATGGGACAGCCTCACCATCCACAAAGGCCACCACGCCTCATTGGAGTCGGTGATGCACCGAACACACACACCAATCGCTTTGGCATCACGCCTCCACCAGTCCAAAACAACTACTTTGAAATCAAGCCTGACTTCGTCTCTATGGTGCAAAACAACAAATTTCATGGTCTGGCTATGGAAGACCCATTAGAGCACTTGGACAACTTCGACCAAGTGTGCGGCATGATCAAAATCAACGGCGTATCCGAGGACGCCTTCAAACTGCGCCTTTTTCCCTTCTCTCTTGGGGACAAAGCACGGCATTGGGAAAAAACATTACCACAAGGCACCATCACATCCTGGATAGAGTGCAAGAAAGCCTTTCTCTCAAAATTCTTTTCAAGCACAAGAACTGCTCGGCTAAGGAGCGAGATTAGCGGCTTTACTCAAAGGCACAATGAAAGCTTTAGTGAAGCAATGGAGCGGTTCAAAGACTACACCATCCAATGTCCTCATCACGGCTTCACTGAAGAGACTCTCTTGAGCACAATATACCGTGGAGCCCTGCCCAAAATCAGAATGCTACTTGACACGGCAAGCCGGGGGAACTTTCTCGGTCAAGACGTCAACGATGGAATGGAGCTCATTGACAACCTCGCTTTGAGTGATGGCAATTACTCTGAAGACTATGGCCGAGCACCAAGAGGACATGAACTGGAGGCACACGAAAAGGAATTAAAATCGCTCCATGAGAAAATCGACAAGATGATGCTGGCCAACACCAAACATATCCACTTCGTGGATGAAGCCGCAGACTTATCTCAAAGAGGAAGTGAAGAAGAATTTGAGGAAGCAAATTGGGTTGGAGGCCAAGACTATCCTAAGCCACAAGGATACGCCCCAAGGTATCAAGGAAACAACAGCAACTTGTCTTATCGAAGCACAAATGTGGAAATTCCAAAGGATCAAGTCTACCCTCCACAACAAACCAATCAAGCAAAACCGTTTGTTCCTTACAACAAAAGCGGTTTTTCACAAAACGGTGGGTACCAAGGTCAAAGGCAAGGAAACTACCAAGGGAACCAGCAGCCGGGAAACAAAGCTTACCCTCCTGGTTTCGTGCCACAGCAACAACAACATCAACCGCCACATCATGACCCAACACAAGCGATGTTGCAACAACTTAGCCAAGGCCAAGCCGCGACAAATAAAAATATTGCGGACATGAACAACCGGCTAGATTCTTCCCTTACTGAAGTCTCTACACAAATAAGCAACATCAACAACAAGATTCTCCAGTTGGAGAAAGGAAAAGGAAGTACATGCAACCAAGCTACACTACCCGGCCAATGCGAAACAAATCCCAAGGAGTATGCAAATGTTATCACTCTAAGGAGTGGTAAGGAAGTAGCCCCAGCAAAAGACAATGAGGACATTGTGGTTCAAAAGGGGTAGAGTGATCTTTCAAATGATCAAGAGATCACCTTTGACAATGTCTACATCGAAAGGGCAAAGAAAGGAAAGGAAGCAGTTTTGGAAAACGAAGTGGGGGAAACAAGCAAGGGTAAAAATCTTTTCATACCCCCACCTTACAAACTGAAGCTCCCCTTCCCTGGACGTTTCAAGAAGTAACTGGTAGAAAATCAGATAGCTTTGTTCGAGAAACATTTGAGAAACGTGGAGCTGAAATTGCCACTACTCGATTGTTTAGCCATGGTGCCGAAGTACGCAAAGTTCCTGAAGGATACACTCGCCAAGACAGCTAAGGGATGCCTAGAAGTCATGGTGTTGAGCCAAGAATGCAGTTCAATCATCCACAAAGAGATAGAACCAAAGAAGCTAGGAGATCCAGGATCATTCACCATACCTTGTGCGCTAGGACCATTGAAGTTCGACAACTGTTTGTGCGACTTAGGAGCAAGCATAAACCTGATGCCTCACTCCATTGCAAAGAAGCTAGGCTTCACCAAATTCAAGGAATGCCGAATCTCACTAATCTTGGCTGACCGGAGTGTAAGGCTCTCGGTAGGAATGCTTGAAGACTTACCGGTAAGGATAAGCAATGTAACTGTCCCCACGGACTTTGTTGTTCTCGAAATGGATGAAGAACCTAAGGATCCCCTGATCCTTGGAAGACCGTTTTTGGCGACTGCTGGAGCTATAATTGACTTGAAGAATGGCAAAATTTCATTGCACTTGGGCAAGAACATCAACCTCAACTTCGATATCAATGAGGTTTTGAAGAAACCAACAATAGATGGAAAAGTCTTCTACATAGAGGCTATGGATCTTTTGCCTGATGAATTGCTAGAGGAGTTGAGTCAAGAAGATCATCTACTAGTGGCGCTAATAAAGGAGTGTGGAGAGCATGGCTATCTAAGTAGTCAAACCCACGAATACATTCACATCCTTGATTCTCGCAAAACTGTCAAGGAGATCGACGGAGCGATCGAGCCGCTTACCCGATCAGACGACAAGATCGACACACTGATCGACCAATCCACACGATCCAGGGTAGCAATCGACCAACCAACACGATCTCCTGTCCGATCAAGCAAGGAACGACTGAGCCAATCGAAGGAAATGAGTCGATCCGCGACAGATCCACTAGCCGATCGACCGATTAACTCGATCGCAGCGGAGCAGACACTTGAAGAAGCAAGCATGGAGGCTTAAGACTCAGGCTCTGAGGTAGCAAATGAGGACGGCGATCTCAATAAGAACAAAGAGGAGGACTGGAGCGAGCTACTAGCCCCAAAGTTGGACCTCAAGCAGCTACCAATTGGTCTAAGGTACGCTTTCTTGGGATCAAATGAGACTTACCCGGTCATTGTCAATGACAATCTAAATGATGATGAGTTAGACTCTCTCCTTAGGGAGTTGAGGAAGTATAGAAAGGCCATTGGGTACTCTCTAAGTGACATCAAAGGCCTTTCACCATTACTTTGTACTCACAGGATTCATTTAGATAATGAGAACACTTCTTCAATAGAACACCAAAGGCGTCTAAACCCAAACTTAAAAGAAGTTGTTAAAAAGGAAATCCTAAAACTCTTGGAAGCCAACGTGATATACCCCATAAGTGATAGCACTTGGATCTCACCAGTCCATGTCGTGCCTAAAAAGGGGGGAATCACGGTTGTAAAAAATGAAAATGATGAACTAATACCTTATAGGATCATCACCGGTCATAGGATGTGTATAGATTATCGAAAGCTTAACAAGGCCACTAGAAAAGATCATTTCCCATTACCTTTCATTGACCAAATGTTGGAAAGATTAGCCAACCACCTATTACTGTTTTCTAGACGGTTATAGTGGCTTTTTCCAAATCCCTATTCATCCAAACAACCAAGAAAATACAACATTTACCTGCCCTTATGGAACATACGCTTATAGAAGAATGCCTTTTGGTTTATGTAATGCTCCTGCTACATTTCAAAGATGCATGATGTCTATATTTTCTGATTTTATTGAAGAGATGGTTGAGGTATTCATGGATGATTTCTCCGTCTATGGCTCTTCCTTTGGTATTTGTTTGTCTAACTTGTGCAAGGTACTCAAAAGGTGTGAGGAGACCAATCTCGTGCTCAACTGGGAGAAATGCCATTTCATGGTAACTGAAGGAATTGCCCTTGGTCATAAGATCTCAGGAAGAGGAATTGAAGTGGATAGAGCAAAGGTGGAAGTGATGGTTACTTTGGCACCTCCGGCTAACGTGAAGGGCATAAGGAGTTTCTTGGGGCACGCTGGATTCTACCGAAGGTTCATCAAAGATTTTTCCAAGCTAGCACGTCCCCTTACAAGGCTACTATGCAAAGAAACTGAGTTCAACTTTGATGAAGAATGTCACGAAGCGTTCAAGACCATCAAAGGCGCGCTAGTAACCGCACCGATAGTACAAGCACCGAATTGGGATTTTCCCTTTGAAATCATGTGTGACGCTAGTGACTATGCTGTGGGAGTTGTCTTGGGACAGAGGAAAGACAAGAAGTTGCATGTAATCTACTATGCCAGCCGCACCTTGGATGATACACAAGTGAGATATGCAACCACCGAGAAGGAGCTCTTAGCCGTCGTCTTTGCGTTTGAAAAATTCAGGCAATACTTGGTGGGTTCTAAGGTGATTGTATACACTGATCACGCAGCACTGAGGTACATATACTCTAAGAAGGACACAAAGCCGAGACTCTTAAGATGGATCCTCCTCTTGCAAGAATTCGATATGGAGATTAAAGATAAGAAGGGCATAGAAAACGGTGTAGCGGATCATCTTTCTAGGATGAGGGTGGATGAAGTCTTACCTTTGGACGACTCACTCCCTGAAGAGCAGCTCATGATGATCAATACCGTGGTATGTGCAAAGCTAGAAGACAAACTTGAAGAAGTCTTGAGCCTTAAAGATGAAGATCTCCTATGGTACGCTGATATTGTCAATTTCTTGGCTTGTGGAGAAGAGCCTACTCATTTGGATCGGTACCACAAGAAGAAATTCATGAGGGACGTCTCACACTACTTCTGGGATGAACCTTACCTATACAAAAGGTGTGTGGACAGTTTTTACCGAAGATGTGTCACAATAGAGGAGGCAAGAGACATACTTCTACATTGCCACGGTATTATCTATGGGGGACATTTTGCGAGTTTTAAGACTGCTACAAAGGTTCTCCAAGCTGGATTTTGGTGGCCTACACTCTTCAAAGATGCACATGAATTCATCAAGTCATGTGAAGCATGCCAAAGAACCGGAAATATCACCAAAAGAAACGAGATGCCACAATCTCCAATCTTTGAAGTAGAGATCTTCGACGTGTGGGGAATAGACTTTATGGGGCCGTTTCCATCATCATATGGCAACAAGTACATCCTTGTAGCAGTAGACTATGTGTCTAAGTGGGTGGAAGCCATGGCCTCACCAACAAACGATTCAAAGGTGGTACTTAAACTCTTCAAAACGATCATCTTTCCAAGATTTGGAGTCCCTAAGGTGGTGATTAGCGATGGAGACAGCCACTTCATCAACAAGATTTATGAAGGTCTCTTGCGAAAACATGGTGTTAAGCACAAGGTAGCCACGCCCTATCACCCTCAAACCAGCGGTCAAGTGGAGGTTTCAAATAGACAAATCAAGGCTATACTAGAGAAGACCGTGGGGATAACAAGAAAAGATTGGTCTAGCAAGTTAGATGACTCTCTTTGGGCGTATAGAACGGCATATAAGACTCCAATTGGGACAACGCCTTTCAACCTCCTATACGGCAAGTCTTGTCACCTTCCTGTGGAGTTAGAGCACAAGGCTCTTTGGGCCGTGAAGCAACTCAACTACAACCTCAAAACAGCTCAAGAGAAACGGCTAGTACAACTTCAAGAGCTTTATGAGATAAGGATGGATGCTTATGAGAGCGTCAAGATTTACAAGGAAAGGACCAAAGCCTTTCATGACAAAAAGTTGGTGCACAAGGAGTTGCAAGAAGGAAGCATGGTTCTCCTCTATAACTCGAGATTGAAGCTGTTCCCCGGAAAGCTTAAATCTAGGTGGTCCGGGCCGTATGAGGTTAAAGAAGTACTACCATATGGAGCCATTACTTTGCTTGGGAAGAATGAAGAGAACTTTACAGTGAATGGACACATAGTCAAGCCCTACATGGCGAGTGACTGCAACAAGGAGAGCACCACATTGCCTCTCCAGACCCCACAACTAGTCTAAATCCGGTAAAGTCAAGCTTATAGACTTAAAACAAGCGCACTTGGGAGGCAATCCCATGATTATCATTGTATATATTTTGTTTCAATTTTATGCTTTCTGTTTTAATATGTAGGTACAAGAAAACAGGAGCCAAGAAACAACTTAATGGGTTCTGCAATCCAAGGAAAAGAAGGGATATGAGGAGAAGATCCAGTGTAAGATCGAGTGAAATCACTCGATCGTGAGCCAAGATCGATCAAGAGATCGATCAACCACTCGATCGTGAGCCAAGATCGATCAAGGGATCGACCCAATCAGTCGATCACGAACGAAACAAGCTTAAAACGAGGACTTAAGGCGATCAACTACTCGATTCAAACCAGATCGACCGACCAATCGAGCTGATGACTCGATCAGAGTAAGTTAGGCAAGAGATCGAGTGGTGGATCGACCAAACCACTCGATCGTCTGCAAAGGGAAGTTTTTCAAATTTCCCCCTCTTTCTCATTCCCTCCCACTTTTGAATTTGAATTTGAATTTGGTCAACCAGGCTCCTCTGCACCTTGTTATTTGAGTCTTTTTCAGATTTGATTCCCCACTTGCATGCATAAATCCAAGCATCCCCCTCTTTATAAAACCACACATCCTCACTCTCTCCATTCCTCACATTCACGATTTTTACAAAATAGAGAGAGAGTGACTTTTCTGGTTTTCTAAAGAAGAAGAGCAACTTGTTTCCATCAACTTTCAAGGGTAATTCGAAATTTTTTTTTTGCCATATTTGGGTTTTTGAAAATTTCCCTTTTTTAGTTGTATGGTTGCTTAACTTTCTTAGGAAAAAGGATTTTATTTTAAAAATATCTAAATATTAGGAAATTTTCTTGATTTATTCTTATCTCAAGAGATTTCTCTTCTAATATTTATTGATAAATCCAAAACTTTTCCCAAAAAGGCTTGAGCAAAGATCTTTTTAAGCATGAACGCCTCTTGAACTTGTGCTCTTCTCTTTGCCGTGATCTTCACTAATTTCCTCTCTCAAGTTTTTATTTTCAGGTACTATGGCACCACAAAAGAGAAGTAGAGCTATGGCCGCACAAGAGGAAACACAGCAAGATGTTGAAGGAACGGCTAAGTGGAGCAAAGAGGAAAAGAAAACAAGGAGAAAGCTTGAGAGGTTGCGTTTTGAACCAACAAAATTTGCGAGTAGGGAGTTCTTGCAAAGGCTTCGATTGTTGGAAGGGTTTGAAGAGCTACTCACTAACATGGGGCTAGCATGTCTTTCACGAATGGACTGTCCCACATACCCCGAAGCCACCCTTCACTTCCTCTCCACCTTAGAGTGCGAATATCAAAACCCCAACATTCCTACTCCAACCGAGGGCCTTATCAAATTCAAAATCCGCAAGCAAGCATACAGCCTCTCTATCCCTGAGCTATGCCAAGCTTATGGACTCAACGCAGCAGCAAATCTTATGGAGTTCCCGGAATTCAAATCCGCAAGCAAGCTATGGGACTTGATTAGCGATGTAGACTACAAGTCTAACACCGCAAAAATCAAGAAGGTGTGCAACCCTTTGCTAAGATACACTCTGAAGCTGCTTGCCAACACATTCAGTGGGAGATCCACGACGCCAACAGTGACAAAGAACGAGCTGTGCCTACTTTTCCAAGGAGTTAAGCATGTTCTATGCAATAGCGAGAGAAGTGATGAACGAATGGAGGACGATCTTGGAGATAACGTTAACTATGGATGCATCCTGGCTTCATCCTTGCTCAAATACAAAGGTTGGGCCATCAAGTGCAAGGCAACATCAGCACTCATTGGTGGTTTTCTCACACCACTCTTTGTGCAAGCGGGAGTTCCTCTTACCGAATTCACACCATGGAATGCCTATAAATACCCCTGTGATGCCATTCTTCCAAGCCATTGTCGCCCAAAGTAAGGTAAAGCTAAACACTAAGAGTGAGTGAGTGAAAGTAGTAAGGAGCTAGTACGCTCAAGTCAAGTCTAATGTTAGCCGATCTAGAAAGAAGGATCCAACTAGTCTAGCAAAGAAAAGAGGTGAGTCCCGGTAGTATAGATTTCATACTAATGGATTCGTGTGCAGGTTTTAACTTAAGGATGGAACACTACGGATGTTCATCTTAAGTTATTATTGTGTGTTAGAGGTTCTACCGCGATAACTTTCACAAAAAGGAGAGTTTTGTGAAGAGTTATGCCGCAAAATTTTTTATAAGTATGCTGCATTAACTTTCACAAAAGAGGAGTTTTGTGAAGAGTTATGCCGCAGAAATTTTTATAAGTATGCCGCATTAACTTTCACAAAAGAGGAGTTTTGTGAAGAGTTATGCCGCAGAAATAGGTATAAGTATGCCGCATTAACTTTCACAAAAGAGTTATGCCGCAGAAATAATTTTTAATTGAGAGATTCTGCCGTGGTAACTTTCATAATAGAGGACATTGTGAAATGTTATGCCGGAGAGTTTTTAAAAATTATTGAGTGAGTGTGGATGCATGTGGTGTGTTATATCCAAATGTATTGGTGCGGTACGAGGCATGGTGGGGCGTAAAAGTCCATATGCTAAGTATGGTGAGTGGATCACATGGGTACGAAGACTCATGGTGATTTGGGGCGGTGTATCGGCGGCGGCCCGCTTTCCTGACCCAAATGGATACAAGAAACCCTCGGTTCATGACGGAAGGAAGACTCGGAGGGTACTTGGGTCGCTCCCTCGGCCGAGTATGCATGACGATGCAAGTGCCGTCGATTGTCATAAAGGACATAACGGACCGACTGTCATGAAGGACATGTCGGCATTGATGTTCTCGCCTACGGTCCTCTGTGGTAAGTAGGGAGGTGTTCAAGGAAGGGAGCCGTGGACCGATACACCTAGAGGCCTCGACAACCCGCTTGGAGTGGAACATGCATAGCCATGAAGGGCTAGGGTCATGTTTGGTAGCTAGCGTGAACAGGAATAGCCATGAAGGGCTCAGGTCCTGGTTCAATGTCTAGTCATGTGTGGAACACAGGTAGCCATGAAGGGATAGGGTGTGTGTTCCACGGTTAGGCTTAGTAATCTGCAGTTGCTATAGCCCCAACATGCATAGTAACGAGAAGGTTACTATGGTCATGCCACCATTGTTTAAGCTTCCGCTTGTGTTATTGCTTTGATATTGTTGCATGATATGAGCATGCATGCATCATTTTATTTTGGGGTTTGGGTTGGGTTTCTAACAATTGTATAGAGGGTCCTGGATTCACTAGGTAATACTAGATTACTAATCCCTCATTTTAATAAATTTTGCAGGAAGTCGTAGAAACTAGACGGGCGCAGCGGACACTAGGATTCCGGAGTAGATTGCGGTATGTTTTTGTAAAACATATGTACAGTTTGAGTTGTACGGTTTGGATAGTAAGGATCCGCTTATATAGTGTTTGAATAAGTCGGATTTTGAATAATGACTCGAATATAATAAAGGAGTTTTGTTTAAAGTAAGAGCCTTGTGTTGAAATGATATTAACTTGATCCGAGTTAAGACAACTCTTGCCGAGGGTACGCGTTGGCAAGCCTTAGGCCCTAGGCGAGAGGGTCGAGCTAGCACGGCGGGCCAGCCTTGGACTTGGATCCGTTCCGAAGGAGGGCCGGCCGGTCGGCGAACCTCGGCACAACTGCGGCGCTCCCGACTCGTCCTGGGTCCTAGACCGGGTCGGGGGTGCTACTGAAGGTGGTATCAGAGCATGGTTTTCATATCGAGTCAAAAGAGTCACAGGAGCATACCTAGGAATCTGGAATGTCCGTCTGCTAGTTAGGATTTGAGGGAAATAGGATGTGATTTCTTTAAGAAATAGGATACCCTGATTCTTGCATTATGGTCTCGCAGAGACTAGGATGGGAAGATTTCATGACGATTGGATACAGGAAGATGAGTTCAAGGGGTGTGGGTGTGCAGAGGGGTCAGGAGGGGATAGCGGTTCAAGTTCGTCGGGGAACTCCAGTGGATCGACAAATTCTGATCACTGGATAGTGATTACCGATTTGGAGTCATCTCTTGAAGTAAACCTCTCTGAAGATGATAGTGGAACGGGCGAGGAAATAAATCTTTCGCCGGAAGTGGAGTTGGCACCAAGAACGCCACCGAGTTTTACAGCATGGCCGACGTGATACCCGGGAGTGGAGATCTTGGTATCGTCGACTGAAATCATTGAAGTCTCTTCTGGTGAGTCTACGCCTAATTCATGGGACCCAGACAGTCCCCAGAGCGTGCTGCCAGATATACCAATGCCCCACGTATTCATACCGGGCTATGGTATGCATCCCTACGTCCCAACGGGGGAAGACCAAGCGGATTACGTATATCCGTTTCTGTCTCAGGATCCGATCACGGAGACCTCACCACATATGTTCAATAAAAAGTGAGATATGGGGGAACAACTCCATGGAGGCAAACGAAGAGTCGTCTTCTGAGGAAGGTTACTTGGGGCAAGGTAACATATCACCCACCTATTGGACTAGACAGATGACTCGAATAGGTGGACATGATCGATGAAGGCCGCTCAATGCAACGTCAGACCACGAGGATGAGGAAGCTTTTCAAAGGCCTGGTGGCATCGACAGGCGACCCGGCGAGACGACTGACACAGAAGGCGGATCTACAAGTGACCTTCGTAGGACACTTACTACGGAAATGGAAAACCTAACCACAACAACCGAAAAAGAACAACATGGAGAACCCAGTCGGAGGGGAAGACCTTCAAGGAGGACAGCGAGAATGAGTGTTCCGTCACCTTCAAGGGTTACAGGACCATGTTCTATGTGTGACGGGAAAGGGCATTTTAGTCATGCATGCCCTAGTGCCCGACAAGGAAATGGAATGACCCCGAGGCACATTGTGTGTCGAATTTGCGAAGGGAGAGGCCACTATGGAGTGGATTGCCCGACTACTCACCCTGTCCAACCCTCTAGTACCACCAAGCAGACAACAACCCGCTCATCTGCGAGAAGAGCCTCAGAGAGGCAGGTAACGAGTGAGAGTAGCAGTAGGGCTAGGCGACCTAGAAATCCCTAGCCTTGAGAAGGCTCCGAGATAAAGGTACGCTTGGGTTTTAACTTATCTCATTGCATGCATGATATTAGTAATGCATAGGTTGCTGGAATTACTAGATATTATGCGGGGCATGTTATAATATTATCATAGCAGTGGTGGCTAGAAATGATAGATATTATGTGGTAAGTAAGGATTTATCGTTTAGGGCCCCGAGTTGGGGAAAACGATAAATCGTGTTTAGTGGAGGAAGAACTTCTGTTAGATTTATTTCCGTGAGGGAAGTAAAACACACTTGTGAGAAGTGGAAGTTCTTAGGAGTGGATTAAGATTGGGTAAGGTTGACTTTGGAAGTCTAGGAAAGATCTTGCCTAGTAACCGACCATTAGGTTTATGATTTGTGGTAGAATACCTTAGGGGAGAATTGGAAGAAGATGGATCACCGGAAGAGGGGTAAGAAGAGAAGGGACAGAGATAGTGGACAACAGAAGAAAGGTTCAACGAAATTGACTAGATGGTGGGACCATATAGTCAATGAATGAAGTGTGCGGAACCAGGATGAGAAGGATGTGTAATTCACCAGGAATTACCACTGAGATGTGCGGTATAGACTAGAAAAGTGAATAGTTCAGGAGGAAATATCACTTATGATGTACAAAGGAATCAACTAACTGGCCAGGAGGGGGTCAGACGGCGTAACTTGAAGGAACAATCAAGTTAGGAGTGGAGAAAGACGGAGACACATTCTACACTTTAGAATTCGGGACGAATTCTAATAAGGGGGGTAGAATGTAATAACCCGGACGTGAGCGGAGGCCGGCCAGAGCAGAACGGCCGAGAGAAGAGATTTTGGCCGAGAAACCAACATCATGGAATCGACTCAAGGACAACTTAGATCGATGGTATAGGCCAAGGGGAGCACTTTGGCCAAGTCAGATGAAGAAAAATTTGAGCGGAACCTAAGATGGCCGGGAGAAGACCATCGCGGACAAGAAGTGGCCGTGAGACGACCAGCCAAAATTCGAAGTTACAAAATCAATGGGACGTTGATTGGGATCGACTAAAGAAGCTAAAAGAGGAAGAATGCTCAAAGAAAATCAGAAAAAGATCGGGTAGATAAAAAGTTACAGGGGAAAGAAGCTCGATGGCCATATCGGACCGGACCGGCGCGCGGTTAAAATGAGAAATTGCTTGGATCGTCTGGCCAAGGCAAATTGTCTCATCCCATCAAAGGCTGGAACACTTAGGACAACAAATCTAAGTGTTTTGTCAAAAGAAGCTTGAAGGATTCTCAAGAAAATTCACAAGCGTTCAAGGAGGAAGGAGAATGGCCGTCCGAAGCAAGAATGGCTCGGATTGGAGATAGCCGAGTGGGCTATGGCTCTTTCCAACAATGCGACGTGAATGAGGGGCCTTTATAAGCTGGAGAAAATGGAGTTAGACAAAGGAATGGTCGAAGTCAAAAATTCGACCAATGGGACAGTGACACATGTGCAGCTGCTCAGTTTGGCTATGGCCACGACTGGAGGTGTTTTGACGTGATTGGCCGCCGTGATTGTGGACCACGTGTATGAGGACAAGACATGGTCCAAGACTTTCCACCCCAGCACTGACCAATCAGAAGATGGCACATGACACATGTATAAAGACGAAATGCGCATGTATAAAGACGAAACG
>JAHZTW010000002.1:89386571-89400517 GCA_020283515.1 Alliaria petiolata
ACAAAACACAAAATTAAATCTCTCAACCTCTCCCCCAAACTTAAATTACACAGTCCCATGTGTAATAAAAGTTCAAGAGAGACCATCAACAAGAAAAAAAAATTCAAAAATCCAAAAATGCATGATATATACAAGGTTTTAGAATGGTGTACCTTGGGCTGTGTTGTGGTTCGAGCTGGTTTTATATCCGTGCTTTTGAATCTTCAGCTCCCTTGGTCCTGCTCACACACACTAAGAAGCATAATATAGTACAGAAAAAGAAGAATAAATTTTAAGGATAAGGATAGTCATGTGAGTGCCTCCCAAGTGCGCTTTGTTTAAAGTCTCTAGCTTGACATACTGAGGCTTGGATCACCAGGCTCATACTCATCATAGAACCATCCCATAAATGTGTGCATCCTTATCTCCTCAAAGGGTAACTGCCATGGATCCCAAATGCTTTCTTCTTTGGTTAGGGTTAAACCGAGGTACATGGCAAAGGGTTGTTTCATTGGGGATTCTTCTTCTTCACCCTCCTTGGAGGCTACTTCAATGGGACTCTCCTTTGTCTTCTCTTTGGGAATGAGTTGCACGTGTGTTTCTGCCTTGGTGGAGAGCTCTTTCTCAACAAATGAGCTTTCATTAGCATCCTCCATGCATTCAACAACCGAAATTTCTTCACAAGGGTCTTCAAATCTTTGCTCAAGATTTTCATCAACAATGTATCCAAGAAGAGCTGTAAGTTCTTTTTCGTCAGCTTCTTGTTGGAGTTCATCATTGGTTTGAGCTTCATCCTCTTGTTCCCCATTCCCTTGTGTGATTTCGGTGTTGATGGTCTCCTCATGTGGTGTTGCAGCAACTCTTGGACACGGAGCATGAGAGGCTAGTGTAGAGTCAAGCATGTCAATTCTCTCACTAAGCTCTTCTTGCCCTTCCAAAATTAACCTCATCATGTTGAGAGTTTCTTCCTCATTAGATATGTGGGAAGAATAGGCTGCTGCTTGCTCATACTCCATGTCCCAAGATTGGTATCCCTCACCGTATCCATACTCATCATCTTGAGCAGATTGTTCATCCATGAGTCCTCCTTGAGAAGTGGATGAGCTTTCAAAACCGTGGTGGATTGTGGGGTTCGAAGCCATCGTTCTCTCTTGATTCGCTAATAAAGCCTCAAACATTGAAGCTATATCTGAATCCATGCTTTCTCCCTTGTGATTGTGCCTTGTAAAAAGAACAAACACTTGAAAGAAAGTTAGTAACCAAAATGAAAAATAAAAACCTAGTCTATACTAAGCTCCAAATCCTAGTAATTTCAACAAAACCTAAGTCGGCAACGGCGCCAATTGATGTAGGGATTTTTTATGCCTTAACTCAATCCTCAAACACACATGTCATTGTAGTATGTGAGGTGTCAATCCAGCCTAGGTGTTGAAAGATACTAAGAATGCAAGAGCAAAGTAAAGCTAAGTCATTTTCGGGTAAAATGGAGGAGAAAATCAAAATAAACTACTTGCAACTACTACATAATTACAAAAACTATTTTACAATCCCTACTGGGATGTTAACTAACTAGAAAACTACTTCTAGGAATTTAAAAAGCAAAAATACTGATTTATTAAATTCGAAAACTAAAAGCAGATAAATAAGGCTATTTCTAGCAAAATGAAAAAGAGCAAACTTTAAATCAAAAAGAGAAAGCTTTTAAAACTACTTATATGAAAAATAACAGATTCAAGGATGAGGTTCATGCTTAGGGAAGATAAAGGTTCGATCTTAGTTTATAAAAAGTAAATCTACACATTTCTAAATGTGCTATCCTTAGGCCTAAGAAGCAATCTTTACATGGTTTGTGGATAAGATAAGATCCTCTCAACATTCATTCTCTCCAAACCCATGGTTTTTGGTGGAAAAGAATGGTTAATGGAGCTTAAGCACGAATTTTTAATATGGCCTAACTAGCCCTTACATGCCACTCTCATGGTCATTAAGGCATACTAGCCTCTTGGTTTGGGCATAATAGATTTCCAAAGTTCTTATGAGAAAAAGGAAATCTCTTGGATCATAAAGCCTCTCTCAAGGTCTTTAAGAATTTGATGCCCCAAAACAAGAAAGGATAAAGTTTAAGAGCAAGTAAATCTATACATTTCTAAATGAGCTATCTCTAGGCCTTAAGAAGCTTGGGTCTAGATTTATCCATGGTGTGTGGTATAAATCCCTTCTTCATCCTTTTCTCCTAACCCATGATGTTTGATGGAAAGAAAGGATGAAAAGCATAAAGCAAAGATCTTAAATATTGGCCTTACTAACCCCCCTCACATCCATGGTGTTTGGGAAGGGAAATATTAGTATCTTGGATTTGGTTTTAGGGGATTTCCTAAGTCTTTTTGAGATAAGGAAATCCCTTGAATCAAAGAGATCTTTCTCAAGAGTCTCTAGGCTTTAAGCCATCCAAATCCAAGAAGAGAATTAGATGAAGAGTAAGAAAATACCAGGATTCAACCTTTAAAACCTTCCTAATCACCTCATCCTTAAATCCAAAAGAATTACTCACAAGTCATGTTCAAACCTCTCTTAAACATAAGTTTAGAGTTGATGAACATAATTGATGAAATTAAGAAGAAAGACTTGATACTAAAAAACACTTTGATATATAAAATAAAAAGACAAAGAATTTTCACAAAGAGTAAAATGAGATCTAAGAAGAAAGACTTGACATTAGAATAAAAATTAAAAGAGTTTTTATAAAAAAACGAGAAGTAACTTATATAAAAAACTAAGAATTCTTAAGAACACTCAAGAACTAGAGAAACTTACAAGAACACTAAGAAGACTTTAAAGAGAGAATAATAGTTTTTCTTGACTTCTTTAGACTAAGAAGAGTTGATTGAAAACTGAATGAATATTACAAGCACACACACACACTCCTTATATAGAGTTTTAAACATGGTTCTTGGCCTTAAAAGAGGGGTCAAGGGACAAGGGACAAGGGGCAAGGTACAAAGGACCTATCTAATCCCACTTTTACTAAGCATAAACACTTTTTTGGAGCAACTTGCAAATGATATCTTTTGGTTCGGGTGCATGGATTGATCGATCTGTATCTTTTGCACTACCGCACAGTTTGACTTGAAATCACCGCCAAATGAAAGCTAACACAATTTCCCAAGACTTTCATGAAGAACGTCAAGGCTAAATCGCAATTAAAACCCTTCATACGAGCTGATCTTTCAGTTTAACGAAATTGGTCGACAAACTTCCAGACGGACATGTTGTCACTTAAATAGCCGTATCTTCTGAACCACTGACCATAATGGAATGAAACAACCTCTGAACGAAAGGTAACTCAATTTTCTATGAGGTTTGTGAAGATTGCGGAGGCTGAATCGGAATGGAAAGTCTTTGTAGGGTCTTATCTTTATGTCGCTTTAGGTGGCATGGACTTGAATCGGTTGCAACATCTCAGTACAGCAAGTCAGATGACATCAGTTTGCTTCTTACTCTTCTCTACTTGTTCCTAGCTCATCATCTTATGTTTTAAGCTTCCACATTGTCGTCAAATCCATAGAATAACCTGAAATGATGCATATATACAAAAGAAAATGCAAATGCTAATGCAAATGTTCTAAATCCTATAAATGATTAAATACTATGATTATACTTAGTTATAAATGAAATATGGGTGAAAACTTATTATAAATGTATGATAAATATATAGAAAATATGAGTATATCAGGCGCACTGGCTAAAATGAACTCAGAACGTACACAACAGACAGAAGCCATCCGAGAACTACAACATTTCCGCATGCGTTACAACTCGAACCATGACATTGACGCAAGGCACTGCCGCAACCACGGCCCCCATCACGAGAATTTAGAAAGGAGCATAGTTCGTCACAACGGTGGCCATCAAACCCGAGATCTAATGGGGATGAATCACTCCCTCGACCTCTCAATCACCCAAGACCATTCGGATCGAATGACTAGACTTGAATACAAGATACAGGAGCTCGTGGATTCTTTCGAGAGAACCTCAAGCGATGCTAGGAGAGAAGCCGAACGTAATCGCCATGAGACGAATGGTAAGATCGAACACCTTGCTTCGGAAATACGGAAAGTGGCGAGAGAAAACGAGAGACTGACCAAGGGAGAAAGGAGAATGGCGAAACCAGATGACGAAGGGGAGAGACGCTGCTACTACACAGTAAAAGCAGTAGAGCTTAGAAGCGGGTTAACCTACAAAGAACCCGAACTTCCAAAAGATAAAGAAACAGTGGAAGGGAAGAAGGACAGCGACAGGGAAGAACAAATACTCAGAAACGAGGGAGAAGGCGGCGTCAATGGGCAGGCCGGGACCGAAGACATCCCACAGGAAGAAGGAACACCATCGCCGCCGGAACAAGTCCACGCAACCAAAGCACCGTATCCGCGCTGCTTGAGCACGCCTAGGAAAGAAAGATAAAAAGCGAGACTTAAGGAGCTAATAGGACAGCTCTCTGTGAGACTACCTTTCATAGAAGCTTGCGCCATGATCCCAACACTGAGAAGGTACATGAAGAGTATCCTTACCAAATCTCTCACCATGGAAGAGGGAGTTATGATGATCACGCAAGAATGCAGCTCAGTCATCCAGAACCTTCCCCCTCGAAAACGCGAAGACCCTGGCAGTTTTGTACTCTCTTGTTCAATTGGAGAAGAAGTGTTTAAGCGATCTCTATGCGACCTGTGGTCAAGCATCAATATGATGCCGCTTTATGTAGCAACACACCTCGGATACTACGAATTCCTACCTTCAAGAATCACCCTAATCCTGGCAGACCGATCGACCAGACGGCCCGTTGGAGTTTTGGTCGACGTCCAAGTCGTCATCGGGGACTGCGCAATCCCGACCGACCTTGTGGTGCTAGATATCGAAGAGGAACCTCGAGACCCACTTATCCTAAGTGGCCCATTCCTCTCTACAGCAGGAGCGGTCATCAACGTTCCAAAAGGAAAGATAGAACTACACCTGGGGAATCTGGTCATGAATTTCGATATGAACAAAGATCTTGGGAAACCTACCTTGGATGGGCAGGTTTTTCGCATTGATGAACTCGCAAGAGCTGTGGAAGAAATATATGAGGAGATGCTTATGGACGACCCGCTAGAGGTGGCCCTGACAAACACGAACGTCGCAAGCTACCCAAGTCGCGAGGAGACTAAAAGCTGTGAAAGAATGCTGTATCAGACCGAACCCCACGACGGACCCGCCCACTTTCTAGACCTGGAAGATAAAGAGCGCAAGCCTTTACCACCAATAAACGCCCGAGCGACAATTCCGGACCCTTGGAACCCACTTAAAGCGCCAAAAGTCGAGCTGAAGCCGTTACCGGCCAAGCTAAGCTACGCATTCCTGGGAAAGGATTCTACTTATCCGGTAATCATAAATTCTAGCTTGAACAACGTCGAGGCAACTTTGCTACTCTGCGAGCTACGAAAACACAGGAGAACAATAGGGTATTCCTTAGATGACATCCCTGGAATATCACCGGACGTTTGCATGCACAAGATCAACTTGGAGGAAAACGCTAAAAATTCAGTCGAGCAGCAAAGGAGGCTCAACCCGAACCTAATGGAGGTAGTCATAAAGGAAGTAATGAAGCTTTTGCAAGCAGGGATCATATACCCGATCACAGACAGCACGTGGGTAAGCCCGGTTCACGTGGTCCCGAAAAAGGGAGGAGTTACAGTCATTAAGAGCGACAAAGACGAGATGATCGCTACAAGGACGGTCACCGGACACCGAATGTGCATCGATTACCGAAAGCTAAACACGGCGACCAGAAAGGATCACTTCCCGCTGCCATTCATCGACCAGATGCTAGAAAGGTTAGCAAACCATCAGTACTATTATTTTCTTGACGGGTATTCCGGATTTTTTCAGATCCCAATACGGCCGGAAGACCAGGAAAAGACGACCTTCACGTGCCCCTACGGAACATTCGCGTATCGGCGAATGCCGTTTGGCCTCTGCAATGCTCCTGCGACATTTCAAAGGTGCATGCTATCAATCTTTACTGATTATATTGAGAAATTTATGGAAGTATTTATGGATGACTTTTCGGTCCACGGACCGTCCTTCCAAGAATGTTTGAGTAATCTAGGGAAAGTTTTACAAAGATGCGAAGACAAGCACTTAGTCCTGAACTGGGAAAAATGCCATTTCATGGTGCGAGAGGGCGTAGTGCTCGGACATAAAGTCTCCGCGGAAGGGATCAAAGTCGATAAAGCAAAGATGGAAGTCATGACAAGCCTGCAGCCACCATCGAACGTCAAAGGGATACGAAGTTTCTTGGGTCACGCAGGGTTTTACAGGAGATTCATTCAGGACTTCTCCAAGATAGCAAGGCCACTAACTCGTATTCTCTGCAAGGACACATAATTCAAGTTCGACGAAGAGTGCCTGGAAGCTTTCCACAAGATCAGGGAAGCTCTGGTGTCGGCCTCAGTAGTGCAACTACCTGATTGGGAACAGCTGTTCGAGATCATGTGCGACGCCAGTGATTATGCAGTTGGAGCAGTGCTGGGACAAAAGAAAGATAAGAAACTGCACGCAATCTACTATGCGAGCAGGACCCTGGACGACGCCCAATGCAACTACATGAAAACAAAGAAGGAACTTCTAGCTATCGTGTTCGCTTTCGAAAAGTTTTGCCAATACCTGGTTGGATCAAAAGTCATAGTCCACACCGATCACGCGGCAATCAAGCATATAATGACAAAGAAAGACACAATACCTAGGCTGATTAGGTGGGTTCTCTTGCTCCAAGAATTCGATATGGAGATAAGAGATCGAAGAGGAGCTGATAACGGGCGGCCGATCACCTTTCGCGAGTGTCATTTAGAGATACTACCCCTATAAACGATGGTCTCCCATAAGAGANTTATGCAGTTGGAGCAGTGCTGGGACAAAAGAAAGATAAGAAACTGCACGCAATCTACTATGCGAGCAGGACCCTGGACGACGCCCAATGCAACTACATGAAAACAAAGAAGGAACTTCTAGCTATCGTGTTCGCTTTCGAAAAGTTTTGCCAATACCTGGTTGGATCAAAAGTCATAGTCCACACCGATCACGCGGCAATCAAGCATATAATGACAAAGAAAGACACAATACCTAGGCTGATTAGGTGGGTTCTCTTGCTCCAAGAATTCGATATGGAGATAAGAGATCGAAGAGGAGCTGATAACGGGCGGCCGATCACCTTTCGCGAGTGTCATTTAGAGATACTACCCCTATAAACGATGGTCTCCCATAAGAGAGTCTAAACGCGATCAATGCAGTCCCCGTAACTGATGAGCCGACAATGAGACATCCTCCTTTGGCGAATTCTGCAGAATGCAACACACCATGGTTCTGACACATCGCGAACTACTTGGCAGTCGATATCCAACCACCTCAGTTCGTGGATTACAACAAAAAGAAGTTTCTGCGAGAATCATGCAAATACTTTTGGGACGAGCCTTACCTCTACAGACAATGCACAGACGGACTATTCAGAAGATGCGTGGCAGAAGAAGAAGTAGAGGGCATACTACACGGTTGTCATGGGTCGGCCTACGCAGGACACTTCACCAACTTCAAGACGGTCTCTAAAGTGCCGCAAGCCGGATTCTGGTGGCCGACTATGTTTAAAGACACGCATACCTTCATTTCAAAATGCGATGCCTGCCAAAGGATGGGGAATATAAGCAGAAGAAATGAGATGCCGCAGAATTTCATCCTAGAGGTGGAAGTATTTGATGTATGGGGGATCGACTTCATGGGACCATTCCCAACCTCTTATGGGAATCAGTACATCCTCGTAGCCGTCGATTATGTCTCTAAATGGGTGGAGGCAATAGCAAGCCCTACAAATGACGCCAGCGTAGTTATCAAAATGTTCAAGATGATCATTTTCCCCCGTTTTGGAGTTCCAAGAGTTGTCATAAGCGATGGACGATCACACTTCATAAACAGAATTTTTGATAACCTATTAAAGAAGAATGGAGTACGGCACAAAGTAGCATCACCATACCATCCACAGACGAGCGGCCAAGTAGAGATCTCCAACAGAGAAATCAAGTCGATCCTGCAGAAGACGACTGGAGTCCACCGAAAAGATTGGTCGGCCAAACTAGACGATGCTTTATGGGCCTATAGGACCGCATACAAGACACCTTTGGGCACAACCCCTTTTCATTTGGTATACGGGAAAGCTTGCCACCTGCCAGTCGATATCGAATACAAGGCGCAATGGGCTATCAAAAAGATAAACTTCGACCTAAAGGAAGCCAAGGAAAGGCGACAAATCCAAATACACGAGCTGGACGAGATGAGGCATAAGGCCTACGAAAGCTCTAAGATCTATAAGGCAAAGACTAAGGCATGCCACGACCGGAAGATAATCCCGCGAACATTCGCAGCCAATGACCAAGTACTGCTGTTCAACTCTCGTTTGAAACTCTTCCCGGGAAAACTAAGGTCAAGATGGTCAAGACCATTCACGATAAAGGAAGTTAAACCGTATGGAGCAATCGTGCTTTGGGATAAGAATGGAGGGTTTTTCACCGTGAATGGGCAACGAATCAAGCCATACCTGGCCACGTCTGAAGAGATAAGGGAGACAATGCACTTAGATGACGCAGTAGTCGCCTAACGCACAGAAAAGTCTAGCTAAAAGACTATAAACAAGAGCGGCTCAATGGGAGGCAACCCATTTTAGGTATTCTTTTTCTCATCTTTCTAACCATACTAATTTTTAGTTTTGGTTTCTTCTTAGTTTACAGCATTTTCATAAACTCCAAAAGCACAAAAAATCATAAAAACCCACAAAGAACAAAAATATGAAGAAGGAGTTTTGAAGAACACTCACCGGGCGACGAACCGCCCGTGGGCCGGCCAGAAGGAGCCTGGCCGCGCCACGAGCCATGATGGCGCGGAGGCGAGACGCTTGGCCGCGGCCGCGATAACCCTTCGCGCGGCCGGCCTCGTCCGAAGATGCTTCCGTCCCGACTTTATCAAACCGGACCTCCTTCAACCGGTTTCAAGCCTTTCAAGTATCCTCCTTGATTCAATGGCCTGAACACGACTTAAAGACCGCAAAGATCACTTCCACAAACGCGGCACATTGCTGTTGCATCAAAGACGGCGAGACAATACATGACTCCATCCAAGTCAAGTTAGGTCAGTGATCCATCTCATTCAACTTCTTCTTGTACGATCAACGGACCTGTATCAATGAAGATGAAGAAGAATACAATGGTTCTAGAGGATGAAAACCGTTGTGCAAGCTCCAAAAGGAAGAAGATGCAACTTCCTTCACCAAACCGCGAAGAGGAAAGTTCCCGAAGACTAGCTTCTCTCTTCTGCGACCAAGACCTTTACCGTAGCCAAGTAAGGATTTCATATGGTATTGAAGTTCATACTAGCAACACCTGTCTTCCGGGATCCCGAACAGATCACTGGATAGGCCATCATAGACCCAAACTTCAAGTCAAGTTTCTGAGGTGACGCAATCTTCAAGACGTAAGGACGGAAGATTTTCCATCTCTCATTCACGGTGTTATCAAAGGTCAAGGAACTAAGACGAGTACTCAACAACCGGAGTACCTGTTCTTCTCAACAAGGGCGAGCCAATCATCACCACCAAATGCCTATCACCATCCTCACCCATCAACCACACACGCCCACTACCACCATCTGAAGCAAGGAAGCTCAACCGCGCAACACATTTCCTTTCGAGCTAAGTTTTCGATTTTTTTTGTTCAATCAAATCAATTCTAAGCAGGGACATAAGGATAATGATCAAGTCCTTAGCTCAATCATACCACACGCCCATCCACCCATACCAAACCCAACACCACTTTCAAGTAAGTCTTCACAAGCTTGTACTTGAATTTACCTATCTTTTTCACCTCAACTCGATTTAAACAAACTAGGGACAGCTTGATTTAAGTCTGGGGGGGGTTCTTATATTACTAATTATGCTTCTATTTGATGAGTCTTATGCATACTTACATCATTTATTGAGTCGTTTTATAGAGTCAAAACTTTTTTTTCTTTTAGTCGGAAACTATGAACTTTGCTAGGTACAAGTCACTTTGAACAAGGAACCTTAATGACCATTCTCACGGATTTAGAAGCAAGGTTTACTAAGTTGAACACGGCGAGTGGATCATTCCAGCGGAGAAAGTTCTAATCTCTAGAGTACTCGAAGGATCTTGCGTTGACTCCGCACCTAATGAATCAAATCTTCTCGTCAAGGGGCTTGAGGTACTTCCAACTTTGCTCCTCTTTTAGACTCTAGCATGACTAAGTAGATGCAATGCAACCTCTCCTTGATCTTCCCTCGTTATAAAAAAGAAAAAAAAAATATAGTAAGAAAGGTTTTAGTTTGGGAATGGCAACCAGAGTTCCTTAAAGGACAATGACGGTTCGCAGCAATCATGTAAAATTCAAAGAAGTGATCATTCTCAAGCTAAGAAGAAAGAAAAAAAAAATTGGAATAAGAAAGTCGATAGAAAAAATGAAATGATACCCTAGAAAAGTAGGGAGAAATCGACTAAGGGAAGAGAAAATAGGAGAGTTGTGTCTGAAATGTCTATGTCTAGATGTTTGGAAGAGAAAGTATAATGTCTCGTCGACCAATACTCACTCGATAGAGACCGCACGCCTAAATGAATAAAGGAGTCAACAAGAGGGAGCTCGAAATACTCAAAGGGACCATGAAGCGTATCCGGGAAGGGTGAAAAGCTCAAGGTAACTAGACCCAAAGGATTTGAAGCTAGATTCCGAGTTACGTGGCTCAACAGGTCGATTGCTAGACTTGATGAGTTCCCAAGTATTGGTGAATTTCCACGTTTTCAAACCTCTTTTCCTTACTTAGACTTCTGTTTTGTTGGAGGACAAACAAAGGTTTAAGTCTGGGGGAGTTGATAACATGCATATTTTACCCATTTTTACCTTCATAAGTGAGTGCTTTAATAAGAATTTCACTAAGGTATTAGTGTATATTTAGTAGTTTTCGAGTATTTGTATGTCCAAGACTCTTTTCAGGAAATCTTAGGAAAAAGGGAGCAAAACGGACATTTTCGAAACATGAGCTTTTTGACAGAAGTTTAGCACAAGACGGAGACTTTCCCACCACGGGATCGAGCTGAATTTTGGTGACAAGATAGCCTGAACTACTACCTTTTTCCTCGAAGTTCTTTTAGTTCAATCCCACGGTTGGATCTCAAGTTATGATGCAAGTAAGAAGGCCCGTCAGACACATGCTCAGAAGGAGGATGACCGCGCCAGGAAAGCTCAGAAAACCAATGGTCGGCCCATGAACCTCCCGTGGTGCGGCCAGACCAAGTGACGTTCCCGAGCCCGTTTTCAAGCCCAAATCAAGCCCGATAGCCACCAATCTTTGTGGAACCCTAAGTGACGCGTAAGAGAACCTAAAGATCTATAAATACACATTGCTACTCTTATTTTTGGGAGAGTTCGAAGTCAGCCACCAAGACCTAACCTAGAAGAGCGCCACAGCTAAGGAGGAAGAGAAGAGGAGCAAAAGCCGTCTTCTCCAGTCCCCAATCTTGTCGCCCTATTCGATACTCTCTTTCATCTCTTTTCTGAACTTCCTTTGCATTGTTATCCCTTCCTTTATTTACTTTTCAAACCTTTGAGATTTTTACCTATTGCAATGATAATGAATTTCGCATCCATGTCTGAGTAGTCTCATAGATGGGTTTCGCAGGGGGTTTATCAAGGGATTTTATGGTTTGATTCGATTAGGTTGTTAGATCATAGGTAGTATGATTTTCACTGTTCTTCGTTTGGATTCTTTCTTATTGCGTAATCTTTGACTGGCCACTTAAGGATCGATTGTAGGATCATTAGAATCGCGTGAGCGCTGAATCTATTGGNCTTTTCACTGTTCTTCGTTTGGATTCTTTCTTATTGCGTAATCTTTGACTGGCCACTTAAGGATCGATTGTAGGATCATTAGAACCGCGTGAGCGCTGAATCTATTGGCCGGACATAGTTTTAAACAAGCAGGCACCGAAGGATGCATATGCATATCGGCGGTGCACTGTGAGCTTCAATTAACCTAATCTTATAGCTGATCTTGCTGCGAAGTCGCTACCGCAGGGGAGTGAACGAGCAGTTTAGGTTTAGGTGTTTGGTTTTCCGAAAGGGGGATCCGACCACTTTCGTGTTTGAGCTTAAGAACCAGTAGAATTGATTTGCTTAGGTCAAGTGTTTCAATCATAGAATCATTCCGTAAAACACCCGAGAGATCCCTGAAACCCAGCATTCCGTTTTATAGTTTTACAATCCCTCTTGATTTCCGTTGGCGCTGAACCGTCACCTCCCCAAAACCAATATTTAATTCGATCGTTCTCATTTGATTTTCTGTTTTAGTGAATTTGTTTGAAGCATCATAGTCTCTGTGGTTCGACACCCTAAATACTACAACGCACATCTGTGCACTTGCAGGCAATAGGGTTATAAATTTAAAATTCGAAAACAGACTCTAAAACCTGTTGCATCAGTGTCTTGACACGAGCGGTCAAGTCTTCAATCTTCACGGATAGTGCCGTGTGGACACCATCAATCTTATTATGCACTTCAGCAAAACGTTTGTGCATATCCGCCTGGATATGTGTTTGACCTTGTAGAAGTTGCTTCAGAGTTCCTTGATATCTCTGTAAATTGCATGTTTTTGGCACACATTTCATGCTAGTTAGGATTTCATTCTTGCACTTTATTCTTAGTTTGCATCACATTTTCTCTCATGTTAGGATTAGATGCATTAGGTTAGGTTTTGCATAGTCTTGCATGTTTGGAGTGTGTTCTCAGGTGCTTAGGATGATCCAAAGAAGAGACCAAGGAGAGAGGTCACAAATGGAGAATGAGCCGGCGATATCGAGCATGGATCACGACACGAGGGCGATTTGGACGAGTAGCAGCGGCTTAATCCCGAAAGGAGAACCTCGGTGTGAAGATCCAGCAAAAGGATGCCCAAAGGACGGATATCGGAGCAAGGCAACGGGAAGTGCCCGATTCAAGTACCAAGGAAGGCAAGCCTTCACGACATGACCCCGAAATCCTTGCCCGATATGGAGCCTGCCCGAAGAATCAGAAGAGTTAGCGTTTCGGCTCGTTCATAACGACATAAGCCCGAAACGCTAAAAGCCAAAAAAGTACCATTTCGGGAAAGTGGTCCCAAAGTTTATGTTTTTCTCTTTTTGTGTATAAATACCTACTCCCTCACTCTTATCTCTTCATCACGTTTTCACTTTATTTTCTGTCTTCTTCTTCTTCGAAAGAACCGAGACTTTGTATTTTCGCCATTAAAGCTTGTTTCAAAGCTTTGATTTTTATGCAATCTTGAAGTTTTAAGTTATATAGCTTAGTCTTATTTACAAAAAGCTTCTTCCTTTTCTTGTTTTTGATTATCTTGCAGCCTATGGGTTACTCTCTCATCCTTATGGATTTTGAGTTTTCTCAAATGGCTTGTGAGTAGTATTTTTAGGACCTTTATGGGTTAAAAGAACCAAGGGACTCTCGGATTTATATTTCTTGCTTAGCTAAAACATAATGTTAGATTCTTTCTTGTTTATTATTCCCAAAGCTTAGTCTAGTTTGGCCATCTAGTCTAAAGTCCTTAGGTGGCTTGACACGAACATCACATGCTTGCTTAGCCGGATCTATGAAAAAGAGTTTGATCTCTTAGGCTAAGACTAACCATCTGTCTAAGGATCTTACGGTTCAATAGGGACGTTGCAGATGCTTGTTTCTTCTATTGTACCACTATGCGAGAGCTAGTCTATGGTGATAGAGATTCAAAGAGTTTAGACCCAAACATCATGGGCTAAACGATTTGAAGATCCCTTTACCTAAGAATCACCATCGAAAGACCAAGTCTTGATGTGATCCAAAAGCTTTAGCTTGATAAG
>JAHZTW010000002.1:89408544-89463395 GCA_020283515.1 Alliaria petiolata
ATCGGAGTGGCGAGCCGGTGTGAACCCTCCAGAAACTGCATCGGTTTGGAGGCATCGGAGTGCCAAACCGAGGTGACTCCACCAGAAATCTCATCGGTTTGATCACCTCAGTTTAGCGGACCGATGGTGCGAGAGAAGAAAACTTCTGGCATCACCTCGGTCAAGCTGCCTCGGTTTATCAAACCGAGGTGAGACCACCAAAAATCTCATCTGTTTGATCACCTCGGTTAACAAACCGATGCAGCCCAAAAAGTCATCCTTTCTCCTCCATAGTCACCAAATTCTAGAGCTAATACTCAAAATTCCATTGTACATACCATTTAGTTTTTTTTTTTTTTTTTTTGTCATGTTGATTGGGTCTCTCTTGAACTTTTATTACACATGGGACTGTATAATTTAAGTTTGGGGGAGAGACTGAGAGATTTGACATGTGTTTTGGGATTCTTATTTTCCCTTTTATGCATATTTGAGTCTCATGCATTCATTTAAAGCATAGAAAAACCAAAAAAAAAAAATCGAAAAATTTGAAATTTTTTTCAAAAAGATTGTCATTTAGATGTTGCATTTGCATTTTAGGATTGAGTCTAGTTGCATCTCATGTAGGATTTGCATTCACATGCATTGGGAGCAATGATGAGCTTATCCGTGTAGAATGCCAACTCGTGTAATCAATTTAATGCCCTAGTTAGTAGTTCTTTGATGCATTTGAACTAGTCTTGAAAGTAAGGAAGAACCATGCTTGGATCACTTCACTTGTCACCTAGAACTTGGTCGAAATAGGGTCTTGAATTTGATAACCAACTCTACTTACTTGATCCGAATTTGGACATCTAATTATCATGCCTTGCATTGAAAGTGAATTCATGGATTACATACATATTTGAGCCTTCTTACTCACTTTACTACCACTCTCTTGTTGGCTCAAATAGTTACCCCCACCTTACCTTGCCTCCTTTGAAGCAAATTGTTCTAGTGAACATATTTGTGAGGCCTTATTTTGATTGAGCTTAGCATAAAGTGTTAGGTTTAAGACGACAAGTTTAGGCTCTCATGTAGATTCTAGCTCTCACATCTCGAGGCTAGTTATAGGCTTAGGATTTGGGGTATGGTTCAAGGCATTGCTTGGCGTTTGGGGATGGAAATTTTATGCTTGCATTCTATCATGATGAGTAGTGAAAAGGGAGTAGAAAGAAGTGAATGAGGAAAGGATTGATGGAAAGTAAGGGAAGCATAGTTTGAAATGGTGGGTCTTGTGTTTAGAAAGTATAGCTCAAAGTTAACAAAAAAAAATGTGTCAGGTAGCCTAAAGAAAAGAAAAGGAAAAGAGCCAAAAGGCCAAGAAAAAGAAAGGCTACCTAGGAATAAAAGTATGAGCTAAGTCTGTAAAATATCACACCATTCACTATGAGATTAAAGGTTGAAGAAGTTTTCCCTTAGGGCTTAAGAAGAAGAAGGAGAATTTCATGAGTTTAGCAAGGCACAAAGAGCCTTGGGAGAAAAGGGTAGCTTTAGAGGGTTGAGTGAGCTAAAAAAAAATGAGAGAGGTTTAGGACCATTAATACCATTATGGGTAGATGAGAGTCTAGTCTTGTATGCATCACTTGTCTTTTACCTTTAACATTATGCATGAAGTTCAATCCTCTTTGAGTGATAACCCTTATGCGAATTGGAAGCCACATGAATTGAGATCATTCTTATCTCAAAGCCTAGTCCCTTAACCAAATGGATTCACTTGCATTGCATTGTCATGATTCATTGTTTGCAACTTAATGAATGTTAAAGAGTTGGTTGGATAGGGAGACTTATCTAGATTGAGTTCCTTGTGCAATTGATTGTTGTGATGAGCATGGCTAACTCTTTTGGAGTATGATGAATCCAAATGCATCTTAGAATTAAGAACAAGGACATTGAGTTGATTATTTTTGTTGGCATTCTTGGATATTAAGCTCCCACCTTCACACCTCTCTCTTGGATTTGTCATGTTTGTTTGCTTGAGGGCAAGCAAAAGGCAAGTTTGGGGGAGTTGATAGTTAGCATATTTACACCATTTTAGCATTCATTTTAGATAGCATTTGCATTGTTTCATGCATATAACTTGTCTATATAGTCTAGTTTGCATCCATTTTAGAGTTAATAGGCTTTAGCCTAGGTCTTTGCATATTCGCTGCATTTGGAGTGTTTCTCAGGTGTTTTTGGAGCTAAAGAGACCATCTGAAGTTCTGCGGATGAGCCGGGATCGAAGAAGAGTCGAAACAAAGCTTGACAGAAGTTGTCAGTCATTACCTCGGTTTGCACCACCTCGGTTTTGCAAACCGAGGAGAAGCCACCAGAGTTTACCTCGGTTTGGTCACCTCGGACAAACAAACCGAGGTGAAGCCACCGGAGTTTAACTCGGTTTGCACCACCTCGGTTTGGCAAACCGAGGAGACCACTTGATCAAGTCAAAAACCGGGTCAAAACCCTATTTTTTACTATTCACTATAAATACTATTTAGACCTAATTTTTATCTTAAGTTTTTATTCTCTTTGTTCTTAGCCTAAACTTTTGCCACTTTGAGAAAACCTTGTTTATACTTTGAATCTTTGAGTTTAATGCGATATCTCTTTTAGATTTCTTGTTTTATCTTTCTCTAATCATGTTTAACCTTTCCCTAATCTTTGATTTGATGGGTTTAACTATGATTAGTGAGTAGTTCCTTAGGAACTTGGGGATGAGTTAGATTTAGGAATTTCTAATGGTTCAATCTTGCAATCTAGGATAAATTCTTTCATTTCTCTTCTTATTAAGTAGTTCCTACTGCCAAATAGTTAATCTTTGCTATTTTGGATCATAGGCATTTCATACACCCACCAAGTGTTTGATGAAATGCTTGAACCAACTTAATAAGAGATTTACATTTCTAGCCTAAGACATTAGTTGTCTAGAGTGTTTATCATGCCATTTAGACTTGAATTTAATGCTTGTTGATTATCCTAATGCTAAAACATCATTAGTTCATTAGGGTGATTAAGAAAGGGATTAGTGCCACACATCATGGTTTAATCTTAATTAAGTGTTCTAGGCATAGAGTTAGCTTGATTAGTTGCTTAAATGATTGCAAGGTTATCCATTTAGTTTCCCAAATCAATGATTTCATCCCTAGGTTTCGTTTTTAGTTAATTTGATAATCTTGATTAGTAGTAATTGCTTGATTAGTACTTGATTAATGTTAATTAAGGCCTTATTTCATATTATTGCTCTAGTAGTATCTCTTTTAGTTTGTGTTTTGCTTTCAATTGTCACTTGTTACTTGAATTTTCCAATTTAGCTTAGCTTAAACAAAACTTTGTATTCTTAGTGAATCATCTCCCAAAATGGATTGATATCTCAAGTATTGCAATGATATGAGCAATTGAGAAATTGCTTGCAAGAGATAAAAACTCTTGTATCATAAGGGTTTTTATAAAGAGGAGATATGGGGAAGACAAGGGTTTGACTAGGGTTTCTTGGTTTGGGGAATAATTATCGGTTAACCCCAACCAAGCATTCATTCCTTATCCGGAAAAGTGGGCCACAATTTGAGTGTTTTTCTCGGATTGGCCAAGTCCAAATACCCTATTACCTGGACGGCCATATGATACAAGAGTTTTTATCTCTTGCAAGCAATTTCTCAATTGCTCATATCATTGCAATACTTGAGATATCAATCCATTTTGGGAGATGATTCACTAAGAATACAAAGTTTTGTTTAAGCTAAGCTAAATTGGAAAATTCAAGTAACAAGTGACAATTGAAAGCAAAACACAAACTAAAAGAGATACTACTAGAGCAATAATATGAAATAAGGCCTTAATTAACATTAATCAAGTACTAATCAAGCAATTACTACTAATCAAGATTATCAAATTAACTAAAAACGAAACCTAGGGATGAAATCATTGATTTGGGAAACTAAATGGATAACCTTGCAATCATTTAAGCAACTAATCAAGCTAACTCTATGTCTAGAACACTTAATTCAGATTAAACCATGATGTGTGGCACTAATCCCTTTCTTAATCACCCTAATGAACTAATGATGTTTTAGCATTGGGATAATCAACAAGCATTAATTTCAAGTCTAAATGGCATGATAAACACTCTAGGCAACTAATGTCTTAGTCTAGAAATGTAAATCTCATATTAAGTTGGTTCAAGCATTTCATCAAACACTTGGTGGGTGTATGAAATGCCTATGATCCAAAATAGCAAAAATTAGCTATTTGGCATTAGGAACTACTTAATAAGAAGAGAAATGAAAGAATCTATCCTAGATTGCAAGGTTGAACCATCAGAAATCCCTAATCTAACCCATCCCCAAGTTCCTAAAGAACTACTCACTAATCATACTTAAACCCATCAAATCAAAGATTAGGGAAAGGTTAAACATGATTAGAGAAAGATAAAACAAGAAATCTAACAGAGATATTGCATTAAACTCAAAGATTCAAAGCATAAACAAGGTTTTTCTCAAAGTGGCAAAAAGTTTAGGCTAAGAACAAAGAGAATAAAAGTAAAGGCAAAAATTAGGTCTAAACAGTATTTATAGTGAATAGTGATCGGACCGGTTCAACCCGGAACAAACCGGGTATTGACCCGGTTTTGTGGCTCGGATGGTGTTCGCATCGGACTGTTGTCCGATGTACTCCTGTCCGATGCGGACCAAGGCGAAATCAGGCTAAGTTCGAACGTGTGTGCATCGGACTGTTGCTCGATGTGTTCTGTCCGATGGCAACTCCAGTGTGCTCCGCATCGGGCTGTTGATCGATATGCGCTTGTCCGATGCGAGCCGTGATGAAGCACCAAAACTCGAGTGGCTTTGCATCGGACTGTTGTCCGATGGCATCTGTCCGATGCGGCTCACGTCCTGAACACGAGGAGGCTCACATCGGTTTGTTGTCCGATGGGTCACAAACCGATGTGATGCCAGATAATTCTTCATTCTTGTTTTCCAACTTCTCCTTGACTCCAAGTTTTCCACCAATCTCCAAATAGTCTTCCTAGCCTCCAAGGTACCTAAGATAAACTCCAAATGCAACAAAATATGCAACGACCATGCAAAGAAACCTTAGGACTCTAAGTGAGTGCAAACTAGAACAAATGAACAAGTTATATGCATGAAACAATGCAAATGCTAACTCAAATGAATGCTTAAAAGGTGTAAATATGCTAACTATCAACTCCCCCAAACTTGCATTTTGCTTGTCCTCAAGCAAATGAAACACAAGCCAAGGAGAAAGGTTTAAAAGTGGGGACTCAAATCCAAAGGTGTCAAGCAAAAAAATCAATTCAACCTTGTTCTTAATTCTAGGATGCTCTAGTGCAAACCCTACTCCAAAAGGTCTAGCCATACCCATACTCATTCAAGTGAATCAAAGCCTCAATCTACACAAGCATTCATTTTCACCAACTCTTTAACATTCATTAAGTAGTAACCATGGATCATGAATCATACAATGCTAGCGAACTTGTTTGGTTTTTTTGGGTAAGGTTTTGAGATAAAAATGATCTCAACTTCATGGAGTTCCAATGCTTGGGATCTCTCAATGAACAAGTGAACTTTGGCAAAATGCTAAGAGTAAAAAGCAACCTATGCATACAAGGACAAACTTCCATCTACCCCTTTGTAACACAATTGTCTTCACTCTCATTTTCTTTTAAGCTCACTCACGAAGTCCAACCTAAGCTACCCATTACAAGGCAATTCGCCAAACCCATAAGCTCAAACCACTTTCTCCTTTTCTCTTTTAAGCACTTGGGGGAAACTTCTTCTACAACCACAAGTGTTGGCACACTTTTACTTCAAGCTCTTTCTCTTTTCATTCACAAATTGCTATCGTCTTTCTTATCTTATCTTAGCCATATTTTTTTCTTTTTCTTGGCTCTTTTACTTTTCATTTCTAGAGGATTTCTTTTCTTTTCTTAACACTTAGAGCATGATATACAATGCCAACACTTGTTCCAAATATTTTCGTTTTCCCCCTTTCACCATCTCAACTTCGCCCACTTTACTTCTCCCACATCGAATATCAAACCAAAACCCCCACCCAAGAATCCTATCATATCATCTAGCTCATTGTTTTCGAGCTAGCTACATGGAAGCCTATCCTTGTCGTACTAAACTCAACACTTTTTGCTAAGTTCACAAGAAGAAAAAAGGCCTAATGCACTCAATAAGGAAGAGGTTTCAAAGGAAGCTTAGTTAGGGAGTTCGATTTCAACCGCTCAAAAGATGAGAGTCGGCTATTTGGGCTAACAAGAGTAGTAAAAGGAAAGAAGATAATCCAAATATGTATATGGTATCCACAAGTTCTCTAGCAATGCATAACCATGATAATTACTTGTTCAAATTAGGTTCAAGTTCAAAAGAGTTGGTTTCTATTCAAAGCTTGCTTTAATTAANTCCTGAACTCGAGGAGGCTCACATCGGTTTGTTGTCCGATGGGTCACAAACCGATGTGATGCCAGATAATTCTTCATTCTTGTTTTCCAACTTCTCCTTGACTCCAAGTTTTCCACCAATCTCCAAATAGTCTTCCTAGCCTCCAAGGTACCTAAGATAAACTCCAAATGCAACAAAATATGCAACGACCATGCAAAGAAACCTTAGGACTCTAAGTGAGTGCAAACTAGAACAAATGAACAAGTTATATGCATGAAACAATGCAAATGCTAACTCAAATGAATGCTTAAAAGGTGTAAATATGCTAACTATCAACTCCCCCAAACTTGCATTTTGCTTGTCCTCAAGCAAATGAAACACAAGCCAAGGAGAAAGGTTTAAAAGTGGGGACTCAAATCCAAAGGTGTCAAGCAAAAAAATCAATTCAACCTTGTTCTTAATTCTAGGATGCTCTAGTGCAAACCCTACTCCAAAAGGTCTAGCCATACCCATACTCATTCAAGTGAATCAAAGCCTCAATCTACACAAGCATTCATTTTCACCAACTCTTTAACATTCATTAAGTAGTAACCATGGATCATGAATCATACAATGCTAGCGAACTTGTTTGGTTTTTTTGGGTAAGGTTTTGAGATAAAAATGATCTCAACTTCATGGAGTTCCAATGCTTGGGATCTCTCAATGAACAAGTGAACTTTGGCAAAATGCTAAGAGTAAAAAGCAACCTATGCATACAAGGACAAACTTCCATCTACCCCTTTGTAACACAATTGTCTTCACTCTCATTTTCTTTTAAGCTCACTCACGAAGTCCAACCTAAGCTACCCATTACAAGGCAATTCGCCAAACCCATAAGCTCAAACCACTTTCTCCTTTTCTCTTTTAAGCACTTGGGGGAAACTTCTTCTACAACCACAAGTGTTGGCACACTTTTACTTCAAGCTCTTTCTCTTTTCATTCACAAATTGCTATCGTCTTTCTTATCTTATCTTAGCCATATTTTTTTCTTTTTCTTGGCTCTTTTACTTTTCATTTCTAGAGGATTTCTTTTCTTTTCTTAACACTTAGAGCATGATATACAATGCCAACACTTGTTCCAAATATTTTCGTTTTCCCCCTTTCACCATCTCAACTTCGCCCACTTTACTTCTCCCACATCGAATATCAAACCAAAACCCCCACCCAAGAATCCTATCATATCATCTAGCTCATTGTTTTCGAGCTAGCTACATGGAAGCCTATCCTTGTCGTACTAAACTCAACACTTTTTGCTAAGTTCACAAGAAGAAAAAAGGCCTAATGCACTCAATAAGGAAGAGGTTTCAAAGGAAGCTTAGTTAGGGAGTTCGATTTCAACCGCTCAAAAGATGAGAGTCGGCTATTTGGGCTAACAAGAGTAGTAAAAGGAAAGAAGATAATCCAAATATGTATATGGTATCCACAAGTTCTCTAGCAATGCATAACCATGATAATTACTTGTTCAAATTAGGTTCAAGTTCAAAAGAGTTGGTTTCTATTCAAAGCTTGCTTAAATTAAAACTTGAATTTCAAATGGTGAGGTCCAAGTAGGGTTCAACTTTAAATTTCAAAATTTGCACACAAAGCATCAAAGAACTACTAACTAGAGCCTTGAACTAATTCGCGAGCTTAACACCTTACAAGGAAAATTCATCATTGTCCCCTATGCAAGAAGGCAATCCTATATGAAAGCTAGACTCAATCCTACTTATGTAACAAATGCAAATGCAACTACATGCTATTTTATTGAAATTTTTGAATTTTTTTGAATTTTTTTTGGGGGTTTTCTATGCCATAGATGAATGCATGAGACTCAAAGATGCATGAAAAAGGAAAATAAGATCACAAAACACAAAATCAAATACACCATACTCCCCCAAACTTAAATTACACAGTCTCTTGTGTAATCCAAGCTTGGAGAAGATTTCAATATGCAAAAATAAAAAATCTAAATGGTATTTACAATGGTTTTGGAGATGTTACCTAGAATTGGACTAAGGAGGAGGAGGATTCCTCCATGGAGTATGAGACGTTGCTGGATTCCGGAGTTGGTGACCGCATTGTTCTCCTCTTCCTTCGGCGAGTTTCATGAGAAGAGGACCTTGGTGGATCCTCATGAGGAGCAGTCCTGTAATGACCTGGACGAGAGATGAGAGCGGCCGGACGAGAAACGGCATAGAGAAAATTTTTGGCCAAGAAAAGGTCCAAAAATCAAAAGTGAGGAATGCGACTCAAGGATACTTGGATCGATATGTTGGGCCAAAATAACGATTTTTAGTCGAAGAATTTGGAAGAATGATCGAATGAATCTGAAGATAGCCAAGGACCATCATTTTGGCTAAGGTGGATAGCCGAGGTGGCCGGCCAAACTGAATGGGACGAGCTGGGACAATCAAGCACGAGGTGTCCACTGCTATTCCGAATTTATACCTCCGGAGACTGCTATTCCGTCTTTATACATCCGGACACTGCTATTCCGTCTTTATACATCCGGAGACTGCTATTCCGTCCGTATAGATAAGTGGATAAGCGTGGCCTTGAAGCATGAGGTGTCTGCAGCGTGTGGCCTCCTGGATGAGAGGATAGACATGCGTCTGGAGTGTGACTAGTGTCACGCTGCCATTGGACCAGACCCACCACGTCCTTATCCATCCATCCTCTATAAATAGTCCCCTAGAGTTCCATTCCTATCATTTCCACCTGTTCAAAGTTAGACAGAAACTTGTAGAGAGAGAGAATTTCGTAGAGAGAGAGGGAGGTTAGAAAAACAAGAGTGAGTGACCGTCTAGGAGAGATCCAGTCAAGACCAGCGCTAGGGGTAAGGCTAGCCAGTTCAAGTCTTCTGGAAACTGTGAGTCCCGGTAGTATATATTTCATACTAATGGATTTGTGTGCAAGTTCTAACTTAAGGATGGAACGCTAGGCGTGTTCAACTTAAGGATGGAACGCTAGGCGTGTTAATCTTAAGTTATTATTGTGTGATAGAGGTTCTGCCGCGATAACTTTCACGAAAAGGAGAGTTTTGTGAAGAGTTATGCCGTAGAAATTCTTATAAGTATGCCGGGATAACTATGAAGAGTTATGCAGCAGAAATTGTTGTGAATAAGTATGCCGCGATAACTATGAAGAGTTATGCCGCAGAAATTGTTGTGAATAAGTATGCCGCGATAACTATGAAGAGTTATGCCGCAGAAATTTTTACTGATGTGGTACGAGGCATGATGGGGCATAAGAGTCCCTATGCTAAGTACGTTGAGAGGAACACATGGGTACGAGGACCCATGTGTGAGTTAGGGCAGTGTATCGGCGGTGTCCCGCCTCCCGACCTGAATGGATACGAGTAACCCTCAGTTCATGAGGGAAGGATGACTCGGCATATACTTGGGTAGCGCCCGGGGCCGAGTGTGCATGACGATGCATGCCGTCGATTGTCATGAATGACATAACGGGCAGACTATCGAGGCAAGGACATGTCGGGGTTGATGTTCCGGCCTATGGTCCTTGGTGGTAAGTAGGTGCGGGTGTTCAACAGTGAAGTGAGGGAACCGTGAACCGATACACCTAGAGGCCTCGAAAACCCGGTTGAGTGGTTGAACATGAATAGCCAGGAGGGCTAAGGTTTGTGTTCAACAGTTAGGCTTAGTAACTGCAGTTGCTATAGCCTCGGCATGTGTAGTAACGAGGAGGATACTATGGTCATGCCACCATTGTTTAAGCTTCAGCTTGTGTTATTGCTTTGATATAATTTGCATGATGTGAGCATACATTGATTTATTTTTGGGGTTTGGGTTGGGATTCTAATGATTGTATAGAGGGTCCTGGATTCACTGGGTAATCTTAGATTGCTCATGCCTCACCCTTTTGTTTCAGGTAACCCGTAGACGGGATTAGTAAGGGCTGCTTGGAATGTTAGGAGACCGGAGTAGATTGGCGTTGGCTTTTGTAAAACCGGTTGGTTGTATCATATATGTATAAACTTTTGGCTCTAGGCCTCAGCTGAAACTTATATAATATTTGTGTGAACCATATTTTGGAATGATATAATATATGGAGTATGTTTTGATGAAAGTGGCTTGTGTTAAATGATATTAGCTAGTCCAAGCTAACACAACTAGAAACCTTGGTACGGGTTGAAAAGCCTTAGGCCGAAGGCGTAGAGGTTAGATTGCTGAAAGTATTTAGGATTTAGTCTCGGATCCGTTCTTAGTACTAGGACATGAATGCTCTCGGTGATCATATTGTGACGCTTTCGGTTCATCTATGTCTAGATAGAATCGGGGGTGTTACATGCTGGACAAGCGGCTAATCAGCTTAAGCGTGCAGGAGAGGTGCTGGCTCCACCAGCTAAGATGTCGGCCGTTACACCGAGGGTGTATACCACGACCGCGGATGGGACTGGAGACCTGACCACTTCTCGACCGATCACCGATAAGTTTTAGTACTTACGATTTTATTGAGTTTTGTGTGTTGTGTGTTTGGATAAGCGTCTTAGCATTCTAGGGATTGAATGTAGGGACCTTATTAATGGGTGAGGTGGAAACCCATGTTCTATTCGACTCCGGAGCGAGTCATTGTTTTGTTAACCCAGGAATGATTGGGATAGGGGGATTCCAAAAGGAACCCGGAGAAGAATTCGGACTAGTGAGAGCGGCTGGAGGCCAAGTGATGTTCTCACTAGGGACGGTTCGAAATGTGTCAGTCTGGATTGGCGAAGTCGATATGCCAGCAGACTTAGTGATTTGCGAGGTCAAATCTTACGATGTCATCCTAGGAATTGATTGGCTCGGTAAGCACAAAGCGCTTTTGGATTGTCACCGAGGAAGGGTGAAGTTCGAGAGGGATGGAGGAGTTCTGGTTTACCAAGGAGTTAGACCGACTTCTGGTAGCTTGGTTGTGTCAGCAATACAAACATAAAAGATGTTGGAGAAAGGGTGTGAGGCATATCTAGCGACGATATCTACGGCTGAGGTTGGGCTAGACGTGGAGTTAGGAGACATTCCAGTGGTACAAGAGTTTGAGGACGTTTTTCAAGCTTTGTCTGGGATGCCACCAGCTCGTTCAGATCCGTTCACAATTGAACTTGAGCCGGGAACTACTCCAGTGTCTAAGGCACCTTACCGTATGGCTCCAGCCGAGATGGCTGAACTGAAGAAGCAACTGGCTGATCTTTTGGACAAGGGATTTGTAAGGCCAAGCAGTTCACCATGGGGCGCACCTGTTATGTCCGTAAAGAAGAAGGATGAAAGCTTCCGGCTTTGCATCGATTACCGAGGGTTGAACCGTGTTACGGTAAAGAACAAGTATCCACTTCCATGGATAGACGAGTTGTTGGATCAGCTCAGGGGTGCTACTTGGTTCTCGAAGATTGATTTGGCTTCTGGGTACCATCAGATACCAATAGACGAACCGGTCTTGAGGAAGACTGCCTTTCGGACAAGGTATAGTCATTACGAGTTCGTGGTCATGCCGTTTGGTTTGACGAATGCGCCAGCTGCATTCATGAAATTGATGAATGGCGTGTTCCGAGAATATTTGGATGAGTTTGTGATTATTTTCGTAGACGATATCTTAGTATACTCGAAGAGTCCGGAAGAGCATGAGAAGCATTTGAGGATTGTTCTGGGAAAGTTGCGTGAGAAGAAGTTGTTTGCCAAGCTGAGCAAGTGTAGCTTTTGGCTGCGGCACATCGGGTTCTTGGGTCACATTGTTTCGGACAAGGGAGTGTCCGTGGATCCTGAAAAGATCAAGTCCATTGCGGAATGGCCGAGACCTGAGAATGCCACAGAAATAAGAAGTTTTCTAGGATTGGCTGGCTACCACAGGCGTTTTGTTAAAGGCTTTGCAAGTATGGCTCAGCCGATGACGCGTCTGGCTGGTAAGGATGTTGAGTTCGTGTGGACAGCCGAGTGTGAGGAGTGTTTCTTGAAGTTGAAAGGAATGCTCACAAGTGCACCAGTGTTGGCTCTACCTGAGCCGGACGAGCCGTATGTGGTGTACACGGACGCTTGTGGGAAGGGACTAGGTTGTGTCCTAATGCAGCACGGGAATGTGATTGCATACGCGTCAAGACAGCTAAGGAAGCATGAGGTGAATTATCCTACACATGACTTGGAGATGGCGGCTGTAGTCTTTGCGTTAAAGATATGGCGATCTTACTTGTATGGTGGGAAGGTCCAAGTGTTTACGGATCATAAGAGTCTGAATTACATTTTCACTCAACCTGAGTTGAATTTGAGGCAACGTAGATGGATGGAGTTAGTCGCGGACTATGACCTAGAGATAGCTTATCATCCGGGAAAGGCTAATCTCGTTGCTGATGCATTAAGCCGGAGAAGGGCTAGTGTATCATCTGCTAAGGACGTGGAGGGAGTTGTGAATCTCCTAAGGACGTTAAGGTTGAACGTTCTGACCGAGGATACAGAACCGTTGGGTTTGGGAGCTACGGATCAAGCTGACTTATTAACAAGAATCCGGTTAGCTCAAGAAGAGGATGAGAATTTGATTAAGTTGTCACAAGCTGACAAGACCGAGTATCAAACTTCAAACAATGGGACGATTGTGTTGAATGGCCGAGTATGTGTTCCTAACGTGAAAGAGTTAAAGGAAGAGATCCTTAAGGAAGCACATCAGTCTAGATTTTCTGTTCATCCGGGGATGAGCAAGATGTACCGCGACCTGAAAAGGTACGAATATTGGGTCGGGATGAAGTGGGACGTGGCCAAGTGGGTGGCTAGTTGTCCGACGTGCCAGTTTATTAAGGCCGAGAATCAATTTCCGAGTGGTTTGTTGCAAATTTACCAATGTCGGAATGGAAATGGGATATGATCACAATGGACTTTGTGATGGGTTTACCGAAGACTAAGAATAAGCATGACGCGATTTGGGTCATCGTGGATCGATTGACCAAATCTGCTCATTTCTTACCTATGAGAAAGACGGATGGAGTGCCTAAGCTAGAAGAGCTATACGTGGATGAGATTGTGAAACTGCATGGTGTGCCAGTGAGTATTGTGTCCGATCGTGATCCGAAGTTCGCTTCACGATTCTGGAAAGAGTTTCAGAAAGAGTTTGGGACGAAGGTACACATGAGTACTGCGTATCATCCGCAAACGGATGGTCAGTCCGAGAGGACCATCAGGACGTTAGAGGACATGTTGAGAGCGTGTGTTTTGGATTGGGGTGGTAACTGNGGGATTAGTAAGGGCGGCTTGGAACGTTAGGAGACCGGAGTAGATTGGCGTTGGCTTTTGTAAAACCGGTTGGTTGTATCATATATGTATAATCTTTTGGCTCTAGGCCTCAGCTAAAACTTATATAATATTTGTGTGAACCATATATTGGAATGGTATAATATATGGAGTAAGTTTTGAAGAAAGTGGCTTGTGTTAAATGATATTAGCTAGTCCAAGCTAACACAACTCGAAACCTTGGTACGGGTTGAAAAGCCTTAGGACGAAGGCATAGAGGTTAGATTGCTGAAAGTATTTAGGATTTAGTCTCTGATCCGTTCTTAGTACTAGGACATGAATGCTCTCAGTAATCATATTGTGGCGCTTTCGGTTCATCTATGTCTAGATCGAATCGGGGGTGCTACAAAAGGTGGTATCAGAGCATGGTTTATGATCATGCTCACGGGAAAAGCCTTCAATATTTTATCGAGTCAAAAGGAGTCGCAAAAGCCAATTAGGGTAATTCAGTCTATTCCGCCAATTTGTAGATTGTGTGTTAAGTTATTTATTACTTGGTGCAGATGTCAAATCACAGGTCAAGTAATCACCGGTCGGAGGGTTCATCGTTGGGTCGGGGCAAACCAGAACAAAAGCATGTGTTGGGATCATCAAATACGTCTATGCATTCAAGAGGAGAAGAACACTTGGGTCAAGAGCCGATGTTAGGATACATGCCTGAGTTGGCCAGTGAAACTGATTATGGAAACTTGGAATTTCCTGGGATATGGGACTATCCCGTTGAGCCAAATCCATCCCCAACATTCTCTCACGAGTCAGATTTTGACTCCCAGGAATTTCAGATCCCACATCAGCCGAACCAGAGGGGTGGTGGGCAGACTGGATGGACAGGATCAATGGATCAACCCGGTCAAGAGGGACATCAACGAGCTGATCCGACCCTATCAATGGTGCATAATTTGTTATCTCAAGTACTCCATCGGGCCATCCCATGTGCTGAGGCCAATGCAACACCTCCACCAGATTTTCTGAAAATAGTAACAACCATGAAGACCTTGGGAACTTACCGATTCGATGGAGAACCAGATCCATACAAGGCGGATGCGTGGCTACAGTGCGTTGAGGTGAACTTCTCAACAACCAGATGCCCAGCGGACTTCAAAAAGGACATCGGAGTATACTATATGGAAAAGGAGGCTTTGAGTTGGTGGATTAGTATAGATCGGCAGACCGGGTATACTATAAACACTTGAGAAATGTTCAAAAAGGAGTTTGAACGGAAATACTTCCCACCTGAAGCACGAGACCGGCTAGCACAAGAAAATCTGAGACTGGAGCAAGGGGAGAAGAGTGTGATAGAATATGAGGCGGAGTTTATGAGGCTACAAAGGTACGTCTCGTATTGCAATGTGGACAACGAAGCTCTAGTTAGACAGTTCATGCAAGGACTACAACCAGAGATTGGGAGCCGTTTACAATCGGTAACCTTCGCTAGTCCGCATGATGCAATAGAAAGGGCAGTCAATGTGGAGTCGTACTTAGTTAAAGAAAAGGCTGCTTGGAAGAAAAAGAAAGGGATTGCTGACTCCAATCCAACGGCAAAACTGATTCAGTTCCCGAATCGTGGCCCGACATCAAACAATGGTGGATCTCAGAATAGAGGAAACCAAAGGTCAAGGTTTAATGACGGATCATGTTTCAAATGTGGGGAGTTGGGACACATAGCTCGAAACTGTCCCAACGGTTATGTTGTGCCGGAAGTTCCAGTACACATTAAGTGTTACACATGTGGTGAGGCAGGGCACTATGCAACTTCATGCCCAGCTAGGACAGTTGGAACCGTCAGGGGAACTGGGAGAGAAGGAGCACCGACTCGACCAACAAAAAAACCCACGGCCAAGCGACAGGCAACTTTGGGTCGAGTTTATGCTTTAGAGGCATAAACCTCGAGCCCGGCAGGACCGACAAAAGGTCCCAGTACAAGTTTGTCTGGGCGCTAACCCCCTTTTTGTGTGATTGAATTATTGCTTACTTGCTTGCTAGTTTAATCATTGGTCGTTGAGTTTTCGTATTGAGAATACGTATGTTAATGGTTGTTTTTTGGTGGGAACACTACGTGTTGGTGGTAACCCCACGCACGTTTTGTTTGATTCGGGAGCGACACATAGTTTTGTGACTCCCAAGGTGGCTTCTAAGTTTAGGGATGAGTACCTTGTGTAGTAGGTAAATATTTCCGTGTTAACCCCCGGAATCAAACCCTAGAAGCTACGAGAGTGGTGTTAGGAATACCTATAGAGATCCAGGAGAGAGCCTATAGGGCTGATCTTATAGTAGTATCCCTAGAACGATATGAGGTGATTTTAGGAATGGACTGGCTATCAAGTTACCACGTGAACTTGGATTGTGGTCGTGGGAGGATCATGTTTGGTGGAATTCATCCGGCGATTGCGTATTATGGGATAAGTTCAAGTTCGGTCATATCCATAATATCCGCGGTGAGAGTTGAGGAGCAATTAAAGAAGGGGGAGGCCTACTTAGTTGCTATGAACGTCACTAATGAAGAAGTTGATGAAGACTAGAATGTCTTGGTAAAGGAGTTTGAAGACGTGTTCAGGCCGTTAACGGAGTTGCCACCGGCAGATTTTATGCGGTTAATGAATGAGAATGAGGTGGAGCATGAGGAGCACTTGAGAAAGGTCTTGGAGAGAGAGATGAGTCAGAAACTCTATGCTAAATTTAGCAAGTGTTGGTTCTGGAGGAGAGAAATTGGATTCTTAGGACATCGCGTTTCGGAGCAAGGCATGTCCGCAGATCCTTAGAAGATAGTAATAATTCAAGATTAACCGCAACCTACGACGGTGAATGGAGTTCATTGCTGACTATGATGTGAAGATTCAATACCATCGGGGCAAAGCAAACGTAGTGGCGGATGTGTTAAGCCGAAGGAAGGTACATGTAAGTACGGAAAAGGAGCTGGAGTCATTGAGCAAAGAGTTAAAGATGGTAAATTTGTCAGCCTTGGAAGGGGAAACAAACGAACCATTAAGAGAGGGTTCGAAGAGAGTATCCGGAGTTCCTTGTCGAAACAACAACCATGGAGCCCAGAGAGTCATCACAACCTTAGCAGAATTCGGGACGAATTCTAATAAGAGGGGAAGAATGTAATGACAAGGACGAGAGATGAGAGCAGCCGGAAGAGAAACGGCCTAGAGAAAAATTTTGGCCAAGAAAAGGTCCAAAAATCAAAAGTGAGGAATGCGACTCAAGGATACTTAGATCGATATGTTGGTCCAAAATAACGATTTTTGGTCGAAGAATTTGGAAGAATGATCGAATGAATCTGAAGATAGCCAGGGACCATCATTTTGGCTAAGGTGGATAGCCGAGGTGGCCGGCCAAACTGAAAGGGACGAGCTGGGACAATCAACCACGAGGTGTCCACTGCTATTCCGTCTTTATACATCAGNATTATCCTACACATGACTTGGAGATGGCGGCTGTAGTCTTTGCGTTAAAGATATGGCGATCTTACTTGTATGGTGGGAAGGTCCAAGTGTTTACGGATCATAAGAGTCTGAATTACATTTTCACTCAACCTGAGTTGAATTTGAGGCAACGTAGATGGATGGAGTTAGTCGCGGACTATGACCTAGAGATAGCTTATCATCCGGGAAAGGCTAATCTCGTTGCTGATGCATTAAGCCGGAGAAGGGCTAGTGTATCATCTGCTAAGGACGTGGAGGGAGTTGTGAATCTCCTAAGGACGTTAAGGTTGAACGTTCTGACCGAGGATACAGAACCGTTGGGTTTGGGAGCTACGGATCAAGCTGACTTATTAACAAGAATCCGGTTAGCTCAAGAAGAGGATGAGAATTTGATTAAGTTGTCACAAGCTGACAAGACCGAGTATCAAACTTCAAACAATGGGACGATTGTGTTGAATGGCCGAGTATGTGTTCCTAACGTGAAAGAGTTAAAGGAAGAGATCCTTAAGGAAGCACATCAGTCTAGATTTTCTGTTCATCCGGGGATGAGCAAGATGTACCGCGACCTGAAAAGGTACGAATATTGGGTCGGGATGAAGTGGGACGTGGCCAAGTGGGTGGCTAGTTGTCCGACGTGCCAGTTTATTAAGGCCGAGAATCAATTTCCGAGTGGTTTGTTGCAAATTTACCAATGTCGGAATGGAAATGGGATATGATCACAATGGACTTTGTGATGGGTTTACCGAAGACTAAGAATAAGCATGACGCGATTTGGGTCATCGTGGATCGATTGACCAAATCTGCTCATTTCTTACCTATGAGAAAGACGGATGGAGTGCCTAAGCTAGAAGAGCTATACGTGGATGAGATTGTGAAACTGCATGGTGTGCCAGTGAGTATTGTGTCCGATCGTGATCCGAAGTTCGCTTCACGATTCTGGAAAGAGTTTCAGAAAGAGTTTGGGACGAAGGTACACATGAGTACTGCGTATCATCCGCAAACGGATGGTCAGTCCGAGAGGACCATCAGGACGTTAGAGGACATGTTGAGAGCGTGTGTTTTGGATTGTGGTGGTAACTGGGATAGTTATCAGAGTTAGGTTAGATGATCATGCGTGTGTTTGATTGTTTGCTTGCTAAGTGTTTTCGTATCATGTTAGAATTGTTAGCATGAATGCGTGATTAGTTGCTGGCTAAGGTCTTACGGGATGACTGTATTCACTAAGCATTTATGGTAATGCTTATGCCTTTCTTATGTGGTTAGTGTGCAGGTAAAGATGTTGTCCAGGACCGTTAATCCTGAAGGCGGACTCAAAGGCAGTGAAGAAAGGAGTGGATTTAGGATTGGGTTTTGGGGTTTTATCGTTTAAGCATTGTTCTGGTTATTGGCTTTGGTGTTATTGATAACTTAATCGAATTTAGGGTTTTATCGTTTAAGCATTGTTCTGGTTATTGGCTTTGGTGTTATTGATAACTTAATCGAATTTGGCTAAGTTAGTTAATGATTTATTTTTATGAACCTCGTTTGTACTTTGGAATTTGAGCTAGTTATGCAATGAGAATGAATGTCTTTGAGAATCGAATTGTTGTTAAGTTTAATGAGAAAGTTTGAAATTCCGCATAAGTGTGTAAGTTGGCCGTAGGTTGTTAGGACGGTCTGGCCGCGGTATGATTACCGGGTAGGGTCGCCTCAAGATCTTCTCAAAATCATCGAGGTGATCTAGGGGGTCTTCCACGGCTTCACCCTGATATTTGTTGTTCCGGACCATGGCAAGCATACTACTCTTTATCTCGTAACCAGCATCACTTGAGGGTGGAGTGATGCCGATTCGTGGTCTGTAGTTGGTGGGGGAGTCACATTCGCCGATGAGACGTTGATGTCGCGGTATATCGGCATGTTCTCGTTGTGTGCGTCATTCATTCCTTCTTGGGGATGGTGTATATCATCCATTTGAACGTGTTGTTATAGGTACCTGCGAAAAAGTCTTAAGGAACGATGTTAGAGTCGAAAAAGAAAGTAAAGTCTTAGTCTTGCTAAGAATTAGAAATTCAATACTCAAATTACTCCCAAATCGGCAACGGCGCCAATTGATAATTAGATTTTTCTATGGGGTTCTACTCAGTCAATGACCCACTACTTATAACCGAATATAGTACAGGTTATGGGTCTTATAATTCTGATGGGAGGTTTCAAGGTATTCCATTTATGGAATTCTTTTACAAGCTAAGAGAGATTAAAAGGGGTGGAATGAGGAGAAACTAACGCTTAAATTATAAAAGAACAGGAAACAGGTATTGAAACTAAGTATTGCTAAAGAACTGAAAATATGATAGCTAAAGATACGAACTTGCAAAAGAAAATAGGAATCGGTTCAAGGGACAAGGGGGTTCTTCGGGTCTAAAACGTTAAAGACCTTCCCTTTGATGTTAGATTTACTTCCTATGAGGCTAATCCTTTAGCGTAGAGTTCAGGATCTAGACGAATCCACTGTCGTGGTATAAGTCTCTTTGCTGTCTCACGACCTAAACTCGCTATCACGAAGTGATCCATGAAAGCAGCAAGCTTGACTAGACAACTCTACTAAAGCCAAAATGCTCCCTAGGCATCTAATCCCTTAGGCTAGGATGAGCGAATCTCTTATGAGATTGGTTCTTGCAAACATTTAAACATGGCGTTTGTTTGAAGAAGCTCAAAGGTAATGTTCAAATAGCGAAGATGACTAAGCATTAATAATATCAAATAAGAAAGGATTAAGATGGATTAAGCATAGATCCGCATCAAAGATTGGGACTTTAACTCATTTTCCCTTCCCTTGCCCTAAAACCGAAATAGACTATTCACAAGCCATTTGAGAAACCCCAAAATTCATAAGGATGAGAGAGTAACTCATCGGTTGCAAGGTAGTCAAGAACAAGAAAAGGAAGAAGTTTTTAAGAAAATAACACTAAGCTATAATACTTAAAAACATTAAGATTGCATAAAAATCAAAGTTTTGGACAAGCTTCAATGGTGGAAAATACAAAAGTCTCGGTTCTTGAAAGAAAAAACAGAAAATAAAAAGTAGAAAGCGTGATGAAAGGATAAGAGTTGGGGAGTAGGTATTTATACACAAAAGAGGAAAAACATAAAACGTTGGGACCACTTTCTCGAAATGGTACTATTTTGGATTTTAGCGTTTCGGGCTCAAGTCGTTGTGAGCAAGCCGAAATGTTATCTCTTCTTGATTCTTCGGGCAGTCTCCATATCGGGCAGGGATTTCAGGATCATGTCGTGAAGGCTCGCCTTCCTTGTTACTTGAATTGGGTACTTCCCGTTGCCTTACTCTGATATCCGTCTTCATGGCATCCTCTTGCTGGATCTTCGCCTCGAGATGTTCCTTTCGGGACTAAGTCGCTGCTACTCGTCTAAATCGGCCTCTAGGTCGTGATCCATGCTCGATATTACCGGCTCATCCTCTACTTGTGATCTCCCTCCTTGGTTTCTTCTTCGGACCATCCTAAGCACCTGAGAACACTCTCCAAACATGCAAGACTATGCAGAAACCTAACCTAATGCATCTAATCCTAACATGGGTAAAAATGTGATGAAAGCTAAGATGAAAGTGCAAGAATTAAGTCCTAGCTAGCATGAAATGTGTGTCAAAATCATGCAATTTACAGAGATATCATCGCTCCCTCGGCCGAGTATGCATGACGATGCAAGTGCCGTCGATTGTCATAAAGGACATAACGGACCGACTGTCATGAAGGACATGTCGGCATTGATGTTCTTGCCTACAGTCCTCTGTGGTAAGTAAGGAGGTGTTCAAGGAAGGGAGCCGTGGACCGATACACCTAGAGGCGTCGACAACCCGCTTGGAGTGGAACATGCAAAGCCATGAAGGGCTAGGGTCATGTTTGGTAGCTAGAGTTGAACATGAATAGCCATGAAGGGCTCAGGTCCTGGTTCAATGTCTAGTCGAGTGTGGAACACAGGTAGCCATGAAGGGCTAGGGTGTGTGTTCCACGGTTGGGCTTAGTAATCTGCAGTTGCTATAGCCCCGACATGCATAGTAACGAGAATGTTACTATGGTCATGCCACCATTGTTTAAGCTTCCGCTTGTGTTATTGCTTTGATATTGTTGCATGATATGAGCATGCATGCATCATTTTATTTTGGGGTTTGGGTTGGGTTTCTAACAATTGTATAGAGGGTCCTGGATTCACTGGGTAATACTAGATTACTCGTCCCTCATTTTAATAAATTTTGAAGGAAGCCGTAGAAAGTAGACGGGCGCAGCAGACACTAGGATTCCGGAGTAGATTGCGGTATGTTTTTGTAAAACTTGTACGGTTTGGATAGTAAAGATCCGCTTATATAGTGTTTGACTAAGTCAGATTTTGTATAATAACTCGATATATATAATAAAGGAGTTTTGTTGAAAGTAAGAGCCTTGTGTTGAAATGATATTAACTTGGTCCGAGTTAACATAACTCTTGCCGAGGGTACGGGTTGGCAAGCCTTAGGCCCTAGGCGAGAGGGTTGAGCTAGCACGGCGGACCAGCCTTGGACTTGGTCCGTTTCGAGGGAGGGCCGGCTGGTCGGCAAACATCGGCACAACTGCGGGGCTCCCGGCTCGTCCTGGGTCCTAGACCGGGTCGGGGGTGCTACAGGCATGACCTCACACACAGCTTCTCAAAAACACTTTTCACGCCGCAGAAAGAAAGGGAGAGAGAGAGTTCGACGGCCCCGGAGTTGAAGATCTCGAGAGAGAATTCTTCTGCAGCCGCCCACTTCCTCTTCCTTTTCCTTTCATCTTTTGTTCTTAGTTCTTTGTTTTTCAATACTTTAAGAAGATCTCTTCAATTGTTTTCCTTTGAAGAAGTTCTCTCACTTTGTTTCTTATTCAATACAAATCGCACCTTTCATATCTCAAAGATGTCTCTCGTTCCCATGAATGAGTAGTCATCTAGTTGGGTTTCTAAGGGGGTTTTCAAAGGGGTTTAATCATGGATTGATTTCGCTAGGGTGATAGAGATAGATTTTCTTTTAGGTATCTTCGTTTATGTCTTGTTCTTATTGCATGTTTGCTTCTTTGATCAATTAGCAACTGATTCCAGGACGACTAGATATACAAACGTGTGGTCTATCGTCTGGATCTAGAAGTTAACGAGCGGATCGCACCGTAGGATGCTTAGGCATATCGACAGACCGCACCGCGAGTGTTTACAAATAGGTGAATGATATTTATGCGCGTCTGTCTTGCATCTTGGGATGAGAAGTCATATCTGCAGTGTAAGACAAACGTGGGTGGCTAGATCCGCAAAAGCGGGGTAGTCATAGTCGACCGTTTCAGCTTAAGAACCCAACCCATTGAATCATTTAGAACCTATCCTATTGCTTGTTAGATCTGATCCATGAACCCCGGAGAACACCCCTAAACCCAACGCATTTTATTCATTGATTTACAACCGTTTAATTCTCTTCCGCTGCTTGATATTACTATTACAAACCGTGACAAACTACACCCCCAAGTTCCCTTTTGGTTTAAAGAAGTTAGAAATCATAGGACTTTCGCAAACAACAATTTATGTGGATTCGATCCCTTAATATACTACTGTGATTGCTGTGCACTTGCAGCTATCTTAGGGGTAAAACTTGAAGTAACAAACCCCACCGCATCAAGTTTTTGGCGCCGTTGCCGGGGATTGTTTGCTTTTGCAAATTTTCAGTTTCTAATTTCTCTTTTAAACCACGTTGAATTTCAACCTTTTCCGCTCATTGCTCACGATTTTCTTGTGTTTACTTCTCATGTTTTAGGTGTATGACCACTAGGAGGAACGCTGTTAACCTCTTGCCCCGCTACATCGAGATCGACAGACATGAAAAAGAAATCTGAAGGTTAAGAAGACAGATCAGCATGGCAGAAAAGGAGGCCGCTCTTGGAGTTCAGCGAAACCGCGAAGAAGTTCTTCGAAACACCGGTCGAGCACCCAACGATCTACAAGATGGGGAGCCACAGCTCGACAACAACGGAAACCCAATCAACCCCCTTCCCGAGGCTGAATCAGATGAAGACGAACGCGATCCTGCCTTGCAGCAAGGAGGACACAACCCGATCATCGGAAATGGCGCAAACCAAGCGAACCCTATCGTCTAGCCGGATGACCGAGATGCCAACCAACCTGTTCTACCAGCCAACCTACCCAGGCGAGTTAGGAACCGCACCATAGCCGATCATGATACTTCTGATCAACACTTCCAGAATCGAGCTGCGATTCAAGTTAACGTCCCCCATGAGGACGAGTTGGAGATCAAACCGCAGATCATCTCCTTGGTGAAGCAAAATCAGTTTCACGGGCTATCAAACGAGCACCCGATGGACCACATCGAGTTATTTGATGAGATTTGCAGCACTACAAAGGCGAACCGAATCCCTCCCGACTATCTGAAGTGCAAGCTATTCCCATTCTCTTTGAGCGACAAAGCTCATAGATGGCTAAAGACTTTACCACCGGATCGATCACTAACTGGGTAGAATGCAAGTCACCTTTCCTCAATCATTTCTACACTAAATCTCGTTCCAACCTGCTGAGAAACAAGATCCAAGATTTTCAACAAGGACCGGAAGAATCATTCTTTCAAGCATGGGAGCGATTCAAAGACTATGAAAGCGACTGTCCTCACCATGGTTTCTCTGGAGCCCGCTTGCTAAACACGTTCTACCACGGACTGCAGGCTAGATATCAACTCTCACTCGACACAGCCATCAATGGATATTTTACAACAAAGACGAAGCGACAAGGGCGCGCACTCATCGAGAACCTTGATGTAAGCAACATCAACAATTGTCCGGATTATGATAGAAATCAACGAACCGGAGACTTTGATTCTAATCAGATAGCCGAGTTGAAGAATATGATGAGCCAGCTGCTCAAAGGACAACAGCGCAGCATCAATGCGTGTGATACCGCGGGGAAGAGAGAAGAGTCTAACCCGGGAGACGACAGAGACGAATCTTACACGCGAGAAGAAGAAGTTAACTTCGTAGGAGGCCAGAATTCATATCTAAACTGAAACTTTAATAATGGATTCAACAACAATTTCAGGAACAACAACAACCTCTCATACCGAAACCCGAACGTGGAGAACCCACGAGATCAAGTGTATCCACCTCAAGGAAGACCCTTTCAGAACAAGTTTCAAAACGTGAACTACGGAAGCAACAGAGGCTACCAGCCAAAGCAACCCTACAACTCTCAACTTACGCCCTACATCAACCAGTAAGGAGCGCCACAAGCTGCATCAAACGCGCCGTACCCATCACGAGAGGACAAACTCGAAGGATTGATGCAACAGCTGCTGTTGTCTCAACTAAAATCGGTCAAGGACCTCAACATCAAGGTAGATTGCATGTACAACGACCTGAATGAAAAGTTTGAAACCCTATCTTCACATGTGAAGAAGTTGGACATGCAAGTCTCTCAAACTGCCGAAACCATCAAGAGACATGCATGGATTTTTCCCGGAAAGGTAGAAGATAACCCGAAAGGATTCTGTAACGCGATCTCAGCAATCGCCGACGAAGCTAAGGAGCCAGAGCTAGCTATGGGAGAGAAGTGCAGATTCGTTCCACTCTTCCCAATGATAAAGAAAGGAATGGCCAATCCACCTTTTGACACTCCGGAGAATCGCGGGTTCGATAGGCTAAAGAAAGAAGAAGATCCAGGCGCATTCACCTTCCCCTGCTCGATCACGGAAATCAATTTCGAGGATTGTCTGTGTGACACAGGAGCCAACGTCAATGTCATGTCAACAGCAATCGCTGAAAGTTAGGAATAACAACCTATTTCCCCTCACCTACGCAGCTAGTATTCGGAGATTCCTCTAGGAATAAATCGAATGGCGTGGTCTACAACGTCCAACTTTTTGTCGGATATAAGATAGTACCTACTGACTTCCATGTGCTCGACATGGGGGAGGACAAGGACAAGCCGTTGATACTTGGAAGACCCTTCTTGGCCACGGTAGGAGCAAGGATCAACCACGTAAGTAACTTCGTAGTCTTCCTACATATAAGCCAGAAAAAGATACTACCCAAAGGAGCTAAATACTTCGCCACCGGAAGCGAAGAGCCACGCGACTAAAAAGGAGAAAAAGGGTATGATATTAAGAGCACGCCAGCTCCACTCGAGACCTTTCTCTAGAATCAAAATCTTGATCCCTCCCGAGCTGGAAGAACTGGGGGAAGAGGAAATGTCAAGGGCAGTTGAAAAGACAAGGCAAGTGATCTTAGAAGCTAAAATTCTAAGGAACGAAAACGGAGGCACACTGCTGATACGTAAGCAAGGAGAAGCTTTGGGAGAGACGACTCCTGAAGCGCTTTCTTCAACCGCCTAAGCTTCAAACAAAGTCGAGCTAAACGACTCAAACAAAAGCGCTTGGTGAGAGACAACCCATCTGGTACGTGTTTTTAATTTTCCTTTCTTTCATTTCTAACAGCTGGTTTTTGCAAGTTTTCTGCACTTGCGTATAAAAAAAAATTGATAAAAAAATATAAAAGCAAGAAAAACCCAAAAATATGAAGAGGAGCCTCGGAAGGAGACTGGTCGCACGAGTGCCGGCCCTTGCCACGGCGAGACGGACCGTGACCGCGCAACGGACCACAACCGCACATAGGGAATGAGCCTGGCCGCGGCCGCGACGGGGCATGGCGCGGCCAACGGTCGTTCGATGCAACCGAGCCGCATTTTGGTACAATCCCGCACCGAAAGTTATTCCCGATAATGAAAAACCAAAATAACGGATTTCATGGATTCGTGGCCAACACGCAAGGTAAGTTTTCTCGTTTTAAATTTTTTGAAAATATAAGGTTTTGTGATAAAAACACCTTTTTAAAAGTAAAAGAAGAACTTTAGGATCAAAATCTCTTTTCTTCTTCTCTTCCAAGAGACTTGGGGATTTTTGGGAGATTCTAAATTTTTCAAATCCGAACTGTTTTCAAAAAATCTTTGGTCCAAGCTCATCTATTTTAAAGGAAGATTCAATTTTTAAAGTTCACTCATCTTCATCTACAAGGTATGGTCTCTAATTTTACAAATCCGCAGAAATTGATATAAGTATGCCGCATTGACTTTCACAAAAGCGGAGTTTGTGAAAAGTTATGCCGCAGAAATAATTTTTAATGGTGAAATTATGCCGAGGTAGCTTTCATAATAAGGGACTTTGTGAAAGTGGTTGCCGGCGAATTTTTAAAAATTATCGAGAGTGTGTGGATTACATGGGTACGAAGACTCATGGTGATTTAGGGCGGTGTATCGGCGGCGTCCCGCTTTCCCGACCCAAATGGATACGAGAAACGGAAGGAAGACTCGGAGGGTACTTGGGTCGCTCCCTCGGCCGAGTTGCATGACGATGCATATGCCGATTGTCACGAAGGACAATGCGGACCGACTATCATGAAGGACATGTCGACATTGATGTTCTCGCCTACGGTCCTCTGTGGTAAGTAGGGAGGTGTTCAAGGGAGGGAGCCATGAACCGATACACCTAGAGGCCTCGATAACCCGCTTGGAGTGGAACATGCATAGCCATGAAGGGCTAGGGTCATGTTTGGTAGCTAGCGTTGACAAGAATAGCCATGAAGGGCTTGGGTCCTGGTTCAACGTCTAGTCGAGTGTTGAACACAAATAGCCATGAAGGGCTAGGATTTGTGTTCCACGGTTGGGCTTAGTAATCTGCAGTTGCTATAGCCCTGGCATGCATAGTAACGAGGAGGTTACTATGGTCATGCCACCAGTTTCTATAGCCCTGGCATGCATCATTTTATTTTGGGGTTTGGGTTGGGTTTCTAACAATTGTATAGAGGGTCCTGAATTCACTGAGTAATACTAGATTACTCATCCCTCATTTTAATAAATTTTGCTGGAAACCGTAGAGAGTAGACGGGCGCAGCGGACACTAGGATTCCGGAGTAGATTGCGGTATGTTTTTGTAAAGCATATGTACAGTTTAAGTTGTACGGTTTTTGTAGTAAGGATCCGCTTATGTAACGTTTGAATAAGTCAGATTTTGTATAATGACTCGATATATATATAAGAAAGGAATTTTATTGCGAGAAAAAGCCTTGTGTTGAAATGATATTAACTTGGTCCGAGTTAACACAACTCTTGCCTAGGGTACGGGTTGGCAAGCCTTAGGCTCTAGGCGAGAGGGTCGAGCTAGCACGGCGGGCCAGCCTTGGACATGGATTCGTTCTAAGGGAGGGCCGGCCGGTCGGCGAACCTCGACACTGTGGGGCTCCCGGCTCGTCTGGGTCTTAGACCGAGTCGGGGGTGCTACAGGCGTGACCACACACAACAGCTTTTCAGAAATACTTTTAACGCTGCAGAGAGAGAGAGAGAGAGAGAGTTCGACGGCCCCGGAGTTGAAGATCTCGAGAGAGAAATTGTAGCATCCGTGACCAGGAATTGTAATTATGGTCGAGTGGGTCATGAGATGGCCGATGTAAGTATGTACTGAGTCGAGTGAGGTTCGACCGTGTCTGTGAATAGTCGTCTGTTTTGTGACTATGTCCGTGAGTTTGGACGGTACAGTGACTGTAGTTCAGAGAAAATGGCTAAGTCCGAGAGAAAATGTGAAATTGTGGAAATAACGACTAAGTGTTGAGAGAAAAAGGGCTAGGCCCGTGGGCCTTGAGTTTGGCCGAAGAAAAATTAGAGTTTTCCTAGTCGGAATAGGATTTCTAGAGTATTGGTCGAGCGGTTTGAGAAACTGCCGAGAGAAAAGAAAAGTTTGGTCGGTTAGCCGAGAGAAAGTTAAAACAAACCGGTTCTAGCCGAGAGAAAAGGGAAAACACGCATAGTTAGGCGGTTTATCCCTAGGGATTCGCGTATATAAGGAGTTTTATGCGATTTTTCTCGGGCAGCCGCATTTTTACTCGAGAGAAGAGAGATTTCCCGAGAGAATTGAGAGATCATCGAGAGATCGAGTTTTCCGTGTGAGTTCTGCGAGTTTTGATTGAGAGATTCGATTGAGGATATGCAATTTGCCGAGGAAGGATCGAAGTTATCTGAAGGTTTTCGGATTGGGTCGAGAGATAGTCGAGAGCACTTGATTCCGGCTGATAGTTTCGGTAAGTGCTCAGATATCTTCGTTTGTGCTAGGATTTTTTTGTCGAGAGTTGTTCGACTAATCCGTTTGTTTTGGTCTGTTTCCAAGGGAATTCAGAGTTTGGTTCGAGGAAAAGTTAACGGTTTGTGAGTTAGCCGAGAGGAGATTGGATCTCGCGGTACGAGTCATAGCGATAGCCGAGGGAGCACGTTTGTGTCCGACTATCTTTGTTTTTGTTCGAGTTATCACCGAGTTTCCTTCGACCAAACCGTTCGTTTGATTGTCTAAGGTGAGTGCGTGACTGTGGCTAGCATCTATGGATTGAAAGATTGCTAGGGATTTTGATATGTGTATTGATCGCTTGTGTAAGTAGGGTTTTATGCTTAGCAAGGTCAATGTTTATGTGATTGTGATGCGGTTTGGTGACCGTGAGATTATGTGATGTGTCTAGCTAGCTCGTGATCGAGGCAGGATTGTTTCTTTGGCTTAGGTGAAGTGTTATTCACGCTAGTGCGGAACCGAGTCCGTAAGACTAGATGGTCAGAGTTAGGTTAGATGATCATGCGTGTGTTTGATTGCTTGCTTGCAAAGTGTGTTGATATCGTGTTAGAATTGTTAGCATGAAAGCTTGATTATTTGCTGGCTAAGGTGTTACGGGATGACCGTATTCACTAAGCATTTATGGTAATGCTTATGCCTCTCTTATGTGTTGAGTGTGCAGGTAAAGATGTTGTCCAGGTCCGTTAGTTCTGAAGGCGGACTCGAACGAAGTGAAGAAAGGAGTGGATTTTGTACTTTGGAATTTGAACTAATTATGCAATGAGAATGAATTTCTTTGAGAATCGCGTTGTTGTTAAGTTTAATGAGAAAGTTTAAAATTCCGCATAAATGTGTAAGTTGGCTGTAGGTTGTTAGAACGGTCTGGCCGCGGTATGATTACCGGGTCGGGTCGCCTCAGTTTGGTATCAGAGCATGGTCGATTCTAGAACAGTTCATTAGCATAATTGGGGTTAGATAAATCCACCTTTCACTGCCGAGTCTCGCGGTTTGTTGTTGTTTGAGTTGGGAACTCTTGGTTGCGGTTAGCTACGGGCTAAGCGATAATTGTCTTGTCGTGCAGATGGCTCCGAGGAGGACTAGGGCTGCAAGGTTGAATGGTGCTGCGAACTCGGAGAGTTCTAGATCTGAGAATGCGGTTGGGAACCAGCATTAGATCGAGGCTGCTGTGGCGGCTGAGGCTGCTGCGGCTGCGGCTGCGAATGCTGCGGCTGCTGCTGCTGCGGAAGCGACTTCTGCGAATGCGACTGCGGGTGGAGATGAGAACGTGGCTGGGAATGCCGCAGGAGCTGTTCCAGACAGGCTGGAGGTTGTGCTGGGGCTGCTAGCTCAAGTGTTGGAGCGTTTGCCAGTGGTTGTGCCTGTAACGGGAGTGGTATCGGCCGTGGCACCACTAGTGGTTGTGCCAGACGTTGGGAACGTGGTGGTTAGGAAGCGGGTCAGGCCGTGTTGATTCCGTCTTACCTCAAAGTGTTGGATCATATGGCGAGGTTGGGAACCAAGTTCTTCGCGGGAGCAACTGCGCCTATTGAGGCCGACGAGTGGAGGATGAGGCTTGAGAGGAACTTCGAGTCTATCCGATGTTCGAAAGAGTACAAGAGGGACATAGTCGTGCATTACCTGGAGGGTACTGCACATACGTGGTGGAAAGGGATCACAAGGCGTTTGGTGAACCCGAACTGTTCGTACGAGACGTTCACAGCTATGTTCCAAAGCAAGTACTTTCTGCAGGAGGCGTACAATCAGTTGGAGGACGAGTTCTTGTACTTGCGCCAAGGGACCAAGACGGTTCGGCAGTACGAGACTGAGTTTAACCAGTGACGCAAGTATGTGGGACGTGACCATGATACCGAGGAGAAGCTGATCCGAAGGTTCATGAGTGGACTAAGGGTCGAGCTGCATAACGGGTGTTTAGTGCGTGAATTTGCGACGGTCACAGAGCTGGTTGAGAAGGCAGCGTTGTTGGAGTCTGGACAGGCAGAGGAGGCTTTGATTAGGGTTGGAACCGTGGTGGCTACGGCTAAGGGTGGTCAAGCGTCTGGGGGACAGAACCGCAAGTTTGGAAAGAATGTTCCAGCCAAGGCAAGTGGGAACCGCAGCGTGTGTGGTACTTGCGGCAAGATGCATATGGGCGTATGTAAGCGTATGTATGGCTCGTGTTTTCGTTGTGGTAGTCCGGACCACAAGATTGCTGAGTGTCCTGAGTCAGAGACGAGGATGGTGAGACTGTCGGATGGAGGAAGCGCGGGTGTGGTGTGCTTCGGTTGTGGAGAGCCGGGACACTACAAGCGTGATTGTCCAAAGTTAGGAGCGGCTGGGCAAGCGGCTAATTAGCTTAAGCGTGCAAGAGAGGTGCTGGCGCCACCAGCTAAGAAACCTGCTGTTACACGGAGGGTGTATACCACGACCGCGGACGGGACTGGAGACCCGACCACTTCTCGACCGATCACCGGTAAGTTTTAGTACTTACGGTTTTATTGAGTTTTGTGTGTTGCGTGTTTGCATAAGTGTCTTAGCATTCTAGGGATTGAATGTAGGGACCTTATTAATGGGTGAGGTGGAAACCCATGTTCTATTCGACTCCGGAGCGAGTCATTGTTTTGTTAACCTAGGAATGATTGGAAAAGGAGGATTCCAGAAAGAACCCGCAGAAGAATTCGGACTAGTGAGAGCGGCTGGAGGCCAAGTGATGTTCTCACTAGGGACGGTTCGAAATGTGTAAGTCTGGACTGAGGAAGTTGATATGCCAGCAGACTAAGTGTTTTACGAGGTCAAGTCTTACGATGTCATCCTAGGAATGGATTGGATCGGTAAGCACAAAGCGCATTTGGATTGTCACCGAGGAAGGGTGAAGTTCGAGAGGGTTGGAGGAGTTCTGGTTTATCAAGGTGTTAGACCGACTTCTGGTAGCTTGGTTGTGTCGGCAATACAAGCAGAGAAGATGTTGGAGAAAGGGTGTGAGGCATATCTAGCGACGATATCTACGACTGAGGTTGGGCCAGACGTGGAGTTAGGAGACATTCCAGTGGTACAAGAGTTTGAGGACGTTTTTCAAGCTTTGTCCGGGATGCCACCAACTCGTTCAGATCCGTTCACAATTGAACTTGAGCCGGGAACTGCTCCAGTGTCTAAGGCGCCTTACCGTATGGCTCCGGCCGAGATGGCTGAACTGAAGAAGCAACTGGCTGATCTTCTGGACAAGGGATTTGTAAGGCCAAGCAGTTCACCATGGGGCACACCTGTTTTGTTCGTAAAGAAGAAGGATGGAAGCTTCCGGCTTTGCATCGATTACCAAGGGTTGAACCGTGTTACGGTAAAGAACAAGTATCCACTTCCAAGGATAGACGAGTTGTTGGATCAGCTCAGGGGTGCTACTTGGTTCTCGAAGATTGATTTGGCTTCTGGGTACCATCAGATACCAATAGACGAACCAGACGTGAGTTAGACTGCCTTTCGGACAAGGTATGGTCATTATGAGTTCGTGGTCATGCCGTTTGGTTTGACGAATGCGCCAGCTGCATTCATGAAGTTGATGAATGGCGTGTTCCGAAAATATTTGGATGACTTTGTGATTATTTTCATAGACGATATCTTAGTATACTCGAAGAGTCCGGAAGAGCATGAGCGGCATTTGAGGATTGTTCTGGGAATGTTGCGTGAGCAGAAGTTGTTTGCCAAGTTGAGCAAGTGTAGCTTTTGGCAGCGGCACATTGGGTTCTTGGGTCACATTGTTTCGGACAAGGGAGTGTACGTGGATCCTGAAAAGATCAAGGCCATTGCGGAATGGCCAAGACCTGAGAATGCCACAGAAATAAGAAGTTTTCTAGGGTTGGCTGGCTACTACAGGCGTTTTGTTAAAGGCTTTGCGAGTATGGCTCAGCCGATGACGCGTCTGACTGGTAAGGATGTTGAGTTCGTGTGGACAGCCGAGTGTGAGGAGTGTTTCTTGAAGTTGAAAGGAATGCTCACAAGTGCACCAGTGTTGCCTCTACCTGAGCCGGACGAGCCGTATGTGGTATACACGGACGCTTGTGGGAAGGGACTAGGATGTGTCCTAATGCAGCACGGGAATGTGATTGCATACGCGTCCAGACAGCTAAGGAAGCATGAGGTGAATTATCCTACACATGACTTGGAGATGGCGGCTGTAGTCTTTGCGTTAAAGATATGGCGATCTCACTTGTATGGTGGGAAGGTCCAAGTGTTTACGGATCATAAGAGTTTGAAGTACATTTTCACTCAACCTGAGTTGAATTTGAGGCAACGTTGATGGATGGAGTTAGTCGCGGACTATGACCTAGAGATAGCTTATCATCCGGGAAAGGCTAATCTCGTTGCTAATGCATTGATACAGAGGTTTTAACCCTATAAAATAGCTACTGCAAGTGCACAGCAATGTCGTAGTATTTAGGAATCGAATCCACAAGTTCCAAAGGTCACACTACGATTCTTTAAACCAAAATTAAGTTAAGACAAAGATATAGTTGTAGTTTTCAAGGTAAAACGAAAATAGCAAATAAAAACGGTTAAAGATCAATAAAACAAGCGTTAGGTCAAGGGCAATTCGCAGGAATTCAGAGATCACGAATCAGACAATTATTCAGGGAATGGATTATGAACCGTTCTAGAACTCAAAACACAGTTGTATAATCAATCCACCGTCGTGGTATCAATTACTTTGTCTAACAACCTAAGTGTCTAAACTGTCGTTTGAACTTAGAATTCTAGACAAGCATTAATTTCGAGTTTGATATGTTCACAAAACGCCTTAACATCAGCTTTCGTTGGCTAAGGACGTTTTGCTCATCTATGTTCTTTCAGGCTTTTAAACAAACACTTTTGATGCGTTAAACAACCTAAGATCAGAAACTAGGTAGCTAATCAAGTTTCAGCAATGAGATCAACAATAGATGAAGAAACCACAAGATAATTCTCTATCTATGTTTAATTCAATGATTCATAAATTCCCTTGAAAACCCTAAACCTAACTATGGATCTACTCAGACAAGGAAGCAGAGAACAAGCAAAGAGATGAAGAGAAATTCATAATCAATAAATAAGAAATCCAAAAGGGTTGAGAAATCTTCTCCAAAGATGCAGAAACTCGTCTCCCCAAGCTTACAAAGCACAAAACCCAAAAATATGAATAGAATAGAAAGTGTTGCCTAAACAATGGCCAAAAATAAGTATAAATAGGTCTAATCACGTTCTTGGTCGAAATCCTTCCAAAGCCGAGTGAAAATAGGAAAACCCGAAATTTCCTTTTTCTGCTTTAATGAACCGGTCGGTTTGGACAGTCATTACGAATATTAGCATAACTTCAGATCGCACCGTTGGATCGACTTCAAACCACTTCCAAATGAAAGCTAACTCAATACTAAAGTTTGTGTCCAAAATGCATCTCGATCCATCGGTGGGAAGTGCTTCAACGAATACCAAACTTCAGACTGTTCTGCATGGTACTGCATCTTCATATGTCCGTTTGCAGACAAATTTACTCATTTTCTTTAAAAGCGACCTAAAACCTGAAAAGACTCGATAAAGGACTAAAAGACTCTAAAAACACACTTTGACTCGAAAAACCATTGAAAACATTGGGTTAGAATGCGTCAAAAACGCAACATATCAACTCCCCCAGACTTAGTCTTTTGCTTGTCCCCAAGCAAACTACTAAGAATAGAGTCGAGGTTTGAAAACAGAAACTCACCGTATCTTTATAACACCACATTGAGCAACACTCTTGAATCCACATAGCACAGAGCCAACATTAGATAGTATTTCAGTAGAGTTACCTCAAGCTTACCAATCTCCCAGATACGGTTCATACCCCTTAGAGAAATTCGAAACCTCCATTGTTGACCCCTTTAATCAATTAAGCGTGCAGTCTCATCAAGGGAGTATCGGTCAAAGAACTTATAGATTCTTTCCCTTCCAAGCTCCTAACACGCATAAAGTACTTGCACAATCTCTCTTATTTTCTCTTCCCTTAGTCGATTTTTCCCTACTTTTCTAGGGTATCATTTTATTTTTTCTATCGACATGCTTTTCCTCACTTTTCTATAGATCAAGAACGGTGCAACACACTTTTGTGTTTCTTGTGAGGAGACGCTTTCATGAGTGTAAGCTCGCTTTCATAGTCCTTTTTATGGAACTCAGACTGCCGTTCTTAAACTTAGACTTCTTTATTTATTTATTTTCTTTTAGGGAAGATCAAAGAGAGACTGTGACAAACTTATCTTTAAAGTGTTGGAAGAGGAATCAGGTTCGATGTATACCAAGCCCCAAGATGAGAAAATTAAGGTTCATTTTATGCGGAGTCAACCCTGAATTTTTCGAACTCTCCAGAAATCTGAGCTTTCTCTGTTAGTTTGATCCACTCACAGTGTTTTACCTAGTAAAATCTGCAATCAACTGATGTGGCAATGGTTCTTCAAGTGTCAATGCAAAGTGGTTAGTTCCAAGAAAGGCTCATAGTTTCAACATAGTTTTGACTCAATAAAACAATTTGGACTGACTAAAAAAACCATCAAAATGACTCAAGAGAAACCAAAAGAAAGAAAGTGATGTGAGTTAGGGATGAACATCCTCCCCCAGACTTAAATCACACTGTCCACAGTGTGAAAAAGAGAGAAAAGGATGGTAAGGATGAAGAAACAAGTAAGGGATGAGAAAACTTACATGTTCGTGGTTGAAAGTGAGATGAGAGTGGGTCTGGCCGTTTTTTTTTTAATATATATATTTTTTGTTCTTCTTCTTCCCAAATTCTCAAATTTTATCCAAAATTCTCCAATTTCAAGTGCAAACACACAAATCACATTAACAAGGCATGGGTGAGCTCGAATTCAGCTTATAACATCAAAGCAAGCCACAAAATGAGCCTAAAACAAGCTATCAAACTCGAATTCCCACCTTAAACATATGATTTTCGAACTGAAAAAGAGGAGAAAGAGGCGCGTACCTTTGCAGATCGAGAGATTGAGTGTTAGAATCAGAAAGAGTACAAATATCCGAGTGGAATGCATCCAAAAATCACTCAAATCCATTAAGAATTGAAGAAGTTATGGATTTATGAAATTTTTGCTCAAGAACACCAAACATGTGCGAAAAAAGAAAAATAAACTTACATGGGCTAAGGATCAATCGATCTGAGAAAGGAACGATCGATCTACCACTGGAACGATCGATCTGTCAGGATCGGATGGATCCAAAAAGTTACGGTTTTCTGTTTATCCATGGGATCGATCGATCCCATCCAAGAACGATCGATCTGTTTTTATTTTTTTTTTCGTTTTTTTTTTTTTTAATTACCTTAAAGCAAAACTAAAAGAAAAGAACAACAAAATATGTACACTTACCAGTGGGTTTCCTCCCACCAAGCGCTTGTTTAAAGTCTTTAGCTAGACTTTGGATGCCGGAATCAGTCAGGTGGAGCATGAGAGCTTGTTTCAAAATAAGCTCCACATTCAGACATAGATAGCTTCAAAACTCTGCTCAACAGTCCGTTAACAGCATCTTGCCCTTTCTCCTTCATCTCAGGTGTAAGAATTGCTCTAAACTTGGAGAAAGGTGTTGGAATTTCTTTGCACTTCACCTTGTACTCAATTGTGTTTCCATCACATCTCTGAGGTATCAAAGTCACGTGAGGATCTCCCTTGATCTGTTTGCTCTTCACTCTCTCATTCACTGTTGCTTTTTTAGTGGCTGCCTTTGGGATCATGTGAGGATTTCCATTTATAACTTTATTAGCTGCACTTTTATCAGAAGGTGTCTCATGAGAAACAAGTGCTAGCTTATCTTCTGTGACCGCAGTAATGCAAGAGACGTGGTTGGGAGATCCACTAGTAGGGATTGCCCTGTAGAAGACTATTTTGGCAATGTTAGAGAATGAGATTCTCTTATTAGGCAAATCGACAATCGCACCCACCGTGGCCATGAATGGTCTCCCAAGAATCAAAGGCATATCAGAGTGCCCATTCATTTCCACAACCTGAAAATCAGTAGGTACTAGACAATTTCCCACTTGAATAGGTAAATCGAAAATGGTACCATATGGAGTTGTTGTAGAAGAGTTGGCGAATTTGAGTGTCATCTGAGGAGGTTTCATGTCAGCTATTCCCAACTTCTCTGCGATATCTTTTGACATGAGATTCACACTAGACCCAGAATCACATAGAGATTGTGCAAAATCAACTCCTGCAATAGAGCATGGCACAGCAAACTGCCCATGGTCGTCTACTTTAAGCGATCGCCGCATTGAAGGTGGTGTACTCCTTGCTTTGCTAAATAGTTCCTCAATCTCTTCAAGACTCTCTCTGCAGCAACTAAAGAAGTCACACAATGGATAACTCTCTCAAGCTTCAACAAATGAGACTTCACGCGAGATCTTTCGCACCATCTTGTTAAAACCAGCCAGCTTATCTTCACTAATAGGCTTCCTAAGGTATTTGGATGGGATTGGGTATGGTATCTTAGGAATGCATGGCGGTGGAGCTGTGTAAATGAACCTCTCATCTGAATCAGCAACAGTCTCAGCAGTTTCTTGTGCATCTAACTTCTCCATTGGTTCCGGTGCTATCTTTATCACCTCTGAAATTATCACTGCATTACAATGATCTTTGGGTTGCTCAACTCTTCCTGGAAGATTACCTTGCTGTCGCTTACTAGCTTCTACGATCTGAGCAACTTGAGTATCTAGCTTTTTCACATGAGCGCTCACATCTTCGTACTTGCTGTTGAGATCATTGTACATGTTGTCCACCTTGACATTGATCTCATTAGCAGACTTCTGTTGGTTCAGCAGGAGCTGCTGCATAAGGACTTTGAGTTCGTCATTCTTAGAGCTCGCATGTGCTTGAAATGGGGCTGGTGTTGTCGTCTGGAAGGTGTTGAATGGCTGTTTGTGTTGAAATCCACCTTGAAATCCATTCTGATGGAAACCCCTGTTTTGCACATACCCCTGTCCATTCACAAAGTTCACTTCATGTTGGTCATCAGTCTCGTATGTAGCAAAGTTAATTGCATTTGCTCCATCTTCACAGAACTGCACACCTCTCTGGTTTGCCTTCAGCAATAGATTCACCTTCGCATTCAGCTCATCAAACTTCTGCGATTCATCACTGCTGACACGTCTAGCCTGATCATACTCTGAACATCGATTGTTAGAACTTGCAGCCAAGTTCTCTATCAGTTGGTATGCTCCTGCGATGCTCTTGGTCATAAAGTCTCCATTGCTTGCAGCATTGAGATTATGCTTGTAGTCCCAATCAACTCCATCATAGAAGATGGTAAGAAGCTGCTCATCTGAGTACCCATGATGAGGACACTCCCTGCGGTACTCTTTGAATCTATCCCAAGCCTCACAGAAAGACTCTCCTGAAAGCTACTGGAAAGTAGTGATCTTGTTCCTCAACGAAGCTGTCTTGGACTTGGTGTAGAAGTGATCTAAGAGAGCAGCTTTGGATGCATCCCAAGTCCGCAAAGATCTAGGAGGTAGGAACTTGAGCCATCTCTGTGCCTTATCCGCTAAGGAGAACGTGAAGAGTTTGCACTTGATGTAATCAGCAGGTACTCCATTCGACTTGGTGTTGCCGCAAATCTCTTCAAAGTTTTCTATGTGATCCATTGGGTTTTCAGCAGGCAACCCATGGAACATGTGCCGCTTCACTAGAGCGATCATCTGCGGTTTGATCTCATAATCTGCCCTTTCAGGAGGGGGTGGATGAAATGTCTATATTTTGCATCACTTTAGCATCCATTTAGTGCATGTTCCTCATCATTTAGGAGTCTAAAATAGCATCATAGTGTTACATTGCACCATTTAGAGTCCTAGAGTGTTTTGCATGGATTTTTGCATAGTTTGTTGCATTTGGAACCTTAATCAGGTGAAAAGGACGCTATGCTATATCAAAAAATAGCATGTATTTGCATTTCCATTTGTCACATAAGTAGGATTGAGTCTAGCTTTGATATAGGATTGCATTCTTGCATAGGGGGCAATGATAGATTTTCCTTGTAAGGTGTTAAGCTCATGAATTAAGTAGTTCTTTAGCTCTTGATGTGCAAACTTTGAAAGTAAAAGTTGAACCCTACTTGGACCTCACCATTTGAAACTCAAGTCTAAATTGAAGCAAGCTTTGAATAGAAACCAACTCTCTTGAACTTGGACTTAATTTGAATGAACAATTATCATGGTCATGCATTGTTAGATTACTTGTGGATACCATATACATATTTGGGTTATCTTCTATCCTTTTGCCACTCTTGTTAACCCAAATAGGCGACTCTCATCTTTGGAGCGGTTAAGATCAAGCACCCTAGCTAAGCTTTCTCTGAGACCTCTACCTTATTGAGTGAATTAGACCTTTTTCTTCTTGTGAACTTAGCAAAAAGTGTTGAGTTTAGAGCGACAAGGATAGATTTCCATGTAGCTAGCTCAAAATAATGAGCTAGGTGATAGGTTAGGCTTCTTCGGTGGGGTTTGTAGCTTGACGTTCAGTATAAAAAAAATTTGGGTTCGCAAAGTTGTGGTGGTGAGAAGGGGAAAACGAAAATTTTGTGACAAGTGTTGGCCAAGTGTATTATGCTCTAAGTGTTTAAAAGAAAATCCTCTAGAAATAAAAAGTAAAATAGCCAAGAAAAGAAAATATATATATATGGCTAAGTTAAGAAAAGAAAGAGGATAGCAAAGTGTAAAAGAAAAGAGCTTGAAGTGAAAGTGTACCAACACTTGTGGTTGTAGAAGTTGTTTTCCCTAAGTGCTTAAAGGAAAAACAAAAGTGTTCTAGCTTCTTGTGGGTTTGGCGCAATGCCTTGTAATGGGTAGCCTGGGTTGGACTTGGTGAGTGAGCTTAAAAAGAAAATGAGAGTGAAAACATTTGTGTTACAAAGGGTAGATGGAAGTTTGTCCTTGTATGCATAGGTTGCTTTTTACTCTTTGCATTTTGCCAAAGTTCACTTGTTCATTGAGAGATCCCATAGCATTGGAACCCCATGAAGTTGAGATCATTTTCATCTCAAGACCTTACCCAAAACCAAACAAGTTCGCTAGCATTGCATGATTCATGATCCATGGTTACTACTTAATGAATGTTAAAGAGTTGGTGAAAATGAATGCTTGTGTAGGTTGAGGCTTGGGTTCACTTGAATGAGTATGGGTATGGCTAGTCCTTTTGGAGTAGAGTTTGCATTAAGAGCATCCTAGAATTAAGAACTAGGACCATTGAGTTGATTTATTTGCTTGACACTTTTGGATTTGAGTCCCCACCTTCAAACCTCTCTCCTTGGCTTATGTTTCATTTGCTTGGGCACAAGCAAAAGGCAAGCTTGGGGGAGTTGATATACTCATAAATTAGCATGTTTTAGCATCCATTTTAGATAGCTTTGCATTCATTTATGCATTCATTTAACTACTTTTAGTCCAAATTGCATCCATATTAGAGTTTAGCAAGTTTTAGCTTAGGTTGTTGCATATTGTGCATATTGAGTCTTAATTAGGTACTTTGGAGGCTTGGAGGACCTCTTTGGAGAGTTGGGTGACAAGGAGGAAAAATATAAGAGAGCCAAACATAAAGCAGACAAGTTTTAGAAGTGTATCGACCTTGGCGTCGACCTACCAAGGTCGATATATCTCGGCAGGGAAGACGGAGTGCGCGTATCGGACGATTGTATCGAGGTACTAAGCTCGATACACAGGCCACGCGAAGTTTTGAAGATGACGTATCGGGCATTCGTATCGGACTGTTAAGATCGATACACATCTCATCCGAAGTTTGAAGAATGGCGTATCGGGCATCTGTGTCGAGCTACTAAGCTCGATACACTCCTTGAAGAAAATTTTAGCAGCGTATCGAGCTGCGTATCGACCTAGCAAGCTCGATACGATGCCCGGTTTTCAGACTTAAACCGGGTCAATACCCAGTTTGTTCCGGGTTGACCCGGGTTGTCCACTGTTCACTATAAATAGGAAAAGACCTACTTTTTCCTAGGTATCTATTAATCTCTTGTTCTTGCTTAGAAAACCTTCCCTTTTTGGTTTCTAAGTGATTTTGTAAGACATTTCTTAAAGTTTATGTAAATTAGTACTTATCTCCTTTAAACTTTCATCTTCTATCTCTCTAATCATGTTTATCTCTATTTCTTTCATAGGATTTAAGGGATTAACCATGATTAGTGAGTAGTTTCATTAGGATATAAGGATGGGTTAGATCTAGGGTGTTTTAAGGGTTAATCTTGATGTCTAGGATTAGATTCTTCCATTTCCCTCCTTGTTTAGTGTGCTAAATGCTAGTTTAGCCTTGATCATGCTAAGACTAGGCCTTAGGGAATTTCCCACTCACAAGGTGTTTGATGAAATTCTCCAACCAACTAAACAAGAGATTTACATTCCTAGCTCATGGAAGTGATTGTCAAGGGTGTTTATTAGCAATTTAGAACTGTTTCATTATGCTCATTAGCTTCCTTTTCACAAATGAAAGTTTGATCTTGAATAGGATTATTGATGAAGGGATTAGTGCCATGAAAGTGGACTAGTCTAGCTATTGAGTTCTAAGCTTAGGGATTAACATGTTATGTTATTGATTGGTATCAAAGATTGATTCTTGGAACACCTTAGATTGATAACTCCATCCTTGGATTCGTTTTAGTCTTTTGATAATCTTGATTAGTAGTTAATTAGCTTAATTTGGTTTGTTTGATCAATTAGGTTGCTAGTTAAATTTCAAAACTTTATTACTAGCTTAGATTAAGAAGTTGTATGCATTCCTAGTGTCTTAACCATTTCCATATGGATTGATCCTCAAGTATTACAATGACATGAGTAGTATCTTGAGTAATTGTTAAATCACACCAAGAAACCGCTTATCAGTTTGCAAAGCACGGACCAAGGCATAGAGCTCCTTATCGTATATTGGATAGTTCAAGGTGGCTCCTCCTAGTTTTTTATTGAAATAAGCAATGTGCTTCTTCTATTGCATTAGCACTGCTCCAATACCTACACCAGAAGCATCACATTCAATTTCAAAGGTCTTAGGAAAGTTGGGTAAAGACAAAAGAGGTGTGTTTGTAAGCTTCCCTTTCAATGTTTGAAATGCCTCTTCTTGAGCTTCTCCCCTTTTAAAACCAACATCCTTTTTGATTACTTCAGTCAATGGTGCAGCAATGGTACTAAATGTTTTAACAAAACGCCTGTAGAAGCCTGCTAGTCCATGGAAACTCCTTACTTCTCCAACAGTCTTTGGACTAGGCCACTCACGAATTGCCTTGAATTTTTCTTCATCAACCTGTATACCCTGTGCACTCACAACAAAACCTAGAAACACAAGATTATCTGTTCAAAAGGTATACTTCATTAGATTAGCAAACAACTTTTCTTTTCTTAGAACATCTAAAACAGATTTCAAATGCTGAGCATGCTCATCTAAGTTTTTTCTGTAAATCAGAATGTCAACATAGTAGACAACTACGAAAATTCCAATGAATGATCTCAAAACATGATTCATCAATCTCATGAATGTGCTTGGTGCATTATTTAAACCAAAATGCATTACTAACCACTCATACAAACCATGTTTCGTTTTAAAAGCAGTTTTCCACTCATCACCCTCTTTCATTCTAATCTGGTGATAACCACTTTTAAGATCAATCTTAGAAAACACAATGAACCATGCAACTCATCAAGCATATCATCGATTTGAGGAATGGGATGTCGATACTTTACCGTGATGTTATTGATGGCTCTGCAATCAACACACATTCTCCAAGTGCCATCTTTCTTTGGCACAAGTAGTACTGGCACATCACAAGAGCTCATGCTTTCACGAATGTATCCCTTCTCCATCAGCTCACTGAGTTGTCTTTGTAACTCCTTGGTCTCCACTGGATAGGTTCTGTAAGCTGGACGATTAGGTAGTGAAGCTCCAGGGACAAAATCTATTTGATGCTCAATCCCACGAATTGGTGGTAAACCACTAGGATTGTCTTCAGGGAATACATCTCCAAAATCATGCAAAAGAGAAGTAATTTCACTTGATAGTGATAACTAGCTTCTTAGCAGGTTAAACAAAACCTCAAGCTTGTCTATGTCATTGTAATACTTCAGGTCATCAATCCAAACAAGGGTGTGAAAGGTATTAAGAATATAAGAGCTTGAAATAAAGCTAAGCAGATTCGAGTTAAATGGGGAGAAATTCTCTAAAAACTACTTGCAACTATAAAACAAAGATGAAAACTATTTTAAAATCCCTACTGAAGGGTTATACAACTAACAAATCACTTTTAAACAACTAGACAATCGATTTAACAGTTTTACAAAATCAAAATCTAAAACCGGATTTATTGATAGAATTGATGGTGAGTAGCTAGATTAAACAAAAATTACTAAAAATAAAACAACTAACGAAATCAAACCAGACAGTAAAGAAAGACCCTAAGCAATTTGTAAAATACTAAAAATATAAAAAAAAAACACAATTTTATAAATTTATAGAAACAATAAAGCCAAATTAAACTTATCTAGGAGAGTTTTAGTGAAAATAATTAAACAAAAGCTAAAGGAAGATGGTTTTAAGTTCAAATATTTAAAAACAGATTTAAGGTTGGGATTCATTCTTAGGGAGGTTGAAAACTCAAACTTGGGGTTTTGAAAACATATTCTTACACAATAAGGTGCTGTCTCTAAGCCTTAAGAAGCTATATTAGATTTACCCATGGTGTGTGTGGTGTAAATCCTTTCTTCACCCTTTCCTCCTAACCCATGATGTTTGGTGGAAAGATAGGGTGAAGAACATTAAGCCTTGATCTTAAATAATGGCCTTACTAACCCCTCTCACATCCATGGTGTATAGGAAGGGAAAGAGTAGTAGCTTGGATTTGGTTTTAGGAGATTTCCTAAGTCTTTTTGAGATAAGAAAATCCCTTGAATCAAAGAGATCTTTCTCAAGAGTCTCTTCTAGGCTTTAAGCCATCCAAATCCAAGAAGAGAAATAGATGAAGAACAAGAAAATACCCAAAATCTAATTTTCAACCCCCTTAATCATCCCAACCCCAAACCTTAGTGGATTACTCACAAGACATGTTTAACCCTCTCTTAAACATAAGTTTAGAGCTGATGAACATAATCGATGAAACTTAAAAGAGAGACTTGATACAAGAAAATACTATGAAAAATAAAGAGACAAACAATTTTCACAAAGAGTTTTTCGAGATTTAAGAAGAAAGACTTGACATTAGAATAAAAATTAAAAAGAGATTTTATAAAAACTATAAGTAAATTATATAGAAAAACTAAGAATTCTTTAAAATACTCAAGAACTAGAGAAACTTACAAGAACACTAAGAAGACTTTAAAGAGAGAATAAGAGTTTTTCTTGACTTATTAAGACTAAGAAGAGTTGATTGAAAACTGAATGATTTATTACAAGCACACACATACTCTTTATATAGAGTTTTAAATATGGCTCTTGGCCTAAAAAGAGGGGTTAAGGGGCAAGAGACAAGGGGCAAGAGACAAGGGGCAAGAGGCAAGAGACAAGAGACAGAAAGTATGTCTACCACTTTCACTAAAGCATAAAAACTTTTCTGGGTCAACTTCAGATGGTTCGAGTGGTTCAGTCGATCGGTCAGTTGATCTACTTCTGGATCGAGTCAGTTGGTCGATCTTTGACTCGATCAGTGTTTGGTTCGGGTGGTCCAGTCGATCGGTCATTCGATCCTCTTTTGATCGGCTCAGTTTGGTCGATCATGCGGTCGATCTATTCCTAGATCGAGTAGTTCTGCTCGATCTACTTCTCGATCTTGGCTGAATCGACTAGCCTTGGTCGATCTTTGCTCCTTTTCTTTTGTCAAAGTTTTCTTTTTGATTTCTGCCAACTTTTATGCTCTTCTTTCATCTTCTTGTTAATGCTCAGCACCCATCACAGCTCCAAGTACTCTAAACAGCCTGAAAAGGATGCAAATATGCAAGAAATCATGCAAATCCTAATGCAAAGTGTTCTAGGACTTAAAATGGTACAAATGATGCAAACTAGTCCATTATGAATGATGTAAACATAAAAAACCTATTCTAAATGCAAGCTAAATATGCGAAATATATGAGTATTTCAACTCCCCCAAACTTGCCTTTTGCTTACCCTCAAGCAAACAAAATTCAAGATAGGAAGAGATGAAAAAAAAAATGGGGGCTCAAATCCAAAAGTGTTTTTCAAATGTATTAATTCAAAGGTCCTTGTTCTCAGTTCTAGGATGCAGTATACAAGCATTTACTCAAAAAGACTTAGCCATAATCATCACAAATCGAAATTCAAATCATGACTTGTTTATTCCAAGCAATCCAAGAATCAAAACCTTTAACATTCATTAAGAGCTCCAAACCGTGAATCACACATGTGCAATTTAAAACCGAATACATTTGGCAAGGGTTAAGGTTATGAGATAAAAACGTTCTCATTCAAATGGGTACTCCAAGCAATGGTTTCTCTCAAAAAAAAAATGTTTGAACTTATACATAATGCTAAAGGTAAAAGGCAATGCATGCATACATGACTAGACTCACATCTACCCAAGCATACTAACAATGATCCTAATCCTTCTCTCAATCATTTTTATACTTTCCAAGCTCACTCATCCTCTAGAAACTACCCAAATTAACAAGGCTATTCACGCCAAGCTTAAACCCATAAGAACTTCATCAAACACTTTCTTTAGGGAAATTTCTAAAACCTTGCTTAAGGCTAGTGGTATGGTCATAAATATTAGCTGTTTTTCTTTCTTTTGATAGCTTTCTAAAAATATTTCTTTTATGCATTTGGCCACTAGGACTCTTTTTTTTTTCTTTTTCTTTGCTTGAGCCTTTTTTTCTTACAAATCAAGATTAACCACTAGAAATATGTATCCCTTTTTCATCTTTTTCCTTAACACCTTTTTATTCTCAAACTCGTGAACTCCCAATTCCCAAACAAGCCTAAAACTAGCTTCAAAATGCAAAGCTAGCAACATTATGAGAGCCTAAACATGTCGCCCAAAACCTAACACTTTATGCCAAGTTCAAACAGAAAATAAGGCCTCACAATTTGCAATCACACACGAAATTTGGCTTGAAATAAGGTAAGGGTCAAGGTGTGGTATTCTATTTAGGCTTACAAAGAGTGGTGAAGTGAATAAGAAAGCCTACATATTTTTTTGTAATCCATGTATTCTTTTTTTAATTCAACAAGCATGATAATTAGATGTTCATGTTAAGGTTCCGATTTTTAAGTAAGGATTCAAGTCATGCTTTTTTCAACTTTAAGCCAAGAAAATTGAATTAAATGGTCCAAGCATGGTTAGAACTTAATTTCAAAGTTGCACAAGGCATCAAAGAACTACTAACTAGGGCTTTGAACCAATACATGAGCTTAAAACACTTGTTTTTAAAGGAAATTTTTCATCATTGCCCCCTATGCATATGAGTGATGCAACTTATATGGTAAAAATCTAGACTCAATCCTACAATATTTGACAATGCAAATGCAAGCTATGAATTTTGTTTTGAAATTTTTAAGAGTTTTTATGATTTTTTTGTATTTTTCTATGCAAACTTTTTTTATGAATGCAAAAAGACTCAAAAAGATAAAAATAAGATCAAATAAAATATGTCAAAGCACAAACTCTCCTCCCCCAAACTTGAATGACACCGTCTCGGTGTTAAACAAATTTAAGAGAAGAAACAAACAAATAAAAATAAAAATGCATGTTATGTACAAAGTTTGGCGTTTTTGGTACCTTGAAGCTAGAGATGGCCGGAGCTTGAGGTTGCTCCGGTCCTTCTGCTCTTTCTTGCTGTGTCATGGAGTATTCCCTTGTCCTTGCTCCTGGTTGTGCGTTCGTGGAGACTAGGACGTCCAGCCTGGAAATCGTCTGGTTCACGGATTTGTATCCCTCCGGTTGAGTGTCTTGCTGCCGTCGTGCCTACTTGTTCACCTTCATCACTCAATGTCATCTCTGAAGAGTTTTTCCCTTGGAGGACCTTGACCTTCCTCACCAGCTTCTTGATCATCTTGCCTTGCCATTTGTTTACTTTGCGCTGAATCTCCACAACCGAGGCAAGAAATTGTTCGGTTTTGGTACGCGGCTCAAAGTCTAACTTCGGGAGCTCAAAGCTTGAGGGCATTTCAGCGTCTGTGGGAGAAGATTCTGGAGATGATTGGGTCGGCTGGGGTGTTGTTGCCATGCCTCCAAGAGGCGCAAAAAACTCTTCTTCAGTAGGCAAGAACTCGATGTTGCCGACGCTATTAGCTAGAGTTTCTCCCGGGTTTGGTAAAATGAAGGTCTTCTTCTCATGATCTTCATTGTAGAACAGGTATGCATAGTAACCTGGAGCTGGAGTAGGTCCTAAGGAATCCGTGTTGATCATGTAGGCTTGATCCATGTATGCATGTTCCGCGCATGGTGTGAACTCGGTATGTGGTACTCCCGCTTGCACAAACAGTGGCGTGAGAAAGCCACCAATGAGTGCTGATATTGCCTTGCACCTAATGGCCCAATCTTTGTACCTGAGCAAGGACGAAGCCAGGATGCACCCATAGTTAACGTTATCTCCAAGATCGTCCTCCATTGGTTCATCACTCCTTTTGCTATCGCATAGAACATGTTTAACTCCTTGGAAAAGGAAGCATAGCTCGTTCTTCGTCACTGTTGATGTCGTGGATCTCCCACTGAATGTGTTGGCTACCAGCTTGAGAGTGTATCTTAGCAAAGGGTTTCGCACCTTCTTGATTTTGGCGGTATTGGACTTGTAGTCTCCATCGCTAATCAAGTCCCATTGCTTGCTTGCGGATTTGAATTGTGGGAACTCCACAAGGTCTGCTGCTGCATTGAGTCCATAGGCTTGGCATAGCTCAGGGATAGAGAGACAGTAGGATTGCTTGCGGATTTTGAATGTGATAAGACCTTCGGTTGGAGTTGGGACGTTGGGATTTTCATACTCACAATCCAAGGTGGAGAGGAAGTGAAGCGTGGCTTCGGGGTAGGTGGGACAGTCCATCCGTGAAAGACATGCAAGCCCCATGTTAGTGAGCAGCTCATCAAACCCTTCCAACAATCCTAGCCCTTGCAAGAACTCCCTACTTGCAAATTTTGTAGGCTCAAAACACAACCTTTCTAGCCTCCTCCTTGTTTTCTTTTCTTCTTTGCTCCACTTAGCCGTTTCTTCAGCCTCTTGTTGTGTCTCTTCTTGTGCAGCCATAGCTCTACTTCTTTTCTTTGGTGCCATAGTACATGAAATTCAAAACCTCAAAGAGAAAATTAGTAAAGAGCACGGCAAAGAGATGAACACAAGTTTAGGAGCTTTAGACGCTTAAAAAGATTTTTGCTCAAGGTTTTTATTTTTGGGAAAAGTTTTGGATTTATCAATAAATATTAGATGAAAAATCTCTTGAGATAAGAATAAATCAATAAAATTCCCTAATATTTAGATATTTCTAAAAAATAAAATCATTTTCCTAAGCAAATTATGCAACCATACAACTTAAAAAGGAAATTTTCAAAAATCCAAATATGGCATGATAAAATTCGAATTACCTTTGAAAGTTGATGGAAATAAGAAGCTCTTCCTCTTTAGAAAACCAGAAAAACTCACTCTCTCTTTCTGATTTGTAAAAATCGATTTTAATGTAAGGATAGGAGAGAGTGGATGTATGGTTTTTATAAAGAAGGGAATGTTTGGACTCATGCAAGCAAGTGGGGTTTTAAATTTGGACAAAGCTCAATTATCAAGGTTCAGAGGAGCCTCTTTGACCAAATTCAAATTCAAATTCAAAAGTAGGAGGGAAGGAGAAAGAGGGGGAAATTTGAAAAACTCCCCTTGGCAGACGATCGAGTGGTTCAGTCGATCTACCACTCGATCTCTTGCTCAACTTACTATGATCGAGTGATTGGGTCGATCACTTGATCGATCTTGGCTCACGATCGAGTGGTTGGTCGATCTCTTGATCGATCTTGGCTCACGATCGAGTGATATCACTCGATTTTACACTCGATCGTCTCTTCCTGCCTTTCTTATCTTTGCCTTGTAGAACTCACGAACGTGCTTCTTGGCTCTTGTTTCCTTGCGCCTACACATTTAAAGCAGAAAGCATAAAATTAAAACAAAATATATACAATGATAGTCATGGGATTGCCTCCCATGTGCGCTTGTTTTAAGTCTCTAAGCTTGACTTTACTTGGTTTAGGCTAGTGGGGGGTCTGGGAGAGGCAATGTGGTGCTCTCCTTACTGCAGTCACTTGCCATATAGGGCTTGACTCTGTGCCCATTCACTATGAAATGCTCCCCATTTTTTCCAACCAAAGTTATAGCTCCATATGGTAGTACCTCTTTTATTTCAAACGGCCCGGACCACCTAGACTTGAGCTTCCCGGGGAATACCTTCAATCTTTAGTTGTAAAGTAGAACCATGCTTCCCTCTTTGAGCTCCTTGTGCACCAGTTTCTTGTCATGGAAGGCTTTGGTCCTTTCCTTGTAAATCTTGGCGCTTTCGTAAGCATCCATCCTTATCTCATCAAGCTCTTCAAGTTGCACTAACCTCTTATCTTGGGCGGTCTTGAGATTGTAGTTGAGTTGCTTTACTGCCCAAAGAGCCTTGTGTTCTAGTTCCACAGGTAGGTGACAAGATTTGCCATAGAGGAGGTTGAAAGGCGTGGTTCCAATGGGGGGTTTTGTATGCCGTTCTATACGCCCAAAGTGCGTCATCTAGCTTGCTAGACCAATCTTTTCTAGTCACTCCCACGGTCTTCTCCAGTATAGACTTGATTTGTCTATTCAAAACCTCCACCTGGCCGCTTGTTTGAGGGTGATATGGCGTGGCCACCTTGTGCTTTACACCATATTTTCTCAAGAGGCTTTCCAAAATTTTGTTGATGAAGTGGCTGCCTCCATCGCTAATCACCACTTTAGGAACTCTAAATCTTGGAAAGATGATCGTTTTGAAGAGTTTTACCACCATTTTCGAATCGTTTGTTGGTGAGGCCATGGCTTCCACCCATTTAGACACATAGTCTACTGCTACAAGAATGTACTTGTTGCCATATGATGATGGAAACGGGCCCATAAAATCGATCACCCACACGTCGAAGATCTCTACTTCAAAGATTGGCGATTGTGGCATCTCGTTTCTTTTGGTGATGTTCCCGGTTCTTTGGCATGCTTCACATGACTTGATGAATTCATGCGAATCCTTGAAGAGTGTAGGCCACCAAAACCCAGCTTGGAGAACCTTCGTAGCAGTTTTGAAACTCGCAAAATGACCCCCATAGGACATACCGTGGCAATGTAGAAGTATGTCTCTTGCTTCTTCTCTTGTGACGCATCTTCGGTACATACTGTCCACACACCTTTGGTACAGGTAAGGTTCATCCCAGAAGTAGTGTGAGACATCTATCATGAATTTCTTCTTGTGGTACCGGTCCAAATGAGTATGCTCTTCCCCACAAGCTAAGAAGTTGACAATATCTGCATACCAAGGGAGATTTTCTTCTTTTAGGCTCAAAACTTCTTCAAGATTGTCTTCTATCTTTGCACATACCACGGTATTGATCATCATGAGCTGCTATTCAGGGAGTGAGTCGTCTAAAGGTAGGATTTCTTCCACTCTCATCCTAGAAATATGATCCGCAACGCCATTCTCTATACCCTTCTTGTCTTTGATCTCCATGTCAAACTCTTGCAAGAGAAGGATCCATCTCAAGAGTCTAGGCTTGGTGTCTTTCTTGGAGTATATGTACCTCAAGGCATCATGGTCAGTATACACAATGACCTTATAACCCACCAAGTAAGATCTAAACTTCTCAAAAGCAAAGATCACGGCTAGATGCTCTTTTTCGGTGGTAGCATATTTGACTTGTGCATCATCCAAGGTGCGGCTTGCATAGTAGATTACGTGCAACTTTTTGTCCTTCCTCTGACCCAAGACAGCACCCACAGCATAGTCGCTTGCATCACACATAATTTCAAAGGGCAACTCCCAATCCGGAGCTTTAACTATAGGTGCGCTGACAAGTGCTTCCTTGATGGTTTTAAAGGCTTGAAGGCATTCTCCATTAAAGCTGAACTCGGTTTCTTTGCACAGTAGCCTTGTAAGAGGACGTGCTATCTTGGAAAAGTCTTTAATAAACCTTCTGTAGAAACCAGCATGCCCCAAGAAGCTCCTTATCCCTTTAACATTCACCGGAGGCACTAGGTTCACCATGACCTCGATTTTTGCTCTATCAACTTCTATGCCTTTCTCTGAAATCTTGTGGCCAAGAACTATCCCTTCTCTGACCATAAAGTGGCATTTCTCCCAGTTGAGCACGAGATTAGTCTCCTCACACCTCTTAAGCACCCTGCACAAATTAGACAAGCAAATACCAAAGGAAGAGCCATACACAGAAAAATCATCCATGAATACCTCAACCATTTCCTCAATCGAGTCAGAAAATATGGACATAATGCATCTTTGAAATGTGGCTGGAGCATTACAAAGCCCAAAAGGCATTCTCCTATATGCAAAAGTTCCATATGGACAAGTGAAAGTGGTTTTTTCTTGGTCATTTGGGTGAATTGGGATTTGAAAGAAACCAATATAGCCATCTAGAAAACAGTAGCATGGGTGATTGGCTAGCCTTTCTAGCATTTGGTCAATGAAAGGGAGAGGGAAGTGATCTTTTCTTGTGGCCAAGTTGAGTTTTCTATAGTCAATACACATTCTATGACCAGTTATAATCCTAGAAGGTATTAACTCATCTTTCTCATTTTTTTTAACTGTGATTCCTCCTTTCTTTGGTACCACATGGACTGGAGAGACCCATGTGCTATCGCTGATTGGGTATATCACACCAGCCTCTAAGAGTTTTAAAATTTCTTTCTTGACCACTTCTTTTAAATTTGGGTTTAGGCGCCTTTGGTGTTCAATGGAGGATGTGTTTTCATTATCTAAGTGAATCCTATGAGTACAAAGCATTGGTGAAAGGCCTTTGATGTCACTCAAAGAATAACCAATTGCCTTTCTATACTTCCTCGACTTCTTAAGGAGTGAGTCTAACTCATCATCTCTTAGATTTTCATTCACAATTACAGGATATGTGTCATTTGCACCCAAGAAAGCATACCTTAGCCCATTCGGAAGTTGCTTGAGGTCCACCTTTGGGGCTAGCAGCTCGTTCCAGTCCTCCTCTTGATTCTTGTAGAGATCGCTGTCCTCATTTGCTTCCTTAGACCCTGAGTCATAAGCTTCCATACTTGCTTCTTCATGCGTCTGCCCCGCCATGATCGAGTTGACGGGTCGATCGGCTAGTCGTTCTTCCTTCGATCGAGCGGGAGATCGTGTTGGCCGGTCGATCTCTTATCTGGATCGTGTGGATTGATCGATCAGCCCGTCTATCTTGTCGTTAGATCGAGTGAGTGGCTCGATCTCTTGGTCGATCTCCTTGACAGTTTTGCGAGAGTCAAGGATGCGAATGTATTCTTGGGTCTGATTACTTAGGTAACCATACTCTCCACACTCCTTTGTCAGCGCTACTAGTAGATGATCTTCTTGACCCAATTCCCCTAGCAATTCATCAGCTAAAAGATCCATAGCTTCTATGTAGAAGACTTGTCCATCGATCGTCGGTTTCTTCAAAACTTCATTTATATCGAAGTTGAGCTTGACGTCCTTGCCCAAGTGCAATGAAATTTTGCCATTCTTGACGTCAATTATAGCTCCAGCAGTTGCCAAGAACGGTCTTCCAAGGATTAGGGGATCCTTAGGTTCTTCATCCATTTCAAGAACTACAAAGTCCGTGGGGACACTCACATTGCTTATTCTTACCGGTAAGTCTTCAAGCATTCCTACCGGGAGCCTCACACTTCGGTCGGCCAAGATCAACGAGATTCTGCACTCCTTAAACTTGGTGAAGCCTAGCTTCTTTGCTGTGGAGTAGGGCATTAGATTAATGCTTGCCCCTAAGTCGCACAAACAGTTGCTAACCCTCAACGGCCCTAGCGCACAGGGTATTGTGAACGAGCCTGGATCTCCTAGCTTTTTCGGTGCTATCTCTTTGTGGATGATTGCGCTGCATTCTTGGCTCAACACCATGACCTCTTGGCAACCCTTAGCTGTCTTGGCGAGTGTATCCTTTAGAAACTTTGCATACTTCGGCACCATGGCTAAACAATCGAGTAGTGGCAATTTCACCTCCACGTTTCTCAAATGTTTTTCAAATAAAGCTTTGTGCTTCTCTACCAGCTGTTTCTTGAAGCGTCCAGGGAAGGGGAGCTTTGGTTTGTATGGTGGAGGTATGAAAATATTTTTTTCTTTACTCGTTTCCCCCACTTGTTTTACCAAAACCGCTTCCTTGCCTTTCCTTGCCCTTTCGATGTAGACATTGTCGAAGGTGATCTCTTGATCATTTGAAAGGTCATTCTCCCCCTTTTGAATCACAATGTCCTCATTGTGTTTTGCTGTAGACGTTGGTGCGACTTCTTTTCCACTCCTTAGAGTGATTACATTCGCATACTCCTTTGGATTAGTCTCACATTGGCCGGGTAGAGTACCTTGGCCGCTTGTGCTAGCTTTTCCCTTCTCCAGCTGGCGTATTTTGTTGTTGGTGTTGCTGATCTGGGTTGAGACCTCGGTGAGAGAGGAGTCTAGCCGATTGTTAATGGCTACAAATTTTTGATCATTAGAGGCTTGCCCTTGGAGAATTTGTTGGAACATTGCTTGTACCGATTCCTTAGTTAGCACTGGAGCTTGTTATTGTTGTGGCATGAAACCAGGACGGTATGGTTTGTTTCCTTGCTGTTGTTGCCCTTGGTAAGGTCCTTGTCTTTGACCTTGATACCCAGCGTTTTGTTGGAGTCCACCTTTGTTGTATGGTACAAATGGTTTGCCTTGGTTCGCTTGTTGTGTAGGGTACACTTGGTCTTTATGATTCTCCACATGTGTGCTTCTATATGACAAGTTGTTGTTTTTTCTGTTGCCTTGATACCTTGGAGCATATCCGTGTGGCTTAGGATACTCTTGGTTAGCAACCCAATTTGCTTCCTCAAATTCTTCTTCATTTCTTACTTGAGACAAATCCGCTGCTTCTGCGACAAAGTGGACATGTTTTTGGTTGGCAATCATTATCTTGTCAATTTTTTCATGGAGCGACTTCAACTCCTTCTTGTGTGCCTCCAGTTCTTGTCCTCTTGGTGCTCTGTCATAGTCCTCTGAATAATTTCCATCACTCAAAGCTAGGTTGTCGATGAGTTCCATTCCATCGTGGACATCTTGTCCAAGAAAGTTCCCTCGGCTTGCCGTGTCAAGTAGCATTCAAATTTTGGGCAAGGCTCCACGGTATATTGTGCTCAAGAGAGTCTCTTCAGTGAAGCCGTGGTGAGGACACTGGATGGTGTAGTCCTTGAACCGCTCTATTGCTTCACTAAAGCTTTCATTGTGCCTTTGAGTAAAGCCGCTTATCTCGCTCCTTAGCCGAGCAGTTCTTGTGCTTGAGAAGATTTTTGAGAGGAAGGCTTTCTTGCAATCTACCCAGGACGTGATGGTGCCTTGTGGTAAGGTCTTCTCCCAATGCCTTGCTTTGTCCCCAAGAGAGAAGGGAAAAAGCCGGAGTTTGAAGCTGTCTTCGGATATGCCGTTGATTTTTATCATCCCGCACACTTGGTCGAAGTTGTCCAAGTACTCCAATGGGTCTTCCATAGCCAGGCCATGGAATTTGTTGTTTTGGACCATCGAGACAAATCCTGGCTTGATCTCAAAGTAGTTGTTCTGCACCGGTGGTGGTGTGATGCCGAAGCGATTGGTGTGAATGTTCGGTGCATCACCGGCTCCGATGATGCGTGGTGCCCTTTGTGGATGGTAAGGTTGTCCAATTCCTCTGTTAGCAGCAGCGTGTTGAGGTGGATCTTCCACCAGGTCGTTGTCACCCATCACTTCTTGATGGAACTCTTCGATATCTTGTAGGAGTCTTTCCCTTCTATGTCTTGTGCTCCCAAGTTGATGTATGTTGTCCAGTGGAACTAATAGGTTGTTGTCACCTCTAGATCTCAGGTTCATGTACCTGAAAACACAAGTACACAAATGCGGAATTAGTAACTAAATAGAAAAAGAAAAATTAGTCTCTACTAAACTCCAAATCTTAACAAATTCATTTAAAAACCCGAATTTGGCAACGGTGCCATTTGATAACTAGCTTCTTAGCAGGTTAAACAAAACCTCAAGCTTGTCTATGTCATTGTAATACTTCAGGTCATCAATCCAAACAAGGGTGTGAAAGGTATTAAGAATATAAGAGCTTGAAATAAAGCTAAGCAGATTCGAGTTAAATGGGGAGAAATTCTCTAAAAACTACTTGCAACTATAAAACAAAGATGAAAACTATTTTAAAATCCCTACTGAAGGGTTATACAACTAACAAATCACTTTTAAATAACTAGACAATCGATTTAACAGTTTTACAAAATCAAAATCTAAAACCGGATTTATTGATAGAATTGATGGTGAGTAGCTAGATTAAACAAAAATTACTAAAAATAAAACAACTAACGAAATCAAACCAGACAGTAAAGAAAGACCCTAAGCAATTTGTAAAATACTAAAAATAT
>JAHZTW010000002.1:89465112-89484863 GCA_020283515.1 Alliaria petiolata
CTTCACGGATCTAGCCACCTGCGTTTGTCTTCCACTGCGGGTATGATTTCTCATCCCACGATGCAAGACAACCGCACATACGTATCATTCACCTATTTGTAAACACTCGCGGTGCGGTCCGTTGATATGCCTAAACATCCTACGGTGCGATCAGCTCGTTAACCTCTAGATCCAGTCATCCTGGAATCAGTTGCTAATTGATCAGAGAAGCAAACATGCAATAAGAACAAGACATCAACGAAGATACCTAAAAGAAACTCTATCTCTATCAACCTAGCGAAATCAATCCATGATTAAACCCCTTCGAAAATCCCCTTAAAAACCCAACTCGATGACTACTCGTTCATGAGAACGAGAGACATCTTCAAGATATGAAAGGTGCGAATTGTATTAATAAAAAGAACAAAGTGAGAAAACTTCTTCAAGGGAAATCGATTAAAGAGAGGTTTTCTTAAAGTATTCAAAAGCAAAGAATCTAAGAACAAAAGATGAAAGGGAAAAGAAGGTATAGTAGGCGGCTGCAGAAGAATTCTCTCTCGAGGTCTTCAACTCCGGGGCCGTCAAACTCTCTCTCTTTCTCTCTCTGTGCGGCGAATATGTGTTTCTGGAAAAGCTCTCTGTGTCGTCCCCTCTCTTCTGAAACCCTAAGGTTCCTTTATATAGGCTCCCGGTCTTCAGAAAGTGGGCTTCACGTTTTAACCTCGGGAAAATATCGGATAAGTGCAAACGGGCTCGGGATGGGCGGGAGTGGTGTGTCCGCGCGAGCGACCAGGCGTGGCGCGGCCACTGGTCTTCTGAGGATCTGTGGCGCGGCCATCCTTCTTCTGGGAATGTGTCTGACGGGCCTTCTTGCTTCCTTCGTAACTTGAGATCCAACCGTGGGATTGAACTCAAATCACCTTGGCATAAAAGACAGCTGGAAGGGCAATCTTGTCTCCAAATATGAGCTTGATCTCGTGGTGGGAAGGTTGTCATCTGATGCTGAACTTATGGCTCCGAGCACATGTTCTTGAACTTCCCGTCTTGCTCCAAAATGTGTCCTTTTTGTCCAATTTTCCTGAAATGACTTTTAAGACTAGGAAACGTGGAAATCACTTTAAAACCGTTGAAAACCGGGTTAAAACACTTATAAATGATCTTGAAATAATAGGTTTTAGGAGTAAAATATGAGTGTTATCATCAATCTTTTTCTCCCACTCTAGATATGCATCTAAATCGTTCTTCCCTTGAAAAGATGGAATTTTAAGCTTTAGACCACCCAAGTTGTTATCAGGTTGCACCCTTGCTTCTCTAGCACGCCTTCACCTCCTTTGGCTCCCCTGAGAAGAGTGATCATCACGACTATAGTAGTCCTCTTCTCCATCGACTCCCTCTTGTCTAGGCTGTCCTCTTGCTCTTCCTGGAGGTAAATCTTGCGGTTGTCTTTGTCTAGCCTCATTCTGCACCTCCTCCAATCTTTCATAGACTCCATTTATTTCTATTCTCATCAAATGCTGCATCTCCCCCATCAATGCTTGTATTTGCAGATTTGGCACTGCTTCTCTTTCTTCATTGTTGCTTTCATCGTGACTAGACATGTTTAATTTTTCTGCAAAAATAACAAACACGTTAGTAGTAAAGGTTCCTCACAAGTGTTTCTCTCAAGTGTTTCACTCAAGTGTTTCTCTCAAAAATGTATTTCTCTCAGTGATTCCTCAAGAGTTCTTATAGAACTATCCAAAAAACTTTAGAATGTTTTTCCCAAGTCAATCAAAGACTAACCAAGAGGTAGTACTCAAAAATATTTTAGGTAGAACTTCAAAACCAGATTAAACACAGACTTTCAAAAACAAAAGATAGAATAAGAAATTTTAGATTGCAAAACAATTCCAAAACTTCTTATATCTTTTTTTTTCTTTTTTTTTTGATTTTTGATAATTTTATTTTTGATTTTTTGATTTTTTTGATTTTTTTTGATTTTTTTGATTTTTTTGTTTTTTGGGTTACTAGATACGAAAATAAATAATAAAAACTGAAAACAAAAGAAATGAAGATGAAAAGGTAGAAGATGAAAAGATAAAAAGATGTTTGATAAGAAGACGAAGAGATGAGAAGATGATAGGATGAATACCGAACTTAGAGTGTTGCTCTGATACCACTTGACGCGGGAAAGCCCAAGAAATTGCACTATAAGGAGGTAGTTGGATAATCCTCGACTTCAATGGAAGGCGTGGAGTAAGAACCTTAGAATCGCAGTGTTCTAAGACCCAATACTCTCTTAAACGCTTCAAAAGAAACAAGGCGGTGGAACCTTGATAGAAGATGGCGTGTAACTGAAAACCTTAAGATCGCAATGTCTTAAGACTCAAAGTTATCTTGGAACGTCAACTCAAATCTTGGCAGTGAATGGTGCCACAAATGATGATGGAAATCACTTGATAAGTCGTTTGATTGTTTGGATGAACACACCAAGTAATCGAAAAGTTCACAAGGAACAAATGAGAATCACTCTCACAAATAAAAAGAAAATATTTGATAAAAAGTTGGTTGTTTCTCAAATGAGATTACATGAGTTTATAAAGAGAAAATGAGACGTGAAGAGTATAGTCTAAGTTAATCTCAAAAACTAGAAAGAAATTAAAGACAGATTGACCAAAAATGACTTTTGGGTTTCATTTTCGTCAACCAGAAAAGTAGCATGTTTGCAGCCTGGCAAGTGCTCCAAACCGGCGGGTTTGTGCGATTCATGGCCAGGCTGGAAGTATTTGCTTAGCCCGGCGAGTGCTCTAAACTGGTGGGTTTGTGAAAAGGCAGTATAACTTCAGTGTTTTGTACTTTTGCTCTCACATTGCTTTCTTTGGCCATAACATCTTGAATAAGTCCATTAAGTGCATTCCTTAGCTTCTTAACTCTCGCCCGAGTCATTGGTCCTTCAGGTACAAGTATTGCATCCTCAGGTTCAAGCTCAGCTTCCACTTGATTATTCTTGTTGTTTTCATGATCACATCAACCAACCACCTCTTCGCAAAAGCTGAAGTGAAGACCGAGACCATTGCAACTTCTTGAATCCAACTTCAAAAACAAGGAAGCCTAAAAAAGAGCTTATAGGTGCAACTGCAGCAAAATACCATCAGAATGGCAAACCCCTAGAGCGAACTAAACCCATTGCAAACCTCTGCAAGCCAAACGCGGAGAAAAAAAGAAGAAGAAACTAGGAGAAAAAGCAAAAACCCACCGCTGCTTCAGACTTAGCCAAAACATCGAAACTAAGGCACGCTAAAAAGGAACACCATATGGAGAAGAAAGGATCCAAGACTAGATCTAAAATCAAAGACCAGATCTATAGATCTAGATCTAAGAAATTATCACTAAAATCAAAACTTAAACACGCAAACAGAGAACCGACAAAAAGGAAAGGATACAAACGAGAATCAGAACAAAAGGCACAGCCTCGACGCTGTAGAAGCAGCCGGAGATGAAAAACGGTCATATCTACTCTTTTTTTTTCTCTCTTGACTTTTTTCCGGTTTAAATGTTACCATACCGGATAATCTTTTATTAAAGAAAAAATAAAATAAAAGAGTTTGATAAAAAAATTATAAAATAAGATTACTCAAGTCATTTTTCTTAATCGATTGAACTTTGACTTTACCTTTGCGTAATGGAAAATTAACGGCAGCAGGAAAAGATGTTCCAACTGCCTAATAAGTTGCCGGTCAATAAGCACCATGTTATAAATTATATAAGAAATAAGATATATATATATATATATGTGTGTGTTTGTGTATATAATTATATGAGAGAGAGAGTAAGTAGACGATAGAGAGAGAACTCATTTCTTCTTATTACTTTTTCACAAATGTACGTGAAGGTAAGTATTTAAANTGTGTATATAATTATATGAGAGAGAGAGTAAGTAGACGATAGAGAGAGAACTCATTTCTTCTTATTACTTTTTCACAAATGTACGTGAAGGTAAGTATTTAAAGAGAATACAAGTCGGTTTACTTCACCGACATAAGATAAAAACATTAATATAATCTAATTGGATAATCATTATCCATAACACTCCCCTTTGATTATCCACTACTCTGATGTACTACGTAGCGACTCATTAAAAAACTTTATCATGGAAAACTTTATTTGGGATAAAAAAAAAACATGACAAGAGACAAGGAGTGCAGTGACGTTCTTTCTTAAATATCCATCATTGTGAAGTTGCGTGATGCCTCGTTAAAAAATTTTCCATGGAAAAATCTGATGGGATAAAAACCATAACAAAGGGAAAAAGAGTACAGCAACCACAAACTCCCCCTGGAAATGATGGATCTCATCTTCTCTTCACAAGTCTCGTATATGCCGCATTCCAATACTATGAACATGCTTCTTAAATGTTGTAGTAGGAAGCGACTTTGTAAAGAGATCAGTTGTATTGTCACTTGAGCGAACATACTGAATATCCAATTCTTTATTTTTCTCTAACTCTTGAGAGAAAAATCTTGGAGAGATATCTTTCGTTCTATCGCTCTTGATATAACCTTCTTTAATTTGAAGAAGTGGCGATCAAAATTTGCTTCTGGGATCGCCAAAAGATCGCAGTTCCACCAAATGTGAGAACATATCCAATTTGTGATCGAACTTTATGCGGGTCTGATACATATCTTGTATCTGCAAAACTAACCAGACCAATCTCGAGATTTCTACAATAATAATAGCCAAAAACAATCATACCTTTGAGACAACGGAATATATGCTTTATTCCGTTCCAATGTAAGTAAGTAGGAGATGAGGTGAATCTTGCAAGTATATTAGTAGCAAAGGCTACACTGGTCAAGTAAAATTTGCAAGATATATAAGTTCACCGATACGACTCATATAATTTACTTTAGAAACAATTAGCATTTTCTCTACAAATGCTTTCAAGATAACATCTCATTCATTAGATGGTTAATTTGGAATAACTAAGGACAATGTTGTCCTTTCAAAATCTTTTATTCCAAAATATTATAAGGCTTTTAATAACTCTTCAGGAGTTATGATGATCAATCATTCTTTGACTTGATCAAATAGTCTTCCCGGGAACTTAATTTTGATATCATTAATCCTTCAGGGATTATGTCTTTGAGACACAACTCAAGTCATTCATGGACTGCCAGACATATTAATTTGCATCAATCATACTATCATATTTTTCCAATGACCTTATGAAGCAAGCCGCTTTACATATCGTCAGATCATTTTTCTCATTTCTTGTTCTGGAAAAATATTTACTCTTTTGATGCTTGGACTGCTGGTCCAAAAATTCTCGTTTTTCTTACGAGCTTAATATAGACTTGATTGTCTCTTTCACTTTTTGGCCATTACTTTTCTTTCTACTCTCATTCAGAGAGGTAGATTCATGATCCTCATTTATGTTAATCATACCGCGCGCTATCTTATTTCTTGTCGACATTTTTTTCTTTGGTTCCATTTTCTTCCGTAATGACATGGTTAACCGAGATCTCTTTATCAATATCATTGATAACATTCAGGTACCTGATTATATTATTAAACATGTCAACGGTCTCTTCTGGAGATTCGTCCTCTTTTTAAAAATTATATATATATGCTCCTTTTCTTTTCGAGGATTTATAATCTTTAGAACCAAAGTAGTCTTTCACGTTTTTGACGTGCCATAGACTTACTATTAATAAACCGTCCTTCAGGGACACATATTCTCATTGGAGCATTATCAGCTGAAATATGAGATTTACACATGTCTGGCAGTCAATCCAAGACATTCTGTGAATGAATTATTATTTTTTTTGAACTTCATGTTCAAATTCAGCGAGGATCTATAATTTTCACTATAATTCATTTCAAGAAATCTCATCCAGCAGCTGTTTATAAATGCTTCTCGCATTTGATTTGCATTTTGTTTTGAACAATGATCCTTTGAACTTTTGAACTTCAGGTTCACATTAACCTGTTCAAGGATCTAAATTATTCAACAAATTTCCATGAGAAATTTATTCTTTGCAAATCTAATAAGCACATCTCTCATTGATGGCTTAATTTACTTTCATAGAGATTCATCTCTACTATATATTTCCTTCTGAGATTTATAATCCTTCTGGGATTGTATCTCATTACTACATGCCCGACTGCATGTTTTATATCCGATCATGGAGATAATATTTTGCCAAAGTTCATTTTGAGTGTGAACATAATCTTCAGGATGTTCCACTTATTGGGATTCTTTAATTCTCCCCCTCGAGATGATGACATTTCATGTTCATCCATCTCGAATTAAATCCCACATTAGGACCAATAACACATCTAATCACCCATCTTGAGTCAAGTATTATGCCTCAAATCCTTTTGATGTGGAATGATTATGGGGTCTGCTTAAAGAAATCAAACCATCATATATAATGAACTTGTTCAACCAAATATGGTGATCTCTCATGATGGTCTCATTTTCATATTCTCTTGAAGACATGCTAAATGTGAAAAAATTTATGGTTTTTCCACATAATATTTGATATCATTACTGGACCGAGATGGCTACATATTAGTAAACTTCAGGTTTACTATCAGATATAACTTTTGCCATCTTTATGCATGTCTCCATGATATGCTCTTCTGGAGCACTCGCTCTATTAGAGCATTGATTTCTGAGAAGTTTCGCTCTTCTAGAGCTTTTAGCTCTTCTAAACTTCTCATTCACTCTTATGTAGTTCTTCTGGAACTCACATATTTATTATATCAAATCATTTAAGCAATTCATAAAAACAATTTAGAAGGCATAACAGATAATTTATAAAACTAAGAAGATAATAAATATATATATATATTTTTTTTTATAAAAAATATAATATAAAACAGATCACATTCATCTTCTGGACGAATATTATCATGCAGTTCTTCTGGAACTTTGCATGTATGTCTTCCAGATGTTTATTTTCACACGGTTCTTTTGAAACCTTTTATAAATATCTTCAGGATATTTATTTTGTGTGATTTTCTGATTATTTGGGTAATGACTTGCGAAAACCGTATTTTGTGTTGTCAATAGACACACATGTGACCATATAGTCAGTATCATAAAACGGCTCGCACGGTGGATGAATTGATCCACATATATTATCATGTATTCTCTTTAGAAATACAAGATATTCATTCCCAATTTTTGCTGGCGAGTGCCTACTTATGAGTTTTTCTTGAGAACATGCCTTACATAAAAACTCACCCGATTGAAAAATCTTCTGGTTTTTCAATGGGTGGCCACTCGAATTTTGCACAAACCTTCTCAACATGATTGAACCATGGTGGCCTAACCTTTCATGTCACACTTAAAAAATGCTGGTAAACTTCTGGTTTACCGCAACATGTGATTCATCCATGGTTATCTTTGTGCAATATAATCCAGAAGATAACATTGACAATTCTTCCAATCCGTATTTTCTTTTGTATGTAATGCAAATAGCTTTAATGTCATTTTTACTCATGGTCTCTCTAAGACCTGGGGAGATATTGTATATCGTATACTTCAAACTTTATTCCCCTTGACAAATAGGCTTTTTGGAGCCCAACATAATATCTGCATTACCAGATATGGTACTCACGCTTCCGGCGGAGCCCTTTATTGATTCAGGAGAAACGCTTTTTATTTTTTAAATATTATGTGTCATAGCACTTTCTGCTAGACATATATCTCCATCCTGAATCTCAAATTTGTGACATCTTCTGGGTCACAATAGATATAAGAGATGTATTAACCAAAAACATTGACTTATAATAAAATTAATATATTACATCAAAAACCTTTTGATAAACAAAACTTTATCATATACTTTGTTTACCATATATACTATAAACCAGATCAAGTTTTGTTATTCATATCTTCTTTACAAAGACACAATTATCGACTTAAGTTTCTTTGATTTTGTTGATTCTTCAAGATCAACAAAGAAATCAGGATGAGTATCATTACTTAAGCCATTAAAGGAAGTCCCAGCTTCATCCCAGATGAAGTTGGTCTCTGCATCCTTTTCTTTGGTCGTTTGTGATTCGGCATACAGATCGGCTAAATATTTTGGCGTACGACATGTGTGTACCCAATAATCTTCCATGTCGCATCTGTAGCAAGTGCTTTCACCTTGCCTTTTTACGTCTTAACCATCATCCTTTTTCTTTTTCTGTTCGTCCATCATACTTACTTTAAGTGGATAACTCAACATTCTCTCACAGGAATGGAGTTAACCCAGTTGGACGAGACTGATGGTTCATCATCACGAGTTCATTATACTGTTAGGCTACCAGGAGGATTTATTTCAATTCCGAGATTTGTGTGAATTCTCTCACCTAGAGATTCAACCATTCATTTTCCATGATCTTTGGGATCTTGACTCGTGATGGACTCCTCTTATAAACCATCATAAATGTGGTGGTGTAAAAAAGATCATGGCTTTTACTTTAGCCTCATCCGATGTCGTTTTTGACTTATCGATAGTGCTCAAGAGATCATTTCTCTTTAGATGCAACCTTGCATCTACCGCCCATGATATATAATTATTTTCACACAGGTCAAGGACGGCGATCTCGAGTTTTGTCAAATTTGACATTATTTCTGAATAACAAGACTTAATCCATTTAATTTAAAAAAAATTATTTATAAAAATTTGGGCAGAGTAACTACATATTAAAAGACAATAATTAAATCCATATGAGGAGAGAGCCTTTCATAATAAATGAACAAAGATGGGGATTTTAATCACCCACTCAATAAATAAATAAATAAATAAAGATGAGGATTTTAATCTCCACTCTACAAATATGATCCGATGAGACATACTCTACCATGTGATCATTTTTTTCGATCGTGAAGGCAGCGCCCATCATAACGATCGGCTCGGAGAAGGCATAACCTATCATCCCGGCATAACAAATAAATGGGGAAGGCAGAACCTATCTTCCCGTGAATAATAAAATTTAAAATAATCTGAACATAAATAAATCTTACCTTACTGGTATATAGACAGATTTGGTATACAGACAGATCAAGAGACGTTCGTGCTGATAACGTATTATAAATTATATAAGATATAAGATATACATGTGTGTTTGTGTATATAATTATATGAGAGAGAGAGTAAGTAGACGATAGAGAGAGAACTCATTTCTTCTTATTACTTTTTCACAAATGTACGTGAAGGTAAGTATTTATAGAGAATACAAGTCGGTTTACTTCACCAGACATAAGATAAAAACATTAATATAATCTAATTGGATAATTATTATCCATAACACACCACTATTTATGTCATTTTCCTTTCATATCTTTTGTTCCTTTTTTCAAAAAAAAATCATCAGCAAATTAATATTTGTGAAAACCCCTTTAACCTAATGGTTAATTAAGAGTTTATATATCTGGAGATAATGTGATTTACTATTAACTAGATGATAATATGTGTCCAAGATAAAAAAAATTATTATTTATTTAATTTGGTATAATTTTAAAATCATATGAAAATAATATAATTGATTTAATATGAGTTTTATATACCATTGGCAATTTAGTATATTATTTATAAATTTTATGAAACGTAATGTAATTTGATTGTTAGGCAACTTAATTTATAAATAAAACATCATACAATACTATTAATAGTTGGGCCATGATGATATAATATTAATTACATTAAAATTTAATGTTAAATTGATTTGAGTAAAAATAAATTATTTGTATAGTTAGCTCCTAATTGTATTACCTAAAATCAGAATAAATTCATGCATTTTTCTGGTAATTTAAAAAAAAAACAATTGTGTAATAATATATTTTCGTGCATATCATAAATATTTTATAAATATACTGGATATATATTATTTCGTGTAATAATATTTCTTTTGATTTCTGTTAAAAAAATAAATAATAACATACGAATGTTTTTAATTTATGAATAACAATGGCATATATTGTAATTTAACATTATTACACAAATGAATGTTATGATTTAGTCTATTGAAATAAACTTTTTTTTGTCGTCAAAAAAAAAAATCTTTTTTAAAAGGTTGGTGAGAATGAATGTGGTGGTGACACATCAGCAAAATGACACCATTGTAAAAATTTTAAAAAATAAAGGTATTTTATAATTTTTTTCCAATTAATATATAGGAGATTATGCAGACTAATGCAGACAAAATTTGCAAAAGATCTTCAACGTGGTGCAAGTAGAGCCTGTCAGTTGTGGAATCAATCGTGAATCCTCATAAGGAAGTAAAATTGTTCGTTGTAAATTCGTCATGTAACAATTCTCATAATTTGTATTAGGATAATAATCAGTGTTAAAAAAAAAGGCAAATTAATCATTCCTTATTTCTTTAAATATATTGCGTGGTGTAAAACATAGTAGTAATAAATCCGATGTAAAAACACAATTCAGCTAAATATGTATAGGTTCATAAAAAAGTACTACTTTTATAAATATTAAAAACTATTACACAAATAATTTAACTAAAAATTAGTTATATAATGGACTTATTAACTAAATAGCCAAATTTTGCAATATATATATCTCTCACAATTTGATGATATATTATTTATAGATTATTGTTTGGGAGTATTTTGTGGGATGTAAATGAGGGTTGCGTGTTCTCCGGGGTGGTTGCATTTCGTGTCCCAGATTCGCCCTGTTGTGGATGAGTAGTACTCGAGCTAATGCTAAACCACTTTGGGCCCTAGTTAGACAACCCTGGGGAAGAACCAAAAAGAGTTTCCCTCCCGAGGGTTCCCTGAAGCCCAAGTCAAGCATGCATAACTTGAAATAAGTACTGTAGAAAGTGAGTTTATGCAGTTCGGTGTGAAGCATCACGTCCAGAGATCGTGATACTGGTCCGTCTATTTAGCGGTGGGGGCGCATAGCATATATCCGGCGTGAGAGAGGGTGGAAGAGGTCTCACGGCAGTTAAGTGGAGAGGGAATTACTGACCTCTCGGGACCACGTGGGGCATGGTCGGAATGACATGCCCTCATGAGGCCCACACGGCTTTATATTACATGTTATTATCGTGTTTATGGTGTATATGGTGTCTCTGGGAGCCTCTCTAGCATTTTTCTAGGCAACCCTCTCTTCGTTCTTCTTCATCTTCTATTTATATACTACTGGCACGTCTTCCTATTGGTTTCTCTAATTCCACCGTCCGGTCACTTCTCATCTGAAACCGATAAAGGTTTCGACCGCCGGGTCATTCTTTTACCTTTGGCGTCCGTCCCATCAGTTGTGATGCCTACGGAAAGGTCTACATATAGGTGCACTATTTGACACTCTTTTGTCGACGTAGCGCACCGGGATTAGCATAAAACATGTCCCAACAATTATATTTACATAAATTTTAGATTATAAAGAATATCTTCACTAACCTTATATTTTTCAATAGTTAGGCATACATTTTTCAGGTGAATAAAATTTAACCGATTTCACACTATTCTGGAAATAAACATTACCTTGCATATTTTATCCATGATATGCAATTACTTTTTTGCACAATAAATAATAGACTATTTTACCAGATAATACATAATTTCATCAAATCATATCTAGTTTTTTCCGAGTGAAAAAAACTATTTTGGTCGTTGGCAAAAAAAAAAACTATTTTGGTCAATCCAAAAAATAAAAGTTACTCAATTCTCTTCTAAATTATGGTATATATTAGGTCTCGACAAATTTTCCAGAATAAAAGAACTGAACTGTAACCAAACCGTTAAAAGGATCTGAACCAAATTGGAATCAAAACCAACCCAAAAACCATACAGGTAGCTAAGATATTCAAAAATATAATTATATATATAAAATATTAGTTATTATATATATTTAGGTTTAAAATAACCAAATATCCAAAATTATAGTTTTAAATTCAAGTATATTAGTAATGTTTAAAAGAAAATAACAAAAATATCCAAAATAACCAAAATATATAAATGTTCTTATTTATATTTTTCAAATTTAACATTTTTTTTTGCAAAATTGATCAAAATTTTATCAAAAATTAATATTTTGGGTACTCGAAACTGATCCAGATCCGAGAGCTACCCAAACCGCATCGAAACAAAATTTATTGGGAAAATTAGAAAAAAGAATGTTTTTGTATCCTCTTGTCCATCTATACCTTTATTTTTAATGTCAAATTGTGCATAAACTACCCCCAAAATTATATAATTTAATTTTTAATTTATTTTTAAATTTTGTTTTTATGGAAAAAACATTCATTTAAGGAAACAGAATGTGTCTTCTCCGGATTCTCTATGATCTGGGAGTTTTCGAACGTGTCTTATGCGCTTTCTATATGTTTTCCGATTTTGTAGAATATACATTTTGCATAATATACGTATTCTGCGATTCTGTAGAATATACATTCTGCATAATGTACGTGTTCTGCGATTCCGTAGAATATACATTCTACATAATGTACGTGTTCTGCAAAGTTTAGAACATGTAATCTGCGTGTTTTGGAATTATGAGAAACACGATTTTCTTCATCTTTCTCAATGCCGTCTTCTTAACTATACTCTCTGTTTATGATTCTTTCAGATCTCTGCAAAAATCAAAGGTATAAACGAAAAAGTATTGGATAGATTTCACATAAATCTTGAAAGTTGATTGAATTTATTTTTTGTTTTAACACAAATTGATATATGCAAATCCTATTTGAGAGAATTGATTATTTTGTTTTATTTATCATAGATAAATATGCTGAAAATTTATGTGATGTGCGGTGTTTGGTGATCCTTTGGCAGCAACGAGTGGGAGTTTATTGTTGATCAAGAAAAACGTGATAGATTACTTACTTTGGAATCGACTACTACTCTTGAAAAACTAAAGATAATGGTTTCAGAAGATTATGGAATAGAACAAAATATGGTTGATATGAAATTCACTTATCTACCTAGCGATTTGGTTATTAACTTAGAATCTCCGCGAGTTTTTATCACAAATGATTGAACAAGTGATAAATTTGGTTGGGTATTTAAGAAAAATAGTTGTGATATAGTTATGTGTGAAATAAAGAAAGAATTAATTTTGAATTTTTTTGTCCAATGAAATAATTATATAAAAATTAATTAATAATTTGGAGGGTAGAGTTGGATTTCTATTAATATAAAGAAATCGCTTCTGCCACGTGTCATTCACTATTTAATTTTTAATAATTCATTTTATTTGTATTAAAACTTGTATCCATGAGGATTCGAACCCACAATCCTCTCAATATAAGACAACTGTTTTATCCATTAGGATATGAGTAGTAGTTGACAATCCTCTCTAAAAAAATGTGATGTTGTCTCTATATTTTACACATTAAATTGAAAATTTTTTTTAACAACAATTGGAAGCACTTATATGGAAAATATATTGTATGATCACATTTGGACTTCAAATTTGATAGTTTTATATGTAAATTTGGATTTCTGAATTGAGTCAAAATTTTAGATTTTTGATTAGTCAGAAACAACAAATTTTTATTTATTATGTTCATGTTAGTTTTGATATGTTCATAATTAATTATATGGAAAAAATATTTTACGCATTAATTTTTTTAACTTTTCCATAAAAAAACCTCTTCAATTTATGAAGCCGTGCTCGTGAAGTCAGCCGTGTCCGTGATTGTAAATTGGATAGGTGAAAATCCCGCATGGATGAAATAGATACAAGGGGTAACATTTTTCATTCATTGATTTCCAATCACAATAATGTGATCTTACTCAAGAGTCAAATCAAAATTTTGCATCTTCTAACAAGCTTGGTAAATATCGTTTAATATGCGCGGGTCAGCGAAGATGTACAAATCCCCGTCAAATTTTTTTTAGGTGTGTGGTCTAATATTTGTTTATAATATTCTCCATAGCGAAATCGAATTGCAATCGTATGTGAAACTTGATCCAAAAAAATTCTATAAATTGAAATTAATCAAAACTAATATAAGAATAGAGATAAAACTCATTTATTAAACTTTAAAAATTCTAAATTAAAAAAATAAATATAAGCTATAAATACGATTGTTTAACTTTATAGAGTTTGTGAGCATGTAACGAGTTGTGCACGAAGACAGAAGAACTCTTATTGTCTTTATTTTTGTCACATTTCGTCCATGTGAATTTTAGTTTATTTTTAAAATAATTTAAACTTTTAATATCTATTGAATTTGGACTAAAGTTCCTTGTAAAATCAAACCACACTTAATGCCTGAGCATTTTTTCTTTGTCATGGCCCAACAAAATCATTTGCAAACAAAAATTGTATACTCTTTTAATATGAATATATAATGGTCGAATGTATCAAATTATAATTAATTTTAATTGTTGTGAGCATAATAGGTTTGAGATATATAAATAAGATATCTTTAAAATAATATATAAAAAAAAATATGCGTATGCGCGGGTATTTTCCTGCTAACTACCTAAATAGCCTAAAATGAATACATATCTTCCTTGAGAGTTGAGAACTTGTAGTTAGATTTTATCTATGTTGCATGGAAACGGAAACGGGTACGTGGAAACGGAACGTTTCGAAACGTGTAAACGACAATTTTTAAAAATATAGAAATGGAAACGTTTTGGAAACGTATATATATATATATATTATATTAAGCATTAAACATCTAAATTATATTATAAGTAAAATATTTAAATAAACAAAATCTAATATATAATTTTATATAATTATTAAGTAATAAAAATTAAAATATGTAAATTCAAAAATTTAAAAGATTTTCTTCATTATCAATTTCATTAGTTCTATTAATCAAAACTATCTCCATTTCTAATTTATCGAGAGAACGATTTTCAAACTCAATAATACAAAAATTATTCTTATTTACCAAATCAAAATAATTATTAGTAAATTAATTATCAACTTACTATAAAGAATTAAATTGATCAGTTAATCTTATTTTTATAATTATTTATTTGTTCCAAAAAAAATAAAAAAAAATTAGTTTTTTATCTTGGAAACGCGTTTCCAAAGTGTTTCCAAACAGGAATTATTAGGAAACGCGATTTTTCGTGTTTCCGAAGAGTTTCCATGCAACCTAGGATTTTATAACCTCCTCAAATAAATACATTTTTTTCTATATAAATTTAAATTCATATTGTATGGTTTTCATCCCGGTAAATATTAAATCTATTTTAAAGTTGTTTTCCGAGGGAATCAGATATTTTCTGGAACGTGAAAGAATCGTAGAAAGAGAAAGAAGGAGAGAAGAAGGTGAGCGTCATATAAAGCGTGAATCAACGCCGACTTCATTTCTCTCAGAGGATCTACAAATCGCATTTGATTTCACCGACGACGGCTCAAGTCGTGATCAGTCATCGGGATCTGGATCAGTTTGACCAGATATGGCGGCGGAGAACGAGCGAAAATCTTCTGCGGTCTCCGATATGGGAGCTTGGGCAATGAATGTGATCAGCTCCGTTGGAATCATCATGGCGAATAAACAGCTAATGTCTTCTTCTGGTTTCGCCTTTGGTTTCGGTTCGTCTTCTTCCTCCTCGGATCTCTCTTGTTATCATTTTGCTTCTTCTTCTTCTTCCTTTGAGATCTGACGATTCGATTGTTTCAATTACTTCCAGCAACGACTCTCACCGGATTCCATTTCGCTTTGACCGCATTGGTCGGTTTGGTCTCGAACGCAACGGGATTCTCCGCATCCAAACATGTCCCTATGTGGGAGCTAATTTGGTTCTCCATTGTCGCTAATGTATCTATAGCAGCCATGAATTTCAGTCTCATGCTCAATTCCGTTGGCTTCTACCAGGTTTTTCCCCAGATCCTTTGAATATAGATTCAAATTGTTATCTCTTGTTTCTGTTTTTTCCCTGAATGAAATCTACTTTGTGTGTCATAGATCTCGAAGCTGAGCATGATTCCTGTGGTCTGTGTCATGGAATGGATTCTCCACAGCAAAAGATACTCCAAAGAAGTGAAAGTATCTGTTGTTGTTGTTGTTGTAGGTGTTGGTATTTGCACTGTCACTGATGTCAAAGTTAATGCCAAAGGTTTCGTCTGTGCATGTGTTGCAATTTTCTCCTCGTCCCTGCAGCAAATTGTAAGTTCTCTGGGCACTTTTGATCTTGTTCATAAAAGCTCAGAATCTGATGTATTGGGTCTTTGTGCCAGTTAATAGGTTCCCTGCAGAAGAAATATTCAATTGGGTCTTTTGAGTTGTTGAGTAAAACAGCACCGATTCAAGCTCTTTCACTTCTCGTTGTTGGTCCTTTTGTTGATTATCTCCTTAATGGGAAATTCATTATGAACTACAATATGTCTTCTGGTTGCTTTGTAAGCATATCTGTCTCCATGTTCTGCTATTTGTATATAGTTGGTTTTATTAATGTTATATACTTGGTCTAATTATTCTACCATTTGCAGCTATTCATCCTTCTCTCATGTGCTTTAGCTGTATTCTGCAACATAAGCCAGTACCTTTGCATCGGGCGATTTTCGGCAGTATCGTTCCAGGTTATAGGTCACATGAAAACCGTGTGCATCCTCACGCTGGGATGGGTCCTATTTGATTCTGCAATGACTTTCAAAAATGTGGCGGGAATGATTGTTGCGATCGTTGGGATGGTAATCTATAGTTGGGCCATGGAATTGGAGAAACAGTCTAATCTTGCAGCAAAGGCTTTGAACAGTGTGAAACACAGCTTAACAGAAGAAGAGTTTGAGCTTTTGAAGGAAGGTGTAGAAACTACACAGTCGAAAGATGTTGAACTTGGCCACACAAAAGCTTAGTCAGAGATGGATAGAAACAGTCTTCAGGTACAATTTGTTCTGTTATAATTTGTATTGTTTTGTGTTATTTAAACCAAAGGTGGTGGTCGAATAAGGCAGAGATCAAATCCTCCCATTTAAGGATCCTCGGAGACTAGTCTACGCTTCGACCTAGGTCCCTTGGTTATAAAAAGAATGTTTTGTGTTATTTAATGGTTATATATGTTAACGGAGAACTCACAGAATATTACTCGTTTTGGTTATAATATAAATTGTTTTCAAAATATTTTTTGTTTCAAAATGTAAGTGATTTTTTTTTTTCATTTTTATGCAATTTTTTCATTTATTAGATACCGTGTGACTAATTATATTATGCAGTTTTTTTTTATAATTGATTGATTGGATTGTATTTAATTTATATATTAAATGTAACCTTTTGAAAAGAAAAAAAAATTCTTAATCTATGTGGTTTAGTTAAGACAACTTATATTATGAAACAAATGGATCGTGTTGTTATTTTTTAGCTTCTCTAATAGATAATGACATGACTTTTTCCATTCTCTTACATATTTGGTCTTGTCCTCACGATGTATTATCTATCACTCACAGTGGTATGATTTTACAGGTTTTGGATTTTATTTTATGCGGTTATTTTGATATGAATTGTAGAATCGGTTAGTGATGTGTAGTGGATTGGAGATCTAGTTTTAGGTTTTAAATTTATAACGCTAGTTGTCTGCAAGTACACATATTTGCGCTGTAAAACTAATGGATCGACCCACCTAGAATCTATCCATGTATGCAAAAGTTTAAAAATGGTTAGAAACGAGCTAAGACAAAGAATGTTTTGAGAGGTTGTCATGATTTTAAGTAGCAAGTAAAGATGTTTTGAGAGGTTGTCATGATTTCAAGTAGCAAGTAAGCACGAAACAAAAATGCATGTAAGCTATAATAAACTAGGCGTTGGGTTTTAGGGATATCGCATGGGTTCACACTGATTCAAACAAAAAAGATGACAATAGCAAGTCGATTTAGATGCAAGTTCTCTAAACTGAAAACACAGATGAATATGCGACCTACTTTCGTAGCATCGACTACCTATGTCGAATAACCTAACTACTTAACATTCGAATGATAGCAATGAAATCAAACACGCAATTAGATCGTTTGCGTTCTCAAAGCTCTATAACTATGTTTTCGTATGTTATAGCGTAATTGTTCGGCTAAGCTAGTTCAAGTTGATAAATTCAGCACATTAATAGTTTTATCTTCATTAAATTAGTCGCTAGTTCATGACATTAACAACATGCAATAAGAACAAGCCTATAACAAAAGAACTTTTAAAATATATTAAAATCGCCATTTATCCTATTCAGGTATAAAATCCCCTTTGACGAACCCTTTAGTCCAACTAATGAACTACTCATACATGATTAATTAAAACATAAACGAGATAGATGAATGCATAATCAAATAAATCAAAGTAGAAACCAAAGGGTTCAAGAGAAAATCTCTTATCTCCTAAAACTAAGAACAAAGAACAAAGAAAACTAGGAAACTTGGTGGCTGATGCATGGTTTATTTTGCTTCACGTTTTAAATTTTATAAACCCTAGGTGTTTGCAATTGCACAGATGTGCGTTGTATAACTTAGGGGTTGAACCACATGGATTGAAGGTTACACTATAAATTTTATCAAAAAGAATTAAGCTAGCACAAAATATAAGATGATTGTTTTGTTATAAATGAAACAAAAGCAATAAAAAATAAATAAAACGAAATGTTGGGTATTAGGGAATCCTAGAAGGTTCATAGTTTAGATTAATCCGAATTTTAGTGCTAAGGGCAATCATAAATCTTTTCATTCTATAGCTCGAAACACTAACTTATTCGATAATTCCATTCTTGTGGCCTAAACTTCAGAAGGGATTACGAGTACAAAAGTCAGAATGAAAACCGACTTATACTATAAAATCTAAATCATACTCTCATATGCAAAGTATATTCAATAACACATGGATGAAAGTTCCAATTCGATATGCTCACTAAATATTGTTTAGAATCAGCTCTCGCCTTATAAAGATATAGCCTATCTAATCTAATTCGGGCCACTCAACCTTGTGGTGTTCAAGCGATGACTTTCTTATATCATTAAGGTGTATAGTCAAGCAACATGCATTAAGAACAAGATTAAATAGAGAACTAATTCAATCTAATGAAAGTGCCACTCTAGAAATAAAATCAATCTACCATACCATGAATTAACCCCCCTAAGAAACTCATAAACCCTAAACACTTTAAGCCTCACCACTAAATAAGCCTTTTATGCCTAGCACCATTTACCCTGTCTAGCACCGTAAATGAGAAAATTCACCAAACACCTAATGAACGTTAAAGGTAACTAACTTGAATGCAGAGCTTCTACAGGTCTGGAGTACGCATGACGTATCAGCGATGAGAGATGCATGAATATAGTGAGAATGCTTAAACGTAAGTTTTTTGTTTAATGTGGTCTGCAGGTCATGATTTAGGGGGTGTTATTGGTTCTTGTATTTTAATGGATTTCTAAATCCATGAATTTTAGAATCAGGCAAGTGGATTTCAAAGTCAAACAAATGGATTTCAAAATCAAATATATGGATTATTATGGATTTCAAAATCAAATATATGGATTATTATGGATTTCAAAATCAAATATATGAATTATTATGGATTTCAAAATTAAATATATTGATTATTATGAATTTAAATAGTTTAGAAAAAAACAAAACAAAATATTTTTCGTATCATCTATTATTCTATTAAGAATGTAAAAAAATTTCCCACATCTTTGTTGCAATTATTGCTCTCAATTGATTGGCATGTTCTCTTTGTTGATCTTGGGTTCCAAGTACTTCCTCGTGAACATCGTCGTTATTGTTATTAACTTCTTCAAGATCTTCTTCTTCATCACTATTTGTTTCTTCCGGAAAATTATCCGTTCGACAAAACTTTCGAAGAAAGTTGTGTAAACCAGCACACGCAA
>JAHZTW010000002.1:89485937-89498525 GCA_020283515.1 Alliaria petiolata
TATTGGGTCTTTGTGCCAGTTAATAGGTTCCCTGCAGAAGAAATATTCAATTGGGTCTTTTGAGTTGTTGAGTAAAACAGCACCGATTCAAGCTCTTTCACTTCTCGTTGTTGGTCCTTTTGTTGATTATCTCCTTAGTGGGAAATTCATTATGAACTACAATATGTCTTCTGGTTGCTTTGTAAGCATATCTGTCTCCATGTTCTGCTATTGTATATAGTTCGTTTTATTAATGGTATATACTTGGTCTAATTATTCTACCATTTGCAGCTATTCATCCTTCTCTCATGTGCTTTAGCTGTCTTCTGCAACATAAGCCAGTACCTTTGCATCGGGCGATTTTCGGCAGTATCGTTCCAGGTTATAGGTCACATGAAAACCGTGTGCATCCTCACGCTGGGATGGGTCCTATTTGATTCTGCAATTACTTTCAAAAATGTGGCGGGAATGATTGTTGCGATTGTTGGGATGGTAATCTATAGTTGGGCCATGGAATTGGAGAAACAGTCTAATCTTGCGGCAAAGGCTTTGAACAGTGTGAAACACAGCTTAACAGAAGAAGAGTTTGAGCTTTTGAAGGAAGGTGTAGAAACTACACAGTCCAAAGATGTTGAACTTGGCCACACAAAAGCTTAGTCAGAGATGGATAGAAACATAGTCTTCAGGTACAATTTGTTCTGTTATAATTTGTATTGTTTTGTGTTATTTAAACCAAAGGTGGTGGTCGAATAAGGCAGAGATCAAATCCTCCCATTTATGGATCCTCGGAGACTAGTCTACGCTTCGACCTAGGTCCCTTGGTTATAAAAAGAATGTTTTGTGTTATTTAATGGTTATATATGTTAACGGAGAACTCACAGAATATTACTCGTTTTGGTTATAATATAAATTGTTTTCAAAATATTTTTTGTTTCAAAATGTAAGTGATTTTTTTTTTTCATTTTTATGCAATTTTTTCATTTATTAGATACCGTGTGACTAATTATATTATGCAGTTTTTTTTTATAATTGATTGATTGGATTGTATTTAATTTATATATTAAATGTAACCTTTTGAAAAGAAAAAAAAATTCTTAATCTATGTGGTTTAGTTAAGACAACTTATATTATGAAACAAATGGATCGTGTTGTTATTTTTTAGCTTCTCTAATAGATAATGACATGACTTTTTCCATTCTCTTACATATTTGGTCTTGTCCTCACGATGTATTATCTATCACTCACAGTGGTATGATTTTACAGGTTTTGGATTTTATTTTATGCGGTTATTTTGATATGAATTGTAGAATCGGTTAGTGATGTGTAGTGGATTGGAGATCTAGTTTTAGGTTTTAAATTTATAACGCTAGTTGTCTGCAAGTACACATATTTGCGCTGTAAAACTAATGGATCGACCCACCTAGAATCTATCCATGTATGCAAAAGTTTAAAAATGGTTAGAAACGAGCTAAGACAAAGAATGTTTTGAGAGGTTGTCATGATTTTAAGTAGCAAGTAAAGATGTTTTGAGAGGTTGTCATGATTTCAAGTAGCAAGTAAGCACGAAACAAAAATGCATGTAAGCTATAATAAACTAGGCGTTGGGTTTTAGGGATATCGCATGGGTTCACACTGATTCAAACAAAAAAGATGACAATAGCAAGTCGATTTAGATGCAAGTTCTCTAAACTGAAAACACAGATGAATATGCGACCTACTTTCGTAGCATCGACTACCTATGTCGAATAACCTAACTACTTAACATTCGAATGATAGCAATGAAATCAAACACGCAATTAGATCGTTTGCGTTCTCAAAGCTCTATAACTATGTTTTCGTATGTTATAGCGTAATTGTTCGGCTAAGCTAGTTCAAGTTGATAAATTCAGCACATTAATAGTTTTATCTTCATTAAATTAGTCGCTAGTTCATGACATTAACAACATGCAATAAGAACAAGCCTATAACAAAAGAACTTTTAAAATATATTAAAATCGCCATTTATCCTATTCAGGTATAAAATCCCCTTTGACGAACCCTTTAGTCCAACTAATGAACTACTCATACATGATTAATTAAAACATAAACGAGATAGATGAATGCATAATCAAATAAATCAAAGTAGAAACCAAAGGGTTCAAGAGAAAATCTCTTATCTCCTAAAACTAAGAACAAAGAACAAAGAAAACTAGGAAACTTGGTGGCTGATGCATGGTTTATTTTGCTTCACGTTTTAAATTTTATAAACCCTAGGTGTTTGCAATTGCACAGATGTGCGTTGTATAACTTAGGGGTTGAACCACATGGATTGAAGGTTACACTATAAATTTTATCAAAAAGAATTAAGCTAGCACAAAATATAAGATGATTGTTTTGTTATAAATGAAACAAAAGCAATAAAAAATAAATAAAACGAAATGTTGGGTATTAGGGAATCCTAGAAGGTTCATAGTTTAGATTAATCCGAATTTTAGTGCTAAGGGCAATCATAAATCTTTTCATTCTATAGCTCGAAACACTAACTTATTCGATAATTCCATTCTTGTGGCCTAAACTTCAGAAGGGATTACGAGTACAAAAGTCAGAATGAAAACCGACTTATACTATAAAATCTAAATCATACTCTCATATGCAAAGTATATTCAATAACACATGGATGAAAGTTCCAATTCGATATGCTCACTAAATATTGTTTAGAATCAGCTCTCGCCTTATAAAGATATAGCCTATCTAATCTAATTCGGGCCACTCAACCTTGTGGTGTTCAAGCGATGACTTTCTTATATCATTAAGGTGTATAGTCAAGCAACATGCATTAAGAACAAGATTAAATAGAGAACTAATTCAATCTAATGAAAGTGCCACTCTAGAAATAAAATCAATCTACCATACCATGAATTAACCCCCCTAAGAAACTCATAAACCCTAAACACTTTAAGCCTCACCACTAAATAAGCCTTTTATGCCTAGCACCATTTACCCTGTCTAGCACCGTAAATGAGAAAATTCACCAAACACCTAATGAACGTTAAAGGTAACTAACTTGAATGCAGAGCTTCTACAGGTCTGGAGTACGCATGACGTATCAGCAATGAGAGATGCATGAATATAGTGAGAATGCTTAAACGTAAGTTTTTGTTTAATGTGGTCTGCAGGTCATGATTTAATTAGTACGGTCTCCGGGGGATTGATATACTCTATATTTTGCTACTTTTTAATAGCCATGGATTTAGTTATTTACTCTTTTGAATTGTATCTTTCACAATGGCTTTGTACCCATTTGAATTTGGACTTTGTAAACTCTTTTAATATATAAGATTCTATTTGCCGTAAAAAAATATTATATTTTCATAAGTTTTAATAAAAATAAGTTTGATTTTGGTTTTTATCAATATTTTTTGGCGTCTTTGGAGTTTTAAGATTATGTGCTGGAAATCTATACGTTTTGGGAAAAAGAGCTAAAAACACGTATTTTGGATTTTGAATAACTTGCTGACACCATATGTTTTGAATCAGATGGAGGACTTTTCACGGTCCGATCTTGCTCAAATTTGAACTAAGATAGATGAGGATGTTAGCTTTCATCTTCAAGTTGTTTGAAGTCAATCAGACGGTTAGATTCAAAATTATTCTCAAAATATTGAATACGGATCCGTTTGGCGACGAAATGAAGCAAGCAGAAGACCATGAGTTGTTCGACCCGTGTGATCAACCAAAGTTGGGTCAAAAACTCGGTGGATTAGGTCTATCGGGAATTCCAGAAACATATGATTGACAACTCGTTCGATCGAACAAGGGTATTGTTCCATCGAACAAATACCATGTTCGATCGAACACCTTCCCAAGAAAAATGGAAGCAAAATTCGCCCAATTCTTTCATGGTTTTACCCTTGCAGCCTCCTACAACCTATAAATAAGAAGAGAAGCCATGAAATTACAGAGAGCTTCACCAGCCACAAAAAGTTACCAACTGTTTCATTGTTTGTTTGGTTCTTGCTACTTTGTTCAAGGAAGACGATTCCATCTTTGTATCTCGATATAGAGAAGTTCAATGAACCCATTTTATTTATGCAATCTCTTATTTCTACTGCAATCTCTTAGTCCATTGTTGGGATTAAAGGTTTTTCAAATGGGATTCATGGCTTGAGATGTGCAAGTTCAGCCCCTCTATCTTCCCATTCAACTCAGAGTACATACCATCAATTTTGGTGTTGAATTCCTTAATGTGCCAAGGATTTAAATTATATTTGAGAATATATTAAGGAAAACAGAAAGAACAACGATTCTTATTAAACAGAGCATAAACAAATTGGTTTTCTCTAGACAAAGAAGGCTGGTCGAGCCTATATAGGTTGGTGATGGTGGATTAGTGCCGGTTTCCGATCAGAAAAGTGAGAGTTGTATGCTGTGAGATCTGCAAATGGGTCGTAGAAATTCCCTGCTCCAAGTCATGATCATGCTCCAAAGGCTGATCCATTTTGAAGTTCCTCAAACAAAGAAAAACAAAACTGAAAATTAGTAACTAAAAGGACCTAGACTATATCCTAACCTTAAGATCTGCTGGCAAAGTAATCATTCCCCGACAACGGTGCCAAAAACTTGATGTGTTCAGTTTTTTTAATTTAAATCCTAGATGTCTCCAAATACACAAATGTGCGCTGTAGTATTTAGGGGTCGATTCACACAGACTAAAACCTGCACTGCAAATCTGAAACAAGTGAGAAGTAGCTATGACAAAAGAGAGGTTTGTCACGAAAATTGTCACTAAAACAACTAAATAAAAGCAAGCAAATATCAATGTGAGAAATAAATAAACAAGCGTTGGGTTTTAGGGAAATCGCTGATAAGCAGGTTTTTTGATGCAACTTGGCCAATGACCCACTACTTATAACCGTTGCAGTATAGTGTATGGGTCTTATCAATCCATTTAAGGTAGTTAGTTAACAGATCGGCTATTTCGGTGTCATAAGTCAAGTTTAAAGTGGGGAAAATGGTATTTTTCCACTTGAACAAACTGCGCTGTGCCTTTTCTTACCCAAACAAAGACTTGGTGCCTTTTCCAACTTAAACGCCTTAAAAATTCAAAAACCCAACTCATACTTCTAATTTTGTGCGTAAAACAAAGTTGACCGTAACAGCAGTTAGTCAACCGTTAAGTTTGCTAACTCAGCAGACACGCGTGGCATTAAAATGATGATGTGGCATTTAAAAATAAAATTAAAAATTAAAAAAATCACAAAAATTACAAAAATAACAAAAATAAAAATATTTAGTTGTTTTAGTGACAATTTTAAGAAATCAACTCTGGTTTATAAAGTTTATAACTTGGAGTAACAAGCTCAATTTCTGTGACATTTCATAATCGTGAAGTCGTGTAAAAAAACAGAGAAGTCATCGAGAAAACAATGGCATGCCAACATCCATGGCTTGTGCAGCTTTGACAGCTGTTAAGATTTTTTCTGGACAGTATAATCCGATCAACGACATTAGATTGACGAATACGATCCTCGCTTTCTTCTACAACCGTCGTCTCTTCTCTTATAAAAATCTGATTTTCCGTATGTCATTCGATTAACGTTAAAATTATTTCATAAAAATAAAAAAATAAATCTTTTAAAACCGAATGATATCTATTTTGATTTTATTTTATTTGTAAATAATAAATCTTAGTTCTAAATTTATTTAAAACATATTCTATTAAAATATATATTTTTGGCCGACAGAGAAAACGCAAAAAAACTTACGATAACGTCTTCTACCTGTAGTTCAACCATTTTTTTCTCTCCTTTTCATCGCCTTCTTTTTAGTTTCACAGCAATTACAATGTTTTGAAGTAAATTCTGATTCATTCTTTTTAATCCCTGCAATTCCTATTTTTCAATACAATCTTCTAAACCAATTATAGTTCCTCTATCAGACAATCAGACACATATACTACTATTAAGTTTTATAATTTTTTGACTTAGGAACATCTTCATCTATTACTCAAAATCAGAATTTTGATGAACTTCATTGAACATTAACATCGATCAAAAGCCTGATTAAATGAAAAAAAAAAACTGAATTGCAAAACCAAAATAGTCTTATTACATATCAATAAGTGTAATTACCAAAAAATAAAAAAATCAAGGTATTTTTGATTCTTTAATTTTTTTCGATTTTTACTATTTTTTTATTTTTTGATTTTGATTTTATTTTTTAATGCCACATCATCGTTTTAATGCCATGCGTGTCAGCTGAGTCAGTAAACTTAACGGTTGACTAACTGCTGTTACGATCAACTTTGTTTTACGCACAAAAGTCGGAGTATGGTTGGATTTTTGAATTTTTAAGGCGTTTAGGTAGGAAAAGGCACAAAGTCTTTGTTTGGATAGGAAAAGGCACGGGCAGTTTGTTCAGGTGGAAAAAGACCCTTTTCCCGTTTAAAGTGGTAAAAGGTTGAGACTTTACTACTAGAAATGACTAAAGGCTAGATCTTGTGTCACTGAAGACCATAAAAATAAGAACTTTAGACTACTTGAGCAAGAAGAAACGATTTAAACGGCAAAAATATAATCTTTATAAATAAAAGAAGGATCAATGGGTTTTATGAACTAGGTGACTCTCGGATTGTTTATCAAGCTAAAGCTTTTGGATCACATCAAGACTTGGTTTTTAGATGGTGATTCTTAGATAAAGGGATCCACAAGTTGTTTAGCCCATGGCGTTTGGGTCTAACCTCTTTGAATCTTTATCACCATAGACTAGCTCCCGCTTAGCTGTACAACAGAAGAAACAAGCATGCTAAAACGTCCCTATTGAATCGTAAGATCTCCTAGACAGATGGTCCGTCTGAGCCTAGGAAATATCGAACCCTTGTTTATGGGTTTGGCTAAGCAACCACGTAGCGTTCGTGTCAAGCCGCCTATAGTCTTTAGACTAGATGATCAAAGTAGACTAAGCATTGAGAACAATAAACAAGAAAGACTCTTACTTTATGTTCTAGCTAAGCAAGAAATGTAAATCCGAGAGTATCTTAGCTCTTTTAACCCATCATAAACTTAAAAAAAAAACTACTCACTCGTATTTGAGAAACCTCAAGATCCATAAGGATAAGAAGGTGACTCATGGCTTGCAAGATAGTCAAAAACAAGAAAAGAAAGAAGATTTAACAAGAAATGCTATGAAATAAGACTTGATAACTTCAAAATAGCATCAAAGATTCAAGCTTTAAAACAAAGCTTTAATGGTGAAAGAACTAAGAGTTTCGGTTACAAGAAAGACAGAAAATAAAAGTGGAACGAGAGAGAGAGATAAGCGTGGGGAACAATGTGTATTTATACACAAAAGAGGAAAAACCTAAAGCGTTGGGACCACTTGCTCGAAATAGGTACTCTTTTGACTGAAGCATATCGGCTTCATGTCGTGGAAGCAGGCCGATATGCTACTTCTTGTGTTCTTAGGGTAGCCTACATATCGGGGATATTTTCTTGCCAAGTTCTTCTCCAACACAAGGACTGCTAGATTGAGCAATGAGATTTCAAGCTTCACTCAAAGGAACAATGAGAGCTTTTGTGAAACTTGGGAGAGATTTAAGGGTTACACTATGCAATGTCCTCACCATAAGTTTTCTAGTGAGTCACTACTAAGCACACTATGTAGAGGAGTCCTCCCCAAGATAAGAATGCTCCTTGATACAGCTAGCAATGGTAATTTATTGGGCAAAGATGTGGATGAAGGCTTAGAGCTTGTTGAGAACCTAGCTCAAAGTGATGGAAGCTATGGAGATGAATATGATAGGTCTTCAAGTGGAAATGGAGAGTATGAAGAGAGTAGAAGAAAGGAAATGAAAAGTTGGACAAGCTCCTTCAAGTGTTTGACAAATAAAGTTTTTAGCCTTTTTAGCAATGTCCCAACAGCTATCAACCGTAGTAGTATAGTGTATGGGGTATCAAACCATTTTGGGAGCCTTAATGAACATAACGGTCATATCGGTGTTATAAGTCAAGTTCAAATCGGGTAAAGATTAAGACTTTAATATTAAAATCGATTAAAAGATTGATCTTGTGTCACTCAAGACCATAAATAAGAGAACTTTAAGGACGCTAGGCAAGAAATAGCTATTTAAACGGTAAAAGGATAAACTTTCAAGATAAAGGGAGGATCTTGATGAGTATTATGAACTAGGTAACTCTCGGTTCGACTTAACAAGCTAAAGCTTTTGGATCACATCAAGACTTGGTCTTTTGATGGTGATTCTTAGGTAAAGGGATCCTCAAATCGTTTAGCCCATGATGTTTGGGTCTAAACTCTTTGAATCTCTATCACCATAGACTAGCTCTCGCATAGTGGTACAATAGAAGAAGCAAGCATCTGCAACGTCCCTATTGAACCGTAAGATCCTTAGACAGATGGTTAGTCTTAGCCTAAGAGATCAAACTCTTGTTCATAGATCCGGCTAAGCAAGCACGTGATGTTCGTGTCAAGCCGCCTAAGGACTTTAGACTAGATGGCCAAACTAGACTAAGCTTTGGGAATGATAAACAAGAAAGAATCTAAATTTATGTTTTAGCTAAGCAAGAAATATAAATCCGAGAGTCCCTTGGTCCTTTTAACCCATCAAGGTCCTAAAAAGACTACTCACAAGCCATTTGAGAAACCTCAAAATCCATAAGGATGAGAGAGTAACTCATAAGCTGCAAGATAATCAAAAACAAGAAAAGGAAGAAGCTTTAAGTAAATAAGACTAAGCTATATGACTTAAAACTTCAAGATTGCATAAAAATCAAAGCTTTAAAATAAGCTTCAATGGCGAAATACAAAGTCTCGGTTCTTTTTAAGAAGAAGAAGTCAGAAAAATAAAAGTAGAAAACGTGATGAAGAGATAAGAGTGAGGGAGTAGGTATTTATACACAAAAAGGGAAAAACATAAACGTTGGGACCACTTTCCCGAAATGGTACTATTTTGGCTTTTAGCGTTTCGGGCTCACGTCGTTATGGACGAGCCGAAACGCTAACTCTTCTGATTCTTCGGGCAGGCTCCATATCGGGTAAGGATTTTGGGGTCATGTCGTGAAGGCTTCCCTTCCTTGGTACTTGAATCGGGCACTTCCCGTTGCCTTGTTCCGATATCCGTCCTTTGGGCATCTTCTTGCTGGATCTTCACACCGAGGTTCTCCTTTCGGGACTAAGCCGCTACTACTCGTCTAAATCGACCTCGTGTCGTGATCCATGCTCGATATTACCGGCTCATTCTCCATTTGTGACCTCCCTCCTTGGTCTCTTCTTCGGATCATCCTAAGCACCTGAGAACACACTCCAAACATGCAAGACTATGCAAAAACCTAACCTAATGCATCTAATCCTAACATGAGAGAAAATGTGATGCAAACTAAGATAAAAGTGCAAGAATGAAATCCTAACTAGCATGAAATGTGTGCCAAAAACATGCAATTTACAGAGATATCAACACCCCCAAACTTGCCTTTTTGCTTGTCCTCGAGCAAAAGCCAACCGGAGGGCTGAGGTTTTAAAAGAAAATGTGTAAGTTTGAATCCAAAACGCCATTTAAAGGAAATCAACTCAATGTCTAAGTTCAGGTTTCTAGGATGCAAGTCGAATTCTACTTATCCAAAAAGCCCTAGCCACATTCATCACAATAATCAAGCGAAAAGAATCCCAACTTAGATGCACATTCAAATTCCCAAATCCCTTTCACATTCATTATGAAATTTAAAATGTGGATCTCATTCATGCCTGTCAACTAACTCATTTGGCTCAGGGTAAGGTCACGAGCTAAATATGAACTCGTAGCGCGAACGGGTTAAGTGTTTAGATGGGATCACTCATGAAAGGAACCTTCTTAATGCAAAATGCTAAGGGTAAAAACCAATGGATGCATACAAGGCTAGACTACCATCTACCCAGAACATCTATTTCGTTTCCTACCCTAGTCTAAATTGCTCCCTCCTAAGCTACCCTTTCTCTCGGCATTTCGCCGTTATCCCGATATCATTCCTCGATATTACCTTTCCTGGTCATCTTCGGGGGACTTCTTCTTTGTTGGAGATCGGTTTCGGCTTTCTGGCTCCTTTGTTGTGTTCCTTGTGTTTCACCTTTGGTGTCGTTGGCCGGATTTATGCTTTGTTGTTTGGCCTTCTTTTGCTTTTTCTTGAAATCGTCTTTTTCTTCTTTTGATTTTGAGCTCCATTTGTTGCCGCCATCTCTTTTATTCGTGTCCCCGTCTGACTCTTTGGTTTCCTTTCTTTTACTTCTGTCAACGCATGATCAAGTTGGAATATAACCCCTTTTTCCTAGTCTACCCAGCAATATCGGCCTCCGATTTCGGTGTTAAATCGTTTCAGTAACCAAACCACTTAACCTAGTGTTGACCCGAGATGTGAGCCAACGTCTACATGGAAATCTAACATTGTCGATCTAAACCCAACACTTTTTGCCTAAGAAGATTCGAAAATGGTGCAAAGGCCTCACATGCTCTCACAAAAATGTTTGTTTTTTTAAAAACAATGGTTTCGGTTTAGGGTGGGGTCTGGTACTTGGACTAGCGAGAGGGTGGTAAAAAGGGAAAAGAAAGTCCAAGTGAAATCCATGAGCTGTTTGACAGATACAAACGAGATAATTAGATTTTCAAATTAACGGTTCAAGTTTATTAGGGAAATGGTTCAAATTGCAATGCATCAAGTCAAGACTGAATTTCGCAGGAAAAATTCCAAATGTGGTGCTGCCTTAAGCTCAGTCTAATTCGAAATGCATCAGACAAACAAGAACTAAGGCATTAAGTTCATGACTTAAAAATGACTATTTACAACGATTCATAATACCTAACACCTTATGAAAATGCTTATGAATCCTATATGAATGCGTCTAGACTCAATCCTAACATGGAAATGGAACTACATGAGTTCATTTTGTGGGATAAATTTTCAAAAAATTTCATTTTTTTGTGTTTTTCTATGCAAGTTTATGAATGCATGATGTCTAATCTATTTGAATGCATGTACTACATACTCCCCCAAACTTAAATCACACAGTCTCTGTGTGATAGAAGAAAGGAAGAATATGGTCTTATGATTATGCAAAAATTCAAGCAAAATGAAAAATAATAGAAAAATGCTTATGTACAAAGGTTTGGAGTGGTACCTTACTGCTCAGTGTGATGTGAGGACGTGGTGTCCTCACTGGTGGAGAAGGATGGGTTGTCTGATTCCGGTATCGGGGAATGGCTCGCACGTCTCTTCCTCGACATGCTGTCCTCTTGGCAGGAATGCCTTCCTGGATCATTCAGCTCGCGCTCCCTTATCTCGAACGAGAAGAAATGCCTCCTTTGAAGCATTTGGCTGTCTGCTTCATCGGACTCCTCGTCTTCATTCCCTTCGGCTTCCTCCGGAGACATATCGGCTTCATGCCGTGGCGATGGTGTCGATCCCTTCAGTTTTGAGGTGAGCGACTTGATTTGCCCTTTCAGACCTTTCACGTGACCCTTGATTCCATTCACCGTGGAGACTAGCTTTCTGATCGAACGGTCTTGACACTTGCAGTACCGCTGCAGCACATTGATCCTATCGTGCGCCGCCTTGAGAGTTCGGTGTGGTCCACTGGTGATTGGATCAAAATGGTAGCGATCCGCCCCATAGAGAGGAAATCCAAACTCTTCAGTAGGGTCATCATAGGCGTCTTCATCCTCATCTTCTTCATCAGCAGCTGCATCGACTTCTTCCCGATATTCTTCCTCGTAACCCTCATCGAAGTCAGCTCCATATGGGAAGAGATGCTCATCTTGGGGGTCGAAATCCAAATTCCATGGCTCCCTTATCGTGGTCAGCCACGGGTTTGGCAGGAACAATACTGCAGCTTGTCCTGATGCGCGGGTGAACTGATATCGGTGTCCATGCCGATATGGCTTTCCGAGAAACTGGCACTTCTTTAGATATGCAATGTCTATCCACCGGATTCCGTGAGTTGGCTCCTCGAGATCAATGCCAGCCCCTTTCAAGATAGCAGACACAACTCCTCCACAGCCTACCTGAGGCCTGTCGCTTGGCGTGGATATCATCCACAATTTGTAGTGGAGAAGCTCCTTCATCAATAACGTGATCAACCCGGTGCTCCTTCTGCTTCCCCTCAGTTCAAACTCAGTCCGCGTCTCTTGAATGATTTCCACCAGGACGTCGTCCATTATCTCCAGCTCCTTTGTCAGGACAGCTCCGCATTCCTTCCTTGCAAAGAAAGTATGTGCAATAGCTCTTTGCACATACCTCAAGGCTGGGTGCCTTATCTTGGTGCTCTTGTTCACTCCTGGCTTGTACGTCCCTACCCCAATGTGCATCCACAGTGCCTCCAGCTCCTCCCTTTCTATATTCAGGGACATTTCGCGCATATCGCCTTGGCTGAACCCGAATATCGACTCCAGCTCCCGAAATGTCATTCGGTGAGTATCGTTTCCATACTTGAAACGAATGTGCCCATCTCCGACTTCCTCCTGAGTGATCTCTCCAAACGCGTAGAATGTTACTTCCAGTGTTGCAAGGAACTGGAAGGTCGCTTCGTCATGGGACGCATAAGTGTTTTCCATGAATTTCTTCAGGCCCATTGCGTTGAAGAGGATCTGGC